>VZRF01014988.1:123270-284820 GCA_013396875.1 Vireo altiloquus
CCCGCCTTCTACATACAGCATTCGTATAAAATGATGCTAAAGGTTTTGGTTTTTTTTTTAAATTAGCCTTTTTTAAGCTACTATTAAAATGAGCAGCAAAGTCTTCACAGTGGGAGCTGAAACCAAACAGGATTAAGTGAACCTGCAGCAGCCATTGGGATTTTAATAAGTAAATGCCCAGCTCCCTCAAAAAATGAAGTTGTGCCCATTAAGGTAGATAAATGGAAGGACATATCTTTAGATGAGACAAAACTTTCCTAAAACATGTAGATCCTTCTAGAGCAAGTATAAAGACTCCTAGTGACAGATATTACAACTTTTGTTTTCTTTCCAGTCTCACTCTGCCTGGCAATAGTTACAAAAACGTTGTACCACCTTTTTCCTGTGGACTTTATCTTGTCGACAAAGATGAGGTGAGAAGAGTAAAGGTTGCCAGCATTAAAAAAATAAAACAAAACCAAACAAAACCTAAAATGTGACTCTTGGAAACTGATTGGATTAAGACTTCACAGTTATTTTCAGTGTGTTTGGGGGTCTATGGTTAATAAAGAAAATCTGAGCCCTGATCCTGAATTCCTAGAGGGAAAGAGAGGCATGGGCTCACAAAATGAGCATCAGACTAGAGGGGCTGAGGGAGAGGCCAAGTTCTCTGCTGCTGTAGGGTGAAATTGCTGTTACTTGGATAAGAAAAGTTCCTTCTGATTTAGGCCAGCCAAGAAAGGTCCTGCAGGGTCTTGAGAGAGCTGCAGATATGTGATCCTGCAAGTAAAGAAAGAAATCTAGGGATATATGGAGGGGCAGTGAGAGATGTTTTGGCAGCAGGATTTAAAGTTAGAAATGGTGGGAGGCAAAGCTGTGATGGAAGTGCTGAGCAATGCTGCTCTGGGAAATCTGTCTGACTGCGGGGCTGCAAGATGCTTTCTTAATTATTCATTTTTTCAAACCAGAAGATGTGAAATTAGACTGCCTTATTTCGAGGGGGACATGGGAAAGCTGAAGAATAATAGTGTTTATTTGATATAGTGGAATCTTTCATATGAAACAAATGTGCATGTGGTTTGTGTCCATCTATTTCAATGAAGACCATTCAATTAATTGGGTGTTCAGGAGGGGTAGTTCAGGTCTCCTGGGAAAGGTTGGATGAGTGTCCTTGTGCCTGGCCTTTTGCACAGAGATAGGGTACTTGGAAAACCTCTGCAAAATTGACTTTATAGATGGTCTAATTTAATCTGCATGGCACCAGTAAAATTGTGGTCTGATTTTATGGGTAAAAAATCAATCCTAAGAATACTTCTCTGCCACAGTCAAACGTGGTGCTATGGGTGTGTAACTCCATCTCCCTCTGGCACTGGTGACAGTATTCCTGGACCAGCATGGAGCTCAGCCTGAGCACCACACATTTATCCTTCTTGGGAAGGTTTTGCAGTCGACACCAAGCTCCGTCTTGCAGCTGTTCTCCAGCCACGCTTTTGTTCTGTGTACACACGGTGGTATCACCTATTGATGTTCCACTGGGGAGGTTGGCTAAGGCTTGTCCTTCCTGGGGGTGTGAGAGGAGTAGCTGTCCTTGTGCAGATCACAGGGGCTGATGTTGTGTGTGGCACTGCGT
Organism: Vireo altiloquus; assembly: GCA_013396875.1. Lineage (NCBI taxonomy): Eukaryota > Metazoa > Chordata > Aves > Passeriformes > Vireonidae > Vireo > Vireo altiloquus. The sequence continues at coordinate 124,880 of VZRF01014988.1, forward strand.
GGTGTTAATTGCTGTCACGGACTCATCTCCACAGGCTTGTGGTGGATTGATTCCTGCAGGCTGCTGGCACTAGGACAGGTAGGGGATGATACACCGAGGTTGAGAGGGAGGGCTTGGGGGTGATGACAACACCATTCTTCTCTCCTCCCGTCCTCTCCCGCTCTGTTGGCAGAGCACAGTGTATTGGGATGGATCCCAAGGCTCCGCAGTTGATCAGTGCTAGGCAAACCCAGAATGGCCAAAATGCAGCGCAGGAGAGTCGGGTGGTGCAGAGGATGGGAGGAGGTGGTGCCTCTGTGATCTTTTGGGAAGGTGAAGCAGTTTTCCACCCGTGCCAAATCCTTTCCTCCACCTATATCGTTCTGCTCCAGACTTTTACCAGCCTCATGATCCTGGATTCTTCAGTCAGCAGAGAGAGCAGCAGCTCAGCCGCCTTGACGGTGCCGCTGCGTCGGCTATTGCACATTTTTCAAGTCCATTTTTTTAAATGTAGCAGATCAGAGCTTGCAAAACAGGATGTCTTGGAACTCAAACTAGATGAAAACAAGCTACAATGAAAGTGAAAAAAACAGATCATTTTGCTACCAATTGAAAATTAGGACCAGATGAAGCCTCTGAAGCCCTGGGCATTTAATTTACTGGAGTCGGTCACTCCTGTGTGAAACCAGCACTGGGCTGTGTTCTCTGCACATAAGTGATATCTTTGTTTGTTTGTATTTGACATAATTGGTTGAAGAAAATAATGGGATGGATTGTTTTGGTTTTCTTGTTTGCATAAACTTTACATACAAGTGATTTACTTTGCAAGCCACTCAGATAGGGTGTCTGTAGTTTACATAGCTCAGAAATTCTGCAGAACAAAGATATTGAATGGGATGCTGCTCTGGATCTGGAGGAGCTTTCTGAATAAACAGGTTAATGCAGCTTGGCAAAGGCTGGAGTTTTGTTGTTGTTGTTGTTTTCCTCCCTCAATTTGCATGCATATGAGTTTTTGTCAGTCATAGCCAGAAAGAGAAGTTGCTTTGCAGTCTCACCTACTTGTTCTGTTTCTGTGCAGTGAACACATCTTTTCCTAGGGGCTCCTCACCCAAGACTTTCATTGTGTGGGACACACTGACCTTCTCTGTTTGTGGTCGTGTGTATATAAATATCTCTGAACTTATTTGGTTGTCAGGCTGGAAAATGGCAGGGACTTCACACAGCCCAATGTCATTGTTTGAAAATTCATTTTTGTTTGAACTGGTTGTCCAGGTACCAAAATGAACTATTTCTTTTTGTACTGTTTGTTTTCAGATTTGTTTCTGCCTGGAAAATTTGGCTTATGGTCTGAGTACCAGTCACTTAGGAGAGTCAATCATGGTCACAAATCAGGTAAAATGAAACTCCCTCCATATTTGCATTTCTTTGTAGTATTTTATATGGAACATGTTTTGAAGCAAGCTTTTGGCAGTGGTCTTTTAGGGAAGTTTGAGTCTGAAGCCATTTTAAAAACATACCTTCGATGGCCTTCATGTGGATTGTATACACCTAAAGATAAACAAACAAGATGTAACCTTGTAAACAAACAAAAAGTAACCCCTCAAAGATGTAACCAGTAATAAGTAACAGAAGCACATATATCCATACAGGAAGTGTGATTTTCATACTATGGGTAATATGGACTTTAAAAATAAAATTTCTTTCTCCAAAGGAATATTTTTTAACTCTTGCTGCATATATTTCAGTAAAGTATTGATTCAGAAGTGCTGAATTGCATAAAGTAATAAAGTAATTTCACTTTGTTTAGTGCAACTGACATGCAAAGCCTGAATTTGCTCTGATTTATTGAAAGAATATCTTGAAATAAGAAGTCAGAAGGATACAACTGAAATACAACAATTTGAGTTTTTGCTATTTAACATTGTCAGAATGGGTACTTCCCACCCTGAGAGAGGAAAGCTTTTGGTTCCAGAGTGATATTTCTTCCTAAGATGCTCGATGAGATTTAATAGGAGATGTTCAGTCTTATCCTGGTGTACAGCCAGGTCATGCCAGCTTGTGGTGGGATCTGTGGTGAGATTCCCCAGCCTCGGGACCTGGTCAGGCTTTTAGCACAGAGGAGCTTGCATTTATATAAGGAAAAAAGATGTTAATAGAGGAAAATAAGGGATAATTGTGATATTTAGGAGGAGATCCCCTCCACCACTCAGTCTCAGTGAGTTACCTGTGAGCCCTCCCTGTGGAAGTGTTCTACACTTGGCCATAAGGTGTTGGTGCCTGCACGGGGCTGAACAGAACCCGACCAGCAATAACAGTGTGTGTACAGCAGGCTGGGAATGTGTTCAGGGGCTCCATGGAGCTCTCCAAATGTGCAGGGAGGTAGATGTTCATGTGCTGAGCCCCTGGGCACCCAGGAAGGCTGGAGCTGTCCTCCAGAGCAAAAGGAGGAGGGTGATGCCCACCTGTGGTGTCCAGGCTGGGAAGGTGCAGGGAGAACTTCTCAATCTTCCTGCTGTAATTTGTTCCCAACTGTTCCTGCTCATGCAGAGTGTGAGCAAATGGCACTCACAGGACAAAATTAAGCTCACTCAGAGTATTGGTGTGTGCACAACACTTTTAAATGGAAAAGCTTGAGAACTGTTTTCTTTTGACTTTGTTCTGGGTAAGTTTAATGTGGTCCTCTGTAGAGGAAACAAGAGACTGGGAACCCAGATCTCCAGGAGACTCTGGTCTATTAGATAATTTGAAAATCTTTAATGATCACACACATAGATCTGAGAGAGCTGAGGCACGCAGCTGTAGTTTCTGAGCGCTGGCTGTATTTGCCATCTGTCTCTAAGCAAGCAGATTTTGGCTGGAAGCTCTGCTTCATATGGCTGACTGTTACTCATTTTGCTCCTTGTCACCTCTAGACTGGGGTCTCCACAAAGATTAAGGGGACATGAGAGAAAACTCTTTCCCCTTCCTGAGAAAGCAATATAATGCCATGCCACTTGTGTTAACTCAGATCAAGCTGGTGGTGTTCTAACATTTGGTGTTTCTCTCCTGGGTTGGAACTTCCATTCGGCCTGACAATGCAGAGGTAACTCTTCTGTTCAATAGAGTTAGAATTACTCATTTAATCCCAAACCTATACAAACTTCTCACTGGTAAGTAGGCACAAAGAGGAGCCAAGTCAGTTTTCTGGGGGCTAACATGGCACTCCTATAATCCCATTAAACTGCCAGGAAAAGGAATTGATTCATCATTGTGAATCTCTCCTCAGTCTGTTATTTGCCAGGGAGTTAAAGGGCTGTCTATTGATCTAGGCAATGGAAGAAACTTTTGGTTTTCATTACAGCCTGCGAAAATCTTGGGCTGAAAGGCTCAGGAGTGCTATCACCTCCTACTACACATATGTGCTGCACCCAGGGACTTTTGAAATGGAGATTTTTCTGTCTGTGTTTACAGTATTCAGTGAAATCATGGATTACTGGGCGGCAATACAACCTCCCTTCTCCTTGGCTAAAGTGTAGGCATGGAGTTTGATGCTAAGATTGATGCCTTAAATGGCTACCTAGAAACAGAGACTAGACAGGAATAAAGGAATAAAGGAGGGACTTATTGGAAAGGCCTTCAGAGGTCACACTCTGGGCTCCAGAGGCTCCTGCCTCAGTGCATCCCAAAATGGACAACGACCAGTCACGAGTTCTTCACACTTTTATATCAGCACAAATTCACCAGCCAGAACCCAGCAATGATGGAATTTGCCCAAGCTTTCCCCCTCTCCCCAAGATGAAGGTTTACAGTTGTTGGGCCCAGGAGGGTCTGGGTGTCCTTGGAAATTGAGCTGGAGAGGCTTTGTTATGTCAGTGTGAGCATGAGAGAACAGCACTTAACAAGCTCCAGGGAACTTCAGAGTTACACTAGAAGTACAGGATTTGAAAAATATAAAAATTAAAACCTAAGGCATCAAGATTTTTTAAGTTTTATTTCCTTGAATTGTACTCCACTTCTTCATTACTGCGACATCAGTAGAAAGTTGGAATTTCTCCTTATCTTGCTTTTTGTGGGACTGTTATTTGAGGGGCTGATAGTGACAAACTGCTGCCTGGGAAAATTTTGAGGCAATTATTAAGGCATACATTTATTTCGTTTTGGGCTTTTCTTGCAGATTTTGGGTCAATTACATAGGGGAAAGATGTGTGTGGGATCTTGTGCTTATTGACAAGTTTTGAACCAGCTGACACTTCTATAAGGAGTGATACTTACTCTCTGTTTCTCCTATGAGTGTAGGTGATAATCTTTCCTCCTGTAAGAGGTTAATTATCTTAGGCTAAGTTGGCAGTAAGATAGAACAAAAACTTGAAATGTTAGTAAAGCAGAAATTCAAGCAGTCTGACATTTGATCTAGATAGAGTGAAAAAAATTTGTGTTTCAGTGTTCATCTTCTGACTTCAAACTCTTCATTACTTCAGTGATTCTTCTATTTTTGAAGAACAAAATACAAAACTAATTGAAATTTGTGTTTCTGCAGAAAACTTCCATTTAAACCTGTTTTTTGAGAGGGAGAACTAGGTTATGTTTTATGAACTGAATTCTGCTGTTGCCTAAAGACCACCTTCATGAAGAAAATTTCATGGTAGTTCAGATAAGACTTGAGTGCTGTGACTTGGATTTTACGTTTTCAGTTTACACATATTGCCATTCTGCTCTGACCACAGAAATTGTTCTGTAGTTTGCTTCTCACTTTTATCTCTTTGCTCATGGTGATTATTTCTTATTAAAATGCTCACATCAACAGGGCAATTAATTCTCAGTAATTTCCAAGCTGCATTGCCTTTGACTTTGATTTAGTTAATCTGGTGCAGTATCAGTAGATCAAAGCAGTTGGTGCTGAGCCCCTGTAGCTGTGTGTGCTGCTGGGGAGATGTGCTCTGGATCGAATATATCCCAATGCCTGTGGTCCAAAATCTTTGAGAGGAAGTGCCACACTAAACCACGCTGAGGCAAGCCTGGATGTGATCCAGGATCACAGGATCACCTAAGATGGGAAAGACCTTGCAGATCATCAAGTCCAGCCTAACATCCCCTTATCATCCATGGGGACGGTTGGTGGGTTTGCTTCAAAATTGCATTGTTGCTCTGAACACAAATGCTGGCATGGATGCAATGTTTGGTTCTCACAGAGGCAGTCTGTGGTGTGTAGACCAAAGCCCAGGGGTGAACATCCTGTTCTGTATTCTCTAGAATCCAGACTGTGCTAATCATGGCTTTACTGGTCTGTGTGTTCTAAAAGGATATCCCTCCCTGCTTGTCAGAGATGGGGAGCTCTGTCAGTCATCTGGGCTGTCAATGGCACTACAGATGTTACCCAAAGATTGGTTGGATGTCTCTGATTTGGGATCATGGGCCATGTTCCCAGTTAGCTGGGGGAAAGTCAAGACAGCTCTTTTCCTGCCGTTCTTAAAACCCTGTAATAGTGATTCCTAAATACCTCAGCTGCTGGAATTTCCTTGTATAGACACAGAAGGTGTCTCCCCTGGAACCTGCACAGCCAACACCCAGGTCTACTTGTGCCAGCAGTAAGTGATTCCACAGCAGAGCCTGTGGTGCTGCTCTGTGCCTGTCTCCACCTGTGTGTGGCTGGGGACATTGGATTCTTGGGCTCGCTCCTGTCACTCAGGGACAAATGTCTTTCTTGTTCAGAGGGGGTTTAGGAACACAGGTTAGCAAGCATTTCAGTGACTCTTCTCCCTCCCATTTTGCCTGTTCTTGTGGTTGGCTCTTTCATGTATGTTTAGGGATTAAGTCGACCCGCTAGCTACTAAAGCTGTTATGGGCTTAAAAAGCTTCCGGACTTGTATCATAAACTTTTGATCTGAATGGTAACAGGGTTCAAACTCAAGTGTGGTCACTGTCCACAGCTCAGTGTGAAATGAAGACATATGTGGTCACAGCCCTTGCCTCAAGGCATTTATGGTTTAAAACCAGTGAGGGAAAAGGGTTGGGGTGACTTGCACAAAAGTAATGAAAGGAATCATCAGCCCTGTTGGAATTAAATCCTTCATTCTCTGTCTCTGAGCTGCACTGTCTTCATGTTGGCCTATGCTCTTCTCCTTTCTCTAAAATAATCAGAATTGGCCTTTCAAAGTGCTTATTTAGGCTGCCTCCTTTTCTCCCAAGTCTTCGGCAGCTGATGTTGATCAGGAAATTCTTGTTGACTATGCTTCCCTGCGATTTTTCCTTACTGAGGATTCTGCTGCCAGGTCTGTCTCCTTGAGCCTAAGGAGGAGGATGTGAGCACTCATTTATACACTGATCCTTTCTCTGCTGGATGGATTCAAGAGCTGCAAGTTGATTTGGATTCTTCTGCACCTGTGAAGATGTGGCTCCTCTGGGTGACCACCATCCACAGTGGCATTGACCCATAGAAACTCTCCCACAACTCTGAGAGTGGAAACTTTGTGTGTAGAGAGGAGGGGAATGGGGTGGGGTGAGAAATGTGGATTCATGCACTCACTTTGCAACAGCCTTCCTGGGTGGCCTTGAACATATCACTTACATCTTTCCTGCCCCTCCTTTGCTTCCTTGTGCTTCAGTCTCCCACCTGTAAAATCAGGATGGTAAAACTTCCTGTTGCCCTTCCTCTGGGTTAGTCCTTCAGGGGGTCAGCAATACACAGCGGATGTTCTCTGTACACTCCTGCAGCACCGAAATCAGTGAGGTTGTCCTTGGTTGTGAGCTAAAGGGTTAAAGCAAGGCATGTAATGTAAGTGTTCAGAAGCCAGAATTTACTGTAGGTTTCTAGGGTGCGATTTTCCAACTTGCTGAAGACCATGTCCATGTCATGGGGGAACGACGGACTGATCACTTAGATAGCCTAAGAAATCCAAATTTTAAATCCATATTCAGGCCCTTGAATCAGTGGCTTGACTTCAGAAGTGCTTGCCACCCAGCACTCTGCTGTGAATATGGCAGATGTGAATTTGGGGAGCTGAAAATTTTGGCAGATGTCACAGATTTAGGATGGATTGGGAACCTTGCTGTAGATGCGCGAGGTTGCAGGGTGACAGCAGCTCTGTGCGCATGTGTGTTTTGTTTTTCCCTTAAACCACTGCTTCACTTCAAAAACCTAACTTGTTCCCAAGGACTAAGTATATGCACTGAGTGCCTTGGTTCATCAGTAGATTCCAAACTGCCAAATGCATTTGGTGGTCTTGGGTGTTTTCCAACTGAAAGAGTCACAGAGACCTGACAGTGCACACATGTATTTTCACACATTGATATTTTGGCATTTTAGCCGACTGTCTGCACTCACTCAGTAGAAATGTGGCTCAAGTTGTTGCAGGAGTGAGGGGGTGGTCCCAGCAGGTCAGAGTTCAGTCTAGTGGTAGGGCAGGGTGGGGAAGCTTGGATTGCAGCTGCCTACACAAAATTTGACCTTAGATTAACCAGACAGATTCAGTTTCCTCTGCCACTGTCCCAAAGCCTCTATGAGCAAAAATAACCAAAGTACAAGAAAAGAAAATAGATTTTTGGAGTCCATACAAAATGAAGAAAAACTTCTTTATTGTTCTTTATAATTTATGAATTGTGTCTCTCTTTGACTGGTCCCTGCTGAAAGCAAATTTTAGATATTCTGGGGCCAGTACCACAAGGATGCACATGTTTGTTGGTGCTGAACAGGTTAGGCAGGATCCTGTGCTGATGTTAATCAACAGGGCTCTGTTGAAGTTGTGCCAATTTGCACCAGTTAAGGATATAATTCCTGAATGTAATAATTTACCCCATTATTCCCTTTAAAGTTTAATCTCCTCTTCTTTATCTTCTAACTCTGAAGGCAGAGCTGTTTTTTATTAGCTAATGGGTTCATGGGACTGGGGTGTTTTTATTAAATATTAAAAATCCAACATTTACCTTGACTGAAAGGCTTGTCTTCATTTAGTCCTGGTTGAAGCTGACAGTGAAGAATGTGGGCTGTTCTTGCCAAATCCTGATATGGTCCAGCAGCAGAGTTTTGTGAGTGGTGATGAGTCTCCCTTCTCAGAACTGATCGTACTGAGTTTTCATAATCAAGGACAGACTTTCAGAAAGGCTTAAATTGGCTTGTTTTTCAGAAACCACTGAGTACTGAGTGCTCATCTTCCTTTGAAAAACTTAGGTTCAATTTTATGCCAGAAGCTTCTGAGTGCCAGGCACTCTTAAAAGCCAGTCTCTGAGTGTCATTTGAAATATGTTCCCACATAAGCAAATTTTATACATTTGCAGGCAGTCTGAATATTTTTTAAACAACAGTATTGTTAAGTGAAGGGTGGCAGTGGTGTGAATAGCCTTAAAGAAAGCAGAATTGTCCTAAAACTTCATTCTTGTCTTGCAGTGAACTTAACTGAACTCTTGGAATATTTTGAAGAAGATCTGAGAAGAAAGCAAAGAAAGTCCGTTTCATGACTTTGTATAGCTATGTATATGAATATATACCTTCATATACCTGTGTGCTCTACTTTCTTAAAAATGGTGCAAAAACATTTTTCTGAAGAACTCAACTTTCTGGCCTTATTAGAAGGAAGATGCAGCATGTACCTTATTAGACCAATCCAAATGCCACTGCATCTAAGCCCAGAAGGCTTAAATTTTTTGAACAAGAATTTGTGAAGCTTCCAACACTCCTTTAGTAAAATTGGACCTCAATCCCATAGATTGCCTGCTTTAGGCCTGCTGACATTGCCTGTGAGAAATTCAAATTACATTTTGGAAAGATACGCAATTGTCCTTGTCCCACAGTGCATCAGACCTGACCTCTTGTCATGGCCTGCTGTATGTAAGAGCACTCCAGGAAGTGCTTGAACTTCTGCACCCTCTGGAAAATATGATGCAAATTTAAATTTGAGGTATTTTATTTTGTGCATCAGAATTTCATTATTCGACAAAAAATGTAGTGAAATAAATTCTTCCTTAGGCTTTCATAAATAACTGTTTTTCAAGTGGTGCCACGGACTGAAGCATCTTCAACTTCATGTAAACAGGTTTTTTCATTATAAAAGGTATTTGTAGACAGTAGATGCAATGAACTATAAGAAATGTCTGAAAAAAATTGTCAGTAGCCAGAACATGAAATATCATTGAACTCTGTTTTATATCTTTAAGTACAATCTAAACATCAAATTCTGCTATCTCTAAACTGGTGATAAAACTTTTATTGACTTCCGGACACAAAGTTATTAAAAAAATAAATTTTTTTCTCTTATTTTCAAATCAGTACCTGCTGGTTAATATTCAGTATCGTAAGAATGAGGGAGAGAAATATTCTATTAGAAAGCTTAAAGGTAAAACTCTGGGTTGGTTTCTAGGAACATCTTTTCTCATTGCTATGGCTTCAGGCTTTTCCAAAATTCAAAGTTACCTTCAGGAATCATCAAGGAGAGCAAGAGAAGAGTAAATGCACTGGGGAAAGATACTTGAGGTGAGAGATTCTTATTCCCACAAAGGAAGGATTAGGTTAAGTTTGAGGTACCATGTTCCTTTTCCTGGGGAGGTCTGGGTAAGATTTCAGTGCTTTATGTGGACAAATATGATTGGACAGGGTATGGTTTCATCCTTCACTCCTCTCCTTCCACATTGCCCAGGAACGATCGAGGCAAGAATGTTCTTAAAATGTGGATTTGCAGCTCTTGTGGTGCTCGGTCCCATTATCATCCAAAGGAGGATGAGTCACCAGTGCTGCATTGTCAGGGAGATGGATTTTGGAGTTGGGCTTGAATGGATTTCCCTGACTTACTAAATTGCTGAAATACAGGTCTAGAAACAGGTTTTCAAAACCAGTTTGCACCCAGTCGCGACTCACTTGAAGGCCATACTAAAGCTCCTTTATGCTGATTTCAGTCAAGTGCTTTTCAATACTTTTTCAATATTTTCTAATTGGTTTTTGTTGCTTATATTTGCACTGAATGGTATAACTACAACTTGGGGTGAATCCTCCTATGTCTTAATTATTTGTAAGTGGAAGAATTGATTTCTGTTCCCCTCTGCTTCCTCATCTCTTAATCTGTCTCCATTTGTGATCGTGTGCAACCATCATTTTGGGGGATGAAAGGGCAAAGGTGAAGTCCATTTACTTTTCTGCAGATGGCAGATAATTTATAAGAGTTCTGCTGCCTGGTATACTCCCACTTTCTGGACAGCCATGTGAGTGTGCAAGGGTGCCTTCCAGGCTGCAGATGTTGAGCAATGAAGGGAAAATAACAGTGAGTTTTGGCTTACATGTAGAAAACTATTAATTTTTAGGATACTAAAGCTGTTTCCTAATATAGAAAACCACTGTATTTTTGAAAACCGATGTTGAAATACAATTTTTTGTGTATTGACTGAGACAAAGCTAGAAAAATCCTAGGTGGAAAATCCATGATCTGAGTAAATTACTCATCCCTACATCTCAGTGTGATGACATAAGCTTACAGAGCATCCTACAACAAAGCAAAGAATTTTGCTGCTTTCTCCCTTGTTGCTCTTTAACTCAGTAACATCTTCCTTCCCATGACTTGTTCCATTATCTTCAACGTGGCAAGTTTAGCATGAATTTACTCCCCTCAACATGAGTGAAATGATTAAATCTGCTCTAATTAATTGTTTCAGTATGTTGGAAGAAAGCTCTTCCTCCTCCTTTCTTCTCCCCCACCCTCCCCCTTTCCCACATGTTTTTCCGGCAGTTTCTGTAATGGCCCAGGCTCTGCAAAGCATCCCAAAACACACCTGGAGCCAGGTGTTTGGAATTACCTTGGATGTACCTTCCTGTCTCAGCACTTCCCCAGGTCCCTCACTGTAAGCGTGCCCTGAGACTCCCTGCTGCATCCTGGTTTGTGGCACTTTATTTTCTTCCCTTCACGGGACAGAAATGAGGTCTGAACGTGCAGCTCTCTGGGTGAAGGCCCAGGGCCACAAACCAGCCCAGTTAATTTGGATGTGCAGGGTTGTGGAAGTTACCACGTGTGAAGTATCCATAGGGTAAGGCACTGGCTGTCAGCACAGACCCGTGCCTGACCTTTTGCCCTGGAAAGTGGCAGCACAACGCAAGTGTCTGACAGGCTCCCTCAAGATTTAAATGGCTTTAAAATCTTAATTTACTGCCCGTATGTATGTGAACAGGAAGTAAAGTTTTTGAGACAGTCTGGTAGCAACCTATAAAATTCCTCCTGTTCAATTATTCTGCTTCGGATATATTGATCCACTCTTTGTCTTGCAATGCGAAGTGCACCTAAAATTTAGAACCTAAAGTTTTAGTGGAGCTGTGATTTCAGGCAGACATTACTCCTCTGGAAAGGCAGAATCAGTATTATTAATAAGCTTTCACTATTATTTTTCTGTCTTTGTTTAATGCTCTTGAATTATGCTAAATTGTGTACATGTGAAGTGATAATTCATGTAATGCTCCAATGTGGTGGGAATTAATAGTGGAACTGCCTTAATTTGCTCTTTTGTTTTCTTTGCCATAAACCCCATTAAATCTCTCTGTTATGTAGATGGCTTTGTCAAATGGTTCATAAGAAAGGAGGATGGGAAGAGGGGGGAAAAAACCCCAAGCCCCAAACCAAACAGAACCTTGCTCCCTTTGGGCAGATGGTGAGGGCTGAACCTTCATGAATTGGTTATTGCCCTAATTGAAATCACATTGGTGTATTGTTCTCAGGCGGTGCCAGGGATGCTCTCCAGGATGGGGCTGCCAGGGGCGAGGAGAGGAGTCCCACTGCAGAAATGCAGAGCTGTGAAAAATCCTCCAGAAGGCTACGAGGGATTCCAGCAGCTCCTGGGCTATTGCTGCTGACCCAGGGTCAGGCATGGGCAGACACCTCACAGCTGCATTGCTTCGCCTTCCTTTTCCCAGTGGAAATTACTGCAGGGAACGGATCGCCCCAGATAGCCTGGCTGAAGCCTGGGAAAACACGTGCTGCTTCGGAGCAGTTGGTTTGCAATATGGTAAATTAGAGGCAGGTCTTGCAGTCACAATACCCACCAAATGAAATAAATCAGGGCTAAGTTTGTTCAGTGTTTCAGTTTATCGCTGGTTGATGAATTATGAAAAGATGTTAATGGTGGGTGGGATGAAGAACGGCTTTGATTCCTAGGGCAAACTGTGGAGGTGATGCTCTAGGATGTTCTTCTGATTGCACATCTGGGAACGATATGGAAGTGTGGTTTAATCCTACATGTTGGCAAAGTTCCCAGCAGCAGAGAAGGAGCAAGTGCATGCATCCATGCCTGCCTGTTGAGTGGATGCTGGAGGAACAGTTTTAAAGACAAAACAGAGGATATTTTTAATCTTAGTTAATGCTGTTTATCTTAGATACCTGTGAATTTTGGCCTTGACCCAGAGTGCCCTTTCAAGAATGTCAGTGTTGAAAACATTATTTTGTCATGATTCTGGTGTACATTTGAACCACCAGAGATGAGATTCGGGTCATTGTCTCAGGCCTGTGCAGTCCAGAGAGTTCAGTGGCTTGAGTTTACTTCCTTTTTCCTCCAGCATATCAGAAAAAGTTATTCAGTGAGTTCATAAAGTTTAGACTTTGTACTTTAATATTTTTTTCGTAGCTGACTTTCTTTTGATCATTAATCATCAGGAATGGGGCTATCTTATGTTCCTGCCAAAAAAAAGTGAGCTTAGGTTTAAAAACCATTAGAGGTTCTGATGTCTCTGATTTCAAAACTCACTGCATAGCTCAGTCCTCTGGAGTGCAAGTCTGAGGAAAGAGCAGAGAAAACAAATTGCCCTTTTATCTCAGGGATGAAGAATGCTCTCACTGACACTTTTTATTTTTCACACAGTACTGATGTATTTTAAGGAGAATCTTCCTGTCCTCCTGCATTTTCCGAATTGGTAGAAACCAAGAACACACATTACCTAGGTATAAATGATGCAGTGCTCACATTTCAGATGTAGTTTAATCCTAAAAAGATGCCTTTTATTGTAGCACATATTTTTATATGTGCTATATATGTCAATAACTCAGTTTTTGAGTCCTTGATGATGGGTCGCACTGTAACAAGCATAATACTAATAGTGCTAGTTCAGACATAGAAAAGTTTTCAAAATTAAGAGATATCAGAGTACTTTTCCTTTTTTAAAGAAGCCTAGGAAAAATTTCTTACACCTGGAAAAGTAACTGACATAATTTCTAAGTTCTGATTTCAAGCTTCCTTCCCTTCCTGATTTTTTTCTTTCTTTTTCATTTTTTATTCTTGTCACTTTTTATCCTTTTCTCCTTAGTCCCAACATGGAGATAGAAAGAAAGAATAAAAGGGCCTTTCAAAGTTTGAAAGTTTAACTTCCCACATCTGTGAGGGAGGGTGGGAAAAAGCTTTCCTAAAGTTGGATGCAAAGTTTTTCCATGCTCTTGGTGGCATGGAGAGATGTATGTATGTACATATTCATAAAGCTCAGATGGCAGTGTGGAAAGTCTCTCCACAGCAGAACAATATAGTTATTTCAGTTTACTTTCCTTAAAAAAAACCCAACAGAATAAACCCAAAAAATCAGGAATACCAATGATGAAACAGGCATCTAATTTCCAAGTTTAATTAAAAAGGGGACAGATAGACTTATTATCCATTGTCTTTCAAATTCAGTCATCTTCTATGCATGGGAATATGCGGGTTGAGAATAAAACCATATCTGTTGTATAGAACTAAGTTGAGATTATCAATTAGTGGACGTGCTTATTTCAGGAATATTTTGAACATCAGATCACCTGCTGAATAAGGTACATATATTAACTTTCTCACTTTTTTGCAGGACAGACCTCTCGGTGGCTTTTTGACTGTTTTATTGTAGTGTTTGTAGATCTATAATCTATTCAGCCAATCTGTAATGTCATTGTGCATTACTTTTGAGGCAGAGCTATGCCAGTTTTTTCTTACACATGTGCCATAAGATGCCAAAAAGCTCAGGTTTTTTTAGGCTGTGCTTCTGTTAAAAAATGACAGGAGTAGAATCTGATGTGGGAAGCTCACAGCTTCTAAGAGGGATCCAGTTTAACTCACTTATTACCCTACTACAACCTTACAGTTTGCTTTATGACCTTCAGCCTTTCTTTGTGTCTAAGAGTTATTGGTGACTGTTGAGGTTGTAGCTAATTCCATGCAGTCCCTATGAAGTCTTTGAGTGTTCCACATCTTCCCACAAATGAAGGTCTTGTAAAATGTCTTTCCAGTAGGCAAGCTCCTGCTCCTCTCAGGAGTCTTCCAGCTTCCCTTTGTACTCTTTTTTAGTGTCTAACAATTTTAGCTTAATCCATCCTGCCCTCTGGAATCTTCAAGCTGACTTTATGCAGTTATTCCCAGGAGAGACACCATATTTCCTTTGCCTTTTAGGACCCCATAGCCCATGAAGGAGCAAGATGTGTGCATGTTTTGACTCCCCAGTCCCTTATTTTAACAGCAAATGTGATACATAGGATCAATACAACAAACTGGAGACAAATTAAGCATTTTTTCCATCTGCTGCACCATCTGAAAACCTTTCAGGCAACAGATGAGGCTTTGCATTTGGATGGTGATTGGGCAGGAGGCGGTGAATTGGCCTGATGGATATGAAAGCGTGAATAGGAGCGAGGATGCGAGAATAAGGGGCTGGGGAGTCACGGGCCTCAAGTGCTACTTTGTCCAGGAAGCGTTGCAAGAGTGCTCCTGTGCTGGGAAAGCTGCTGGATTTGCTAGCTGTGGGAGCTGAGCTGATAGCTAAGGAAAGGTGGCTGGTGATAGAAAACACGGCCCACTCAGCAAGAGGTTTAAAGTGGGAGGTTAAATGAGTGTCTGCGAAACCGGCCTTAGGCTCCCACTAGAAGTGAGGGAGCTGACTGCTATCCTGAATTTCCTGACAGCACATCGAAAGCCAGAGATACGAGGGGGAGATATCTGGGGAGACTGCTCACTGAGCTGACACAGGCACTTGTTTTGACATTTTAATGAAAAATATGAAGCTAAACTTACTGTGCTGGTTGTCCAAGTCATCAGCACGGGAGGAGCACTGAGATTTACTGCCCAGGAAATGCAGAGGTTCCCCTGGAACGGCACATTCCACAGAGGATGCTGGGGTGTCATAGAGCACACTCTGTGCTGCTCCAGGGTGTTGCTGAACGTGGCCTGCTCCTCTTTTGGCACTTGGCTAAAGCCTTGGGTGCTTCTGTCTCTCTGTTGTGTGGAAAAGTGTGCTCCAGGTTCTGGAGGTGAGACAGTTCACATGGCACTTAGAGCCAGAGACTGGAAAATGTCAATTCAGGAGTTCCCATGAAGGAGCTGTTTATTTGCAGGTGCTGTCACCTGGTTTATTATAGCTCTTGGATTGTCAGTGTTTTGCTCTAGCCATACATACACACACACACTTACAGGAAGAATAATGAACTCCAGCTCTATATTACTATTACCAGTGATGCTTTGTCTGGGAAACGACTGTCCTTAAGAATTATGGATTGCAATGACTCAAACCTTGGCAGGAACTGCTTAATGCATAGGAGAACGCCTTAGCATTGGCTATCAGGATTTTTTAATTCAAATTCCAGTTTTTCTGCATGTTTCCTTTTAGGACTACAGTGACTCAGTAGATATCTCTTCCTCCATTTCCTCTCTTCTCTACCTAGAGCGAGGCTTGTTCTGTTCTGTTTATCTTTTTGAATGCTAATCCATATTGAGGGTCCAAGGCAGTTTCTCCTCACAAGAAATGATATTGATGTGAGGATGCAGGTGTGCATTTCTCAGTGTTGCTTGCTCATATTCCACAGAATACCTCAGTCATCTCTCAGGGTCTTTGCAGGGTGTCCCTGTGTCTGTTCCCTGCTGAGCAAGAGCTCTGTGTAAATATTGTAGACAGAGAGAAACCTTCCTCGCTTCCCGCAAGAGCTTTCTCATTTGGAAACGTCTTAAAAATAATATCAATGCAGATTTCTGAAAGACTAAACATGACTCTCTGCTGGAGCTTGTGAGACTGTTTCTAACAGCTCCATCCAGTGGCTTTGGCTGTAACATGGATGTGGGGTTTGCCTCACAGGGGTTCAAGACCTTTGGGGCTGGAAAACGCTGCTTTAAGACAGATGATTTGACACTTACCACCTTGCAGAAGGAAGGGTAATTGATTTAAAGTGAGAGATGTGGTGTTTACATTTTGCAATTGCTTGTGAGGAATTTTTATTCTCCTTGCAATCAAATGGCTTCCACTTCTTGGTGTGCAAGGGGAGACTGCCCCTCTTCAGTGGCTCGAACATAAATTGTGCTTATTAGGAAGATTGATTGAGTCCCTGTGTACAAGGGATTTCTATTTTTAAAGAGAAAATATCCCAGATGAACTCACTCATGCAGGAAAGACCTGCTCTACAATTCAGGAGAGAATGTTGGAACTGTTCAACAAGTTTTTGACGTTTCATTTTTGTTGAAAAAATGCCAATATCTTTATACAAAGCCTTTGATTTTGAAAACAACCTTTAATTTCAAAATTTAGTTTTTTCCCTTCACTTTTAAGCAAAATATTTTAATCAGGTTTTAATTTTAAATCTTGTCTGCTTTGTGGCTTGATGCGAGTAGATGTTCAGGCTGCAAAAATCTGAGATTTCAATTTTTCTGTCTTGGTCAGGATGGGAAAAAGCTTTCAAAATCTCAAAAATTCTCATGGGTCAGGGTAAAAAAAAGGTTTCCCACAGAGCTCTAGTCAATGGGAGTGTTACCATAAACTTCCCCGTGCCTTGGATCAGGCCCTGAGAGCGTATCGGAGATTTTGTCAGCCTCATTGATTGCACAAACCAGCCTTGTTATGAGGAAACATTCCTGGGCCAGACAGAATTCTGACATTTGTCTGTAGTCTTCACATTGAGGAGAGATTATTGTCTCCAGAGGGCCATTCCTAATGATTTAAATCTGAGGTAGATAGTTTTTTCTGGCAGCGTGTGTGTAATCTAATCCATATATTGTTGAAAATAATTGGCGTGAGTGTTGAGTTGCTCTGTGGCTGTGGTCAGTCAGTATTGACTGTGTTGAAACTTGCTGAGTAGGTGGTATAAATTATAAGAGGGCCTGGAAAACCAAAGCAAAAAAAAAAATAGTCAGGGAGATATTCAAAGTAGG
Organism: Vireo altiloquus; assembly: GCA_013396875.1. Taxonomy (NCBI): domain Eukaryota; kingdom Metazoa; phylum Chordata; class Aves; order Passeriformes; family Vireonidae; genus Vireo; species Vireo altiloquus. The sequence goes on from VZRF01014988.1 coordinate 141,941, forward strand.
GAAATGTGGAAGTAGAAATGCTTTCCACTGGGATCCCTTTGGAAGTGAACTGTCTGGGCTTTAGAAAATTTCCTCCTGATAATTACACATTGGATAACATCACACAGGCCATATGACCAAGCATATGTAAAATCTGTGTTTGTTTTCTTCCCAAAGAGCTGGATGGTGACTTAGGGCTCATCCTCTGAGCAAGTGATGGTGTGTAAACTGTACCACCCAAGGAGCAGCCCCGGGAGGCAGCGTGACTCACAGCCACGCTGCTGACACAGATCCCTCCCTGCTTCCCCTCCACTCTTCAGGCTGTAAGACAGAAAGATTATGCTCTTCGGTTTGGGATTTTTCTTTTTCATTGTCTCCCCTAAAGATAAAGTGCCTGCAGTGGCACAGGTATCCTGACAAGTTGTTGGGATTGGAGGAAGAAAGCTTGCAGCAGGGACACCTTCCACCAGATCAGGTTGTTCCAATCTCCATCCAGCCTGGCTTTAAACCCTTCCAGCAGTCATAGCTGCTCTGAAGAACCCTTTCCAGTGTCTCACCACTCTCAGAGTAAAACATTTCTTCCTGATATCCAATCTAAACCCATCTTCTTCCAATTTAAAGCCATCGCTCCACGTCCTTGTAAATAGTCCCTCCCCATCTTTCTTGTAGGTTCCCTTCAGGTACTGGAAATTTGCAACTAGTTCACCCCAAAGCCTTCTCTTTTCCAGGCTGAACAATCCAAATCCTCTCAGCCTTTCCTCATCTTCTGGAAGCAGGGATGTGTGGACAACTCCAGTTTGTATCATACCCCACTATCAGAGTAACTCACTTCTATGAGTTATTTCTTGAGCCCAGCTTAATAAAGCATTTCAACACACTCCTCAAGGCTTTTAAATGTTGATTGGATTTAAGTTTGTGCTTAAAAATAAGTGCTCTAATGCTTCACCAGAGAAAAATGTTGCTATGAGATTATATTCCCTTGCATATGTGTCGGCTCCAAGTCACAGTTCCTCACATTGCTTCCACCTCCTCTGCATTCCTGCCCTGTCCTGTGGTGAAAGGGCTTTTTGATGACTTCAGTTTTGGACACCTCACTACTTGCTAATTAGAAGAATATTTTAGACACTCTTTATTAGGACTTGGCACTGTCTGTTAGCATTGTTTCTGTACACTAATGATATGCTTGGATTAAAAACTGAAAAAGGCCTGGGTGAGTGGAATATTCTTGGTAGTACCCTACAAAACAAGATATGAACAGCGGTGTTTCCCCCCCAAGGTGCAAGGTCCAGTTTGAGACACATCTAACATGTTGAACTGATTAGAAAGGTATTTGAATAGGAAGAAATCCAAATTTTAGCCAAGGAGTTGAATTTTCTTTCAGCCCCAAGAGTTAATTTTGCAGAATAAATCAAGCCTCCCATTTCCCATCCCTTGACACTCATGTTTCCTCCTTTTCTTTCCATGATTGCATTAATTGTCAACTGAAAGAGACGTTCAATTCAGAGGTTAATTTCTTCAACATGAGTAGTTTTTGGGATACTGCTCTTAAACATCCATCATACTATTAATTTAGCATAAACCTGTGCAAAACACATCTTTAGGAGGTTCTGTTGAAACTGCATTTATAAATATTTCACTCCAGTTATTAGATCAGTGCTGAAGACAACCACTTATGTTTGTTAAAAACTTAATCATTTTTATTGACTCTGATTTTTAGTGAACATTAGCGAGCTGAAAGAAACCTTATCCTGCTGTTTGTCTGGTGGGTTTGTTTTGCTTTTTTCTTAACCTTCCACCTATTGAATGTGTTGGTTGTTGAGCATGTGAATGATGGAACACTTGGATAAAGAACTGACGGGATCTGAGAGAAGACAGTTTGGAGTACACAACCACTGCTGGCACTTACGTAGGCACAGAGCTCACGTTCATACCAGTGGAAACTCTTTGCTGTGCTACTGTGCACAGTTACATGAGCTGTGCCAAGGATTTAAACATCCTGGGAGACTTTGAAACGATTGTTTTACTTATTTTGCTGCAGGGCAAGCTTGTCTCTGTGCTCTTGAACTCACTGAAGAGTGGTGTGTGGAGCTGCTGCTGTTTGGACTGACCATGAAGGAAATCCTGGCTTAGAGACTCATGTTTTTTCCACTGTGGTCCCTTTGCTTCAGAGTAAAGTGGTTGTCCCTTTCCACACTCGGATCCTGTAGTATTCAGTCCTGAGACTGAATTCTGTGTCTATATCTCTAATTACATCTACCTGCATTATTGCTGGGGGATTGCATCCAAGTGATCCTTAACTGGAAAAGCAAAGAATATTTCCTACTCATCTTATTGAGCAGCTTCCATGGTGTAAATCCTAATAAAATAAAGACTTGGTTTAGCACAATACAAAGTTGTGTTTGCATTGAATAAAGGAGGGAACTCTGGAGCTTATGATGCTCTTTCAGGAGAAAGCCACATTTGTTTACTTGAAATAATTTCTTTTTCCCTGCCTAGCATAGGTGAAGACTTAGCTAGTGCATTCCACCTGCCAGAGTCACCAGGGGAACTCCAGAGACAAGCTTCAAGCTGCTCCTGAAAGGCTTCTAGTAACACATCTATTGAATTGATAAACAGCAAAGGTATGTGCAAGACAGGATTAGTGATGTTATTGATTTATTTTTAGGTCAGTTTGTTTAGGAAAGAGAAGCTGTTCTCATTGCCAATTGAACATTTCTCATTTTTGGGTATCACACTGGAGGTAAATGTCAATATTTGAATTTTCATTAACATCACTTTTGGGGTCAGTTAAAGTACAAAATCTTGCACTGTTATATTTAACGAAGAGTTTAATTGCCTCCCTCTCCCCTTCTCTCCCCTCTGCCCCTCTCATAACATCTCAATAGTTTGAATACATCCCTCTTTACATGTAGGACCTTTCAGAAATGCACAGCTTGATGGATGTTACAGACTGAACAGCGAGTGTCTCATACTTGCACATCTTGTCTATGAGATTTTCTCCTTCCCACACCTTGTAGAATTTTGCTTCGGGGGGTGAAACTCTCCCATGCTCTCATCAGTGTTGGGTACACGCAGCTGATATCAGATTTGCAGAGCTCAGGCTGCAAGAAAAGTGACAAAGCTGCCGTAAGGAAGAGGAATGGAAAGAATTAAGCTGGTGCTGACTGCATTGTGGGTATCTCTTAGCATGAGGTAGCAGTGGAGAACAATGTTTATTCATTAAGATATAATTGCTTAGAGCTAGATGCATTTCTGCCTTCCATGCTGGTGTGCTTTGAATGCCTTGTGGTTGGATTTTTCTTTCTCCTCGCTGTAATTTGCTGTGCACTGATGGGGATAAAAGTCATCAAAGGTCTGAAGCTTTTTGATGTTTCTCATATAAGATGCAAATGTTTAACAGATGAAAATTATTTGCTAATAAGTAAATACATATCAAAAGCAGCAGTACAAATAAAACCCCCTTGTGTAATAGTGTCTAAAAATTCAAGTGACTTATTTAAACACTGATCAGACCCTTCTTTGATGTATGTGGATATTTGCAGGCAGAGGCACTCTCGTATTGTTAGAGCATAACTATTTTCATTTTCTTTTAGACCTCACTTGAAGCATTCTGGAGAAGCATAGAACCAGTGAATCTTTCTAGATATATTGGAGCTGAGGGACAGAGGCAGGATGGAGTCTTTCAAATGTCAGTGATTCCCATCCACTTATCTGTTCAGCTTGGAAGGCTCTTCCTGTCTCGCAGATCTGGCAGAAATGTGCGTGTTCTGTTCAGACCCCTACAAACTTCTTGTGTTCCATATTAAGTTTATGGGGTCCTCACGCATCTCTGAAGCTTCTGCAGGCTGCTGTAATAAATACTGGGCAGCTGAAAACCGTCTAAAATCAGGATTTCAAATTGAAAGGTGAACTTGTCTTGACTATGTCACTGGAAGACCTATTTTGCTGCTAATCATTGCAGCTGACTCAGAGCAAGCCAGAGGAGTTGCTTGGCCATTTTTTATCATGACAGCCTGAATCTTTGTAGTACTCCAGCTGAAATCTGGGAAAGGATGTTGGGCTGGACATGTTATATCTTGACTGGTTTTTGGCTGATCACTGTTTAGGGGTCAAGGTGCTCTGCCCTTTGGGTTTATTCACTTGCAGCTTGGAATGGCTGAAGTACTAAAACCCTTAAGTGCATTTCTTGTCAAGGACCTCTTAAATCAAACACAGCTTAAACGAGTTACTGAAAAGAAACAGTTTCCACTTCTCCCTTAATCTGTCTCCCATGCTCAGTAATTGATGTCTTGTTTCATGAGTCACATTAGCTCGCCTCAGGTTAAATCTCTTACAGCCTAATCCTGCACATCCTTCCGTAGTCGATGTCTGTGCTGGGAGATGGGGAAGGTTTTGCATGAGTGAAGACTGCCAGATGGGTTTCTGCAGGAACTTGTGTTGTTTTTACCTAGAAGGGAAAGAAACTTGAGGAAAAAACCAGCATCTGTAGTTCTTTGCCTCTTGGGTGACTGGAGAGGTGCCCTGGGTTGGGCTGGGGATTCCCATGGAGTGAGGGGTTCTGTTGTACGAACATGCAAGAGACATAAGCGTTTGGGATCTGGTGTTAGAGCACCTAGGAAGCAGCTAAAAACACATTTGAGGCAGGTATCCCAAGCAGAGATTTCAACAGGGCTGGAGTTAAAAACAGGCATGGCAACCAGGGCTTGCTGATCCCTGCAAGTGAGTGTGGACTTCCTTACTTAGGAAGATGGAGTGGGAAGTCTGTGAGTTATGTTACTTTGGTTTCTGTCACTTCTGCAGAGAGGCTCTTCTGGGCTGGGAAAGGTAGACTCAGAAATTTTCAAAAGACTTAACAACCATTCTCTTCCCTGATTTCTTCTGGTCTAGTATTTTGTTATGGAAAAGGGAGAAAAAAGCAGGGAAAAAACCACATCTAGTAATGAGAGTTTGGAATTTTGTTTGATATGAAGGAAAATGTGACTCTAGTGCCCGTTTTCATTATAAACTAAACTTTTTACAACAAAAATTTGTCATATCGCGGCCATTCTCACTAATGTTGCTGCTCAAGAGAGAAAATATATTGGAAAACAAAAGAGCATCAACATTTTCCTGACTGCTGCCAATCACTCTAATTAACAAAGACTAAGGAAATTGTGCTCTTGTCTTCACTTGGTTTGCTGCCTCAGTGCTATACATAGTAGAGAATCTGTAAGTGTCTTGCCCCTTTTGTTTTATTTTTTTTCTCTTGTCCCTGTGATTGTTTTCTTTCATAATCAGACCAATTAACATGTTGACAGAAGAGAACCACTTGTGGAATTTTTTTCTTTCCCCTCTGAGTCTGGAGCAAAGTTGAGCAGATAAATAGACTTGTCTGTAGGGCAAGAGGGGAAGCTGTGGAGGGGGGATTTCACCAGACACGTGTCATTAGTCACTCCCACAAGCCTTACAGGTGTGACATTAATCAGGTTGTGTGCCATGTTCCTGGAGGCTCGCAGGGGTCTGACACCATCTGCGTGGCTCCTGCGTTCAGGGTCACTAACTGGGGATGCAGAACAAGATCACTTCCTGAGGCATCTGTGCCTTTGAACAGGCCTCTTCCACCCCGTGATGGATTCCCCCAACAGCCAGCACCTGAAGGGCGTCGCTTTTCTGGCTCTGACACTGATGGATGTGCCCACAGCTCTGTGTGCACTCCCTCCTCTCCTGAAACCCTGTCCTGTCAGTGTGGGCACTGTGTTTGATGTGACGAGTTAGTGTGGCAGGACCCAAGGAAATCAAGCAGGATGCCAATGGCCATACCTAGAGGCGTCTCACTTTTCCTGGTTAATTAGAGAATTTGAAAGGAAATTTGTTATAAAGGGGCAGCAAATATCAGTTTCCGACTTGGTCCTCAGGTCTGCCATATCTTAGCATGGCTTGGAAAAGAAATATCTTCAAAAAAGTTTTGCAGTTCTTAGTTGTAAAGAAATTTCTCCATGTTACATCACCTGTGGTATCAGGTTTGGGAACAGGTGAATATTTCCTGCCCCCCTTTCCACCAGCCATGTGGAATATCAGTTTTAGGATAGATAAGTAATTAATTCTCTGCGTTCTCTGTCTTCCTTGTATATCTGACTGTGTAGTCATCACTTGAATTTGGCTGCTTAGTTGGGGGGGATTTTAAATCAAGCACCTGCATGTCAGACATGTCACATTCTCCTCATGTGCAAGGTGATACAGAAGGTCCATCTCTTGGACCACGATTCCCATCAGTTCTACCAAAGTGAGATCCTTCAGGGAGTCGTGCATCCAGCCCCAGACTGCACTGTGGGGAGAAAGCCATCTTTGGGGTAGTTATCTGTGTTTTAATTCAATAAAATAACTTGCTGTATTTCTTCCCTTGGGAAAATATCCACTGATACAGATTTAGTTCCAGTCAAACCTTACTGTGTCAGTATCTAAGAGACAGACCTAGTTTCCTTTAGGCTTAGGAGTCTAACAACTTGGGAACTGTTTCTCTCCCTCCCTTCCCCCCGAGAGATCATGCTTGCTAGACGGGCTTTCCCAAATTCTCACAGCTCTAATCTGGATACCATTTAGTGTGACAGCCTTCTTCCCGGGTTCCCACAGCTGGTTAGTGTTTTGAATTCCAGCCTCGTGAACTCATATCAGGCTACATGGGCTAATGCTCCGAGCACAACCTAGAGCAGATATCTCTGATGACAGAGTAATGGAGAAACTGTGGTGCTTTCTGCCTCTTTATTAATGCACAGTCATTTGTGGTGTTCTTCAATTTCTGTGGAGAGGAGCCTCACAGAGGCATTTAAATGGTAATGGAGGCGAAAGTAAAATCATTCAAGTATGTTGCTTGCAAGACCAGCAAACCAACCTGCTGCAATGGGAAATGCTTATCAAATCCCAAGGGTCACAAATACAGCTAAAAATATCACTTAAATAATTACTGTCATATCCAGCTGAATTCTTACAGAGGAAAATCCCAGGAAAAGTATGTCCTATTTTCTCTCATAACATTCAGACTTCACCTTGGCTACACAGTGTTTCAAACAGCAGAGGGGAAGAGTTGTCAGTGCAATGGCAGAGCAGCCCCTGTTCAAGCCTGGTGGAGAAAATGCCATTGGATTCAGTGCCTTGGTTTGTTTGGGGCTGTTTTCAGAAGCAGCCTTTGGTTCAGGGGTGTGCTGCTCATTTTTGGGCACCACCAGTGTGTGGTTGGATTTGGGGAGATGTTTGGATCCTCTTTGGAAACGTTAGTTCCAAGGTACAGCTGGGTAGAGATGTGGAAGAAGAAATTGTATGGAGCTGGCTAATTCCTCACATCATCCAGAATGGCTCTATTCCAGGAGGGTTTGACAATCCATACCAGGGCAAGATCTAATACATGTTGTCCACACTTTGAGTCTTCAGCTGTTTTTTCTTTAAATTAAACAACAACAACAACAAAATAAACCATTCCTTTGGAATGAAAAGCAACTGCAGATCAAAATGGAAATGATTGGTGGCACGTGTTGGGAGCATGGGAAACAGTGTGTGGAAGCCAAGCATCTTGACTGCAATTACACTGTTCAGAATGCTGTTAGGGAGCTGTTTTACCTAAAATTTGGGGGAGGGAAGCTACACTCAGGGCACATGAGAAATGGGACTTCACTCTGAGGCATTTTCAAAACACTTGGATGTGTTTTTCCTTTGATGTTGACACAACAGCATCTTATGACTTGCTCATCCTAATCCAGTGAGTAGCAGTCAGGAATTTGAGTACTGTGTGAAGTAGCTTTTTTCCATGGAGAGGATATAAAGAAGAAAGTTTACTGGGAATCTGTAGGTGGATCTCCTTATTTACTATACAAGACCACTTCAGGAGAAGGTCAGATGACTTGAATGTTGCTCATTTTGTAGCCAGCTCCTGGACTGGACCTTTACTGGGACTTCAGAGTCTGACCTGGTATAATAAACCCCCAAAACTACAGCAAGTAGACCTTTGTGCCTTAAAAAATATCTGCTTCTCTTGCTGTGTTTTGTAGGTAAGTAGAAGGTTTTCCATATCACACCCTCATGTGTAATCAGGTGGTTCATCTTCATTGATTTTACATGTGAGAAATCTGTCATATATGGTTGAAGGCAGGACTAGAAGGGATTTGTCCACAAAAAAAGAAAAACCACTCTTAGTAAGTGACCTGCTCTACAATCCCATTTGTACATTTATCAGGCTGTTTAAATTTGGACGTTTGCCATCTACTGAGGGGCAGTTTCAGAACCTTGCTCCTCTGATACTTCAAAAATCTAATTTCCCCTCTAAATGTGGTAGCGCTCAACCTTTTCCAGGTGACAGGATCATCCTGTGAAAACAGAGGTGTTTAACCTGGATATCCTCTAAAATGTGATACATCTCCTCACCATTTGTGTCAGAGAGGAAGAAGGTGGCTGGTCCTGCTGCTGAATTCTAACCAGGAATTATTCAGACCTTTAGGAAACATGGGAGAGCAAATGTTTACTGACCGTGTAATTAGCACGATGACTTGCTCTGTCTATTGGCCCTTAGCACCATATTTCCTGTCTGAGCAGTGGAAAGCAAAAATATTAGTTGCTGTTTTACTAGAGGAACAAGTGTCTTCCAAATGAACAAATGATCTATTACCAGTCCTGCAGACTCTTCCCATGGGAATAGGCATTTTGCTTCTTTTTCTACAGCTAATTTCTTTCATGCAGCAGGTTCCCAGACACATCAAATGCCTCTCATGTTGAGCGCTTAGTTAAGATTTATAGTCTCTGTGTTATCAGAGTGAATTAAACTATGGCTGGCAGTCAGGCTTCCTCTCGTGGGCTCCTGTAAAAATGTATACATTAATAAACTGGGGTTTGATATTTAATGTCTTTCTAAAACACAAGACATTCCAAAGACCACTCTTCTGCTCAGAAGTTTCTTGCATTGCTGGGCAGCCAATAATCAGTCAATACTAATCCTTTTCTCATTGAAAGAATAACACATAGGCACAGCTTTGGTTGGTCTTCTGGAGCCAGATGAAAGCTGGTGAAGTTTGGAGTGAAATTCAGTGGCTGTACATTACTTTGGTGTTAATAGAGCTCAGCTGGAGTCTTGAGAGGAAAACACAGACTTTGCAATTTGAAGAAGAAACACTTTGTACATTAGTTTTTAAGTCTAGATCTTCATTACACAGTGGCATAGTTGGAAGGATGTGAGTGCTTTAATATTAAACTAGGTCATATGAGCCTTCATCTACTACTTTTCATTTTCATTTCTCGTTGTAAGTATCTCATGGAAACTTCTTTGTGGTAACATAAAGCACAGAGATTAAAAGCAAAATTTGCTGTTTGAAAAGTGAAATGATTTTTTTGGAAAGGTCAAATGAGCTCTTTTAATGTTTCTGGGAAATGTTCTTTAAAATGATTTACTAATTTAGGTTTAATTTTATAGGACAGCTTGGAGTTGAATGGGATGTCACTTCCAAATGTGAGAATCAAGAATTGTGCATGGAGGTGTAAGCAAATTGTTATTTGGGGGGAAATAGAGAGTGGAATCCATGAGACTTTGCAGTTCCTCAAGCTCTGCAGCTTTTTACTGGCTGTGTGATAAAACAAAAGGAATAAACTTTTTTAAAATAAGGGAAGCTAAGCCTGCACTTCTTTTCCCTCATCTGTCCTTCATCACTCTCTCTTCTAAATTTTGAATTCCTTAACCTTTAGTTAAATATGGTCTTATGAAAACAAAATCCACCCAAAAAAACCCAAACACAAACCATACAAAATTTCAATATTTTCAATTTTTTTCAAGGGATTGCTGAGAAAAGGTGACACACTTTCAAACCCGAAATTTGCCACAAATGCGACCAACAAAACCAGGTCATAGCTGACAGCTTGGCTCTGCTTTTATCCATTTCAGACAAAGGAAGGAACATCACATCTGCTTCTGCTCTGAGACACCTCTGTTCTCTGAAATGGGACCACAAGATCGATTAGACCTGGAGTTAACCTCAGGTCTGAGCTGGTCCAGACCAACAGGGCTTAAGTGCTGGTACTTTGGCCACTCATCTGCACTGCCCAGGTGTTTGCTGCCTTTCTCTCAGGGGAGATTTCACACTTGTTTGGCTCCTAAGAATTAGACTGTTCATGTATCTTGTGGCTATTACATAGTTCTGCATATTTATGTAACTCCAAGTCACAATAAGTTCTGCAGTAGTTCCACAGCATGTTCTACAAAGCTTTGCTGCTGTACACTGGTAAGTCCAATCGTTTTTATTCCTGGAGACCAGATACTGCTTTTAGTAACAGGTCAAAATTGAGTCTCTTTCACTCTAGTCTCTAAAAGCCGTGAATCTGTATCCCAATTATCATTCCCTGTCTACCCTTCACCCAGTGGATGATCCCAGCTAAAGAAAGGGCTGGAGGTTGTAGGTGGGACCGTTTGCCATCTGCCTTACCCTTGCATGCCTTGTTCTTCATTGCCTGCCCACTAATTTGAGGCCCTGATGTGACAAAGCATTAAAGCACCTTTGCAGCTGCCATAATCCAGGCAGCTGTGTTGAAAGCCAGACTGTCACCAGTGATGTGACAGCTGATGTGGTGCTGTTGTGTTGGTTTTTTGTTTGGTTTTTTTTTTAGAGATTGCATGCATTCTAATCCTTCTGCTTCCCTGACCTTCAGAGTAACAATACTTTTTATTTATTTACTTTTATACTTTTCCCCCCAAACAAGTTAATATTATATTTCAGGATACCCTTCTTAAAGTGAATATAGTTTGAGAACTTATTTTCTTATATTGGAGACAAAATAGGATTTTAGTCTAGTGATGTCTGCACATGGATTTAAATTTTAATAAGTGAGAGACCCCACATAAAAATGATCAAATTGTGTTATAAAAGTACAGCGGAGGTTTTTAGATTTGCTTAAATCATATCCTAAACAAATATTTTATGTTGTTGAAGCCTCATAGCACTGCAGAAATAATTCTGCAATAGAAGAACAACCAAAAGAAAGAGAAACTAATCAATACAGGATTTATATTTGGGTAGGCTGTGTCTATTAGAATACTTTTTTATCTGTATTCTGCAGTAGTAAAAACTCTGATTTGTACTTTGTTATTGCCTGTAATATTTTTCAGTTTGGTGGCATAATGTAAATGTGGCAAAGTTTGAGAGTTTCATATACCCCTTTTTTAAGCAGCAAAACTTAGTCCAGCAAAGCAACAGAGAAAAAAGATGCAAAAAAGCAGTACTTTTGTTATTAAAATCTCCCCAGAGCAATAGTTTAAAAACAAAATATATAAAAATTACGTTACAGTATTCTTCTGAGATGCGGTTGCAGGTTTTACGGGGGAGAGGAATGAAAGGGCAAAAATGTCTGCATGGCTGTCCACAAGGTGCATTAGCTGGCTCCCTTCTGAATTTCTCTCTAGAGTTTGGGAATTTGTCTGTGGAAAGCCTTGTGCAGCAGAGAAGTAGTTCTTCCCTGCATCTGGGAGGGTTAGAACCTGGATTTTCAAAAGCAGCTCAATATGTGAGATCCGAGGATTAGCCCAAGTTTTGTGGAAGTCTGTGGCATAACCCAAACCCAAGTCTTGAAACCACAGCCAGAGGCTAAATTTCTGGGTATCTTTACTGGGCTTTCACTGAGAGCTGTCCCTGCCTTCCTTGAGCACCTTTGCTGTGTGTCACGGAGCTTGACAAGTTCATAAGCAGCCTTAGAGGAGCCTAATGGGGGGAAGAGTGTCATCAATCCTAAAGACAGCTCCTGGAGAGGTAACACATGGAGGGCAATGCTCTGTGCCAAGGTGGTGGGATTTAACTGATGCAGGAGGGTGACTGAAAGAGTGGAAAGGGAGAAAGTAGCTGAATGGAGGGGAGGTATCTGTAAAACGGTATTTGATGGACAGAGCATCCAAGCAAAATGACAAGGACAACAGAAGGAAAGGACCTTGAGCCTCCCTCTGGTGTGAATGTGACGGGAGAACCTCTGGCAGCAGCAGAGGTGTTACTCTGTTCTGCTTCAGCCTTTACTTTGCAATGGTTGGCTGCTGGCACAGTGGGATATTTCTCTTCCTCAGAAATAATTACATTGATCAGTTTAGGCAAGCAAGTGTGCAAAATGGGATCCTCTAGCAAATTTCCAATTCACAGAAGCCCATGCCAGGTTTACCTCACTATCAGATGTGGGAGAGAAAGCAAGGCAAGAGAAAGTCACTTTGTCTCGTCAGGCAGCTTCTCCAACACATTCTCTGGAGTGGGATTCTTCCCTCACAGCAAACACACACGTCACGTGCCAGGCTCTTTCCAGAGGGTGGGAACCTTTCTGTCCCCCCTCCTGTTTGGTTCCCAAACAAGCCAGACGCCCAGCGAGCACTTTACACATGTAGTTAGTTGGTGGTCTGCCCGCTGCCTTGCACATGGGGCTCTTCCCAGGGGGGTGTGCTCGCATGTGGTTTCCATCTCGGAGCTCTCAAAGCCTTCTCACAGTGCCACACGAGCCCCTTAGAACAGCTTGGGAAGAGGGCAGCATCTTTCAGGTGCTGGGGCTTGGGCAGCCCTCCCCTTGCCTGGCTGCACCCCTGCAACTGATGTTCACAAAAGGAGTGAAAGGCATTTTGATTCTCCTTCAGAGTGCTGCTCTTAGCTGGGACTGGTGAGAGGTTTTAACCTCTAGCATCTGGTCTGCAGTCTCCTGAGGGCATGCTTGCACTGTCAGGCTCTTCTGACATCCCTTTAACATCTGTATTGCGTCCTCTGGTGTTTTTTTCTCTTTTCTCTCTGAGGTGATGTGGTTCACTGTGATGCCTTAGGTTTTAACTTTTATATTTTTCAAATCCTGTACTACTAGTGTAACTCTGAAGTTTCCTGTAGCTTGTTAAGTGCTGTTCTCTCATGCTCACACTGACATAACAAAGCCTCTCCAGCTCGCTCTCCAAGGACACCCAGACCCTCCTGGGCCCAAGAACTGCAAACCTTCATCTTGGGGAGAGGGGGACAAGCTTGGGGAAATTCCATCATTGGCTGAGTTCTGGTTGGTGAATTGATGTTGATATCAAAGTGTGAAGAACTCGGGAGCTGTCATTGTCCATTTTGGGATCCAATGAGGCAGGACCCTCTGGAGCCCAGAGTGTACATCTGAAGGCCTTTCAAATAAATTCCTCCTTTATTCTTTTATTCCTGTCTAGTCTCTGCTTCTAGGTAGCCATTTAAGGCATCAACTGGTCAAGGGTTTTACCATATTGATAACTGGAGAGCATCACTTTCTTTTTGTCTCTGCCACCTTCCCTTCTGTGTGTGGATAGAATAAACCCATGCCTAACCCAATATTCACAAAATATTCACAAAATATTAATTTGTTAGTAGGTATCTTCTCATCCTCCCATTATGTGGCAAGATATCTGATAAATGTTCTTGATCCAGATTTGATCCTGGACTGGTCCTTGACTGAGGATGGCAGGCCCCAAGTGAGAGGCACTGGTTTGCAGAACTTCTGCTTTCAGTTCTTGGCTCTGTCGTTGTCTGTCTGGTCCTGTTGGAGAATCTCTGCTCTCACTGCTCCTCTTTAAGAGATGAGTAATGGTTTTTCCTCTCTCCCACCTGTGGTTGCTCGCGTCTGCCTTGACTTGCTGCTTGTTTACTTGTGTGATGCCAACCACTGCCTGTCCGCCATTGCATGTAATCTAGGTAATTGCTCTGATATAAAAATTATCTTTTTGGGGAATGCTTCTCCATATGAGAAATTGCAGCCCTGAGAAAAGGTTAGGCTTTCAGAATCAGATCTTAGAAAGCCTTGATGTGCAGCCTGGATGATACAGATTTTTGTGCTCTTAGTCAAGACGTCTTGGAGTTTTTGCCATACTCTGAAATGACAATTATTTTTCTCTCCTCCCCCCGCCCCCCATCTTGAAGCTTCATCATGTTGTGTCTCTCTGGTTTTATGAATGGAATGTCATGATCTGCATCTGCATAAAGGTTCTTTCATTAGATGCTCCCTCTGTTCTTAAGACATTTATGGAGGTTAATTTGGGGAAAAAATTCTTTGCAATACATGACATTTTCCTTCTATTATACTTCAGCTGTCCCAGATTTATGTGAAAAGTTTGCACAAAACATCTTTTTTATAAGAATATGTACGCTCATCATTCACAGAGACAAAACTATTACAATGTATTCTTTCTGCAGGAGAAGAGCTCCTGCCAGCCAGCCCAAATTACATCATGGGACTAAACAGTTTGTATCAAAATCCGGAATTGACATAACTAATTTGCAACACTTCTCATGTGCTTTCCCAATCAACTTTACCAAAAGACCAGATGCACAGCTCAAATCATTGCTGACTTTGACACTGTCTTTTGCCTTCACCTCAGTGTTTTTGGTAACATAAACATTTGCTACCCAAACCTAGAAAGTCTTGTGGGAAATTGAATCAACTTTTTTATTTCTTTCAGCAGCAGTTTGCTCATCCTTTTTTTTTTTTTTCTGTTCCCAACATGTTAACAGATGTAAATATGAATCATATTTCATTCTCAGACTCCTTATAAAAATACACTCAGAACCAAAGTTTCTGAGTAATAAAAAATTCTGGATGCATCTCCAAACCACAATGAAACACCCTCTCCCCAAACGAGTCAAGGCTTGGCTTGCACACCTCTGTCTGAAAAGGAGAGGAGAAACCTTTTCAATAGCACTGCTGTTTATTTTGCTTTTACAGACAAGCAGCACTGACAAACTGGTGCATGTGTGTAGCTTTGTGCTTCTGTGTGTGTTTAGGTGTGTGGTTTCCCGCCCTCCTTATCTCCCCTGTCTGTTCTGGATGACTGATCTGCACTGTAGACATTTTTGTGGTTTTGATGGCTAAAAAGGGCTGATATTCATTGTTTTCAGTCAGCCTCCTTCCCTGTTCTCTTCCATGTACTTCAAGCAAGGTTCAGAATTAGGCTTTCTGAGCTTCTACACCGGGAAAATCAGGATATATTAGTGGTCTGGGATTACATTTATGAGTTAGCATATCACCCATTGTGCAGAGACTGGTGCTGGGAGTTGGGTGTGAAGCTTGTTTGAATTACTGGAAGAAATGTTACTGGCTTTGGGCTCACTGTAATGACCTCTAAGACAAAACAAAAGCTTCTTTAAGCTCAAAAGAAACTATTTGCTTTGGTTAAGGATCTCTGGATGGATGGGCTACATACCATCCCAATAAATTGAAAAAGGCTGGGATGTGAGTCTCAGTCCAGGCTCGTGTTTGTTGCTCAGTGTTTAATTGTTTGACAGCTGAGCAGAACTCCTGGCACACTTTCAACATTCACCAAGTGTTGGTCACCCAAGTGACTTCTGGCCATCCTTTGGGAATAGAGAGTGGCCAAGGTCTGGTGCCAGTGGGTAACATGAATGAGACAACATTCTGGGGAGGAAAAAAGGATTCAGCTTCCATGGATGTGAGTTGGACTGTGCATTCATTTGGCCTGAGGGCCGGAGATCAGGCCCAGCCCACTGTGTTTGGTGGCATAGGCACAGCTATTGATATTTTCAATTGAATCTTTGTATTCTGGATATTCCAGTTCTGGACTCTACATCCCCTTTTCCATGTCAGCAATACAGAGAGCATGGACACCCACGTTTAAGGGTTTAGATTTGATACTCTGAGCTGGCAAGCTTCAGTCTCACCTGCTGAAAATATCAGCTGCTTTGAACAGAAAACTCTTAGAGTGGGCTTAATTAAGCATGGACTGTTTGACTTAACTGGGTTTTGATTGTAATGGGTTATTTTTTCTGGCAACAAGCCAGCGTAACAGAGGTTGCTCTTTAAGTGTAAGTGTTCACTTTCATCCTCCCTCACCAGTTCACAAGCATCTTGCTATTGTGTGTGACCCTGTGGCACTGAAAGGTTCTTGCTTTCTCTGTGGGCTATGCACAGGCTAAATGTGTGCCTTGAGTCCCCAGAGCTCCAGGAATCCAAGTCAATAGTGGGAACAAACCACAGTCATGGGAGGCTGGGGTGTGCAGAAGCATTTCTGAGGTGAGGAACAAACTACTCCTCTGTAGTACTCCTTATATAACCTAAGCCTTCAGTCTTTGTTTAGAACTGTGCCTTTAATTGCGATGGGATTCAATGAAAACTCTTCCAGGAAGAAAAGGGTATTGCTATCACTTGGCTGTAAGTGCTCTTGAGGGATTTCTAGTACATATGTCTTAACCAAGAAAATACCCACCCTGCTTCCCAATGCAACTCCCTCCCCCAAACTAAAAAACCTCTGCAACTCCCTCCCCTGAATTTGCACAGTCAGGAACAATGAAAAATGTTTTCTGCTTCATTATGCTCTTTGCATGGCCAAGGCAAATCCATAGATACTGTCTCTATCCATGAGATAAAGTTATTGTGTTTTTTTTTTTTTTGAAAGAGACAAGGCAATCAGCAATGATTCTCTTCTGTGGGAAATATGCTTCGTTGCTTATTTAGGGAGTTCATGTTGCTTTGGGATATGTGTGTCTGCAGAAAGAAATAAGGAGATAGAGAGGTTTTAGTCTTAAAAACAAGGTTTTCTAGACATGGGGCCCAGATGTGAGATGTAGCAGTGTGTCATGTCTGCTGGCAAAACAAACTGGAGTAGAGAAAATGTGTCCTGCTGGTTTTCTTTTCATATCAAATCATAGTATTCTGGGGATTCCTAGGATATCCCAGGCTTTATGTAATAAACTGACTCATTTGACAATTTTCCTGCTGTAACTGTAGAGCATTCATATAGAAAGATCTCTTGAAAGTGTTTGTTTTGTGCTTACCACGAACAAACAAGCCAGAGGAGTATGTGGTCAGCATGATGAGGAGGATTTGAAGTAAAGAGAAAAGCCAAAATGAGTGTAGACATGATCAAAGCTTTACGCTAAACATGCTCACCAAAAGCACTTTCCCACTGTTTATGGGAAATGTATTTAGGACCCTGTGTTAACGGGAAAAGTGCTCAGTCCAGAGCCATGTTAAATCTGTCCTCATGCTAAATAAGAGTCTGGAAGTGAGGCCACCATTGCTCCTTTGCTTTTCTCAATTCTTTTCTGAATGCATGTTGCTGCAAATTTGTAGTCTTCTAGCTATGGATTTGATTTTTTTTTTCATATGTCTTTTTATTAGTACATGGAGACTGAGCAAGAAGGGAAAGCAGTTGGAGGTTCCCCTCTGAAAGCAGTGCCAGGCTGAGCTGCCTGGGCTCAAAAGCTGTCACAAATTCTTTTTACTGGGAAACAGCAATTATTTATCTCACTGTGAACTGGAAGAAATAGCACCTCAGCAGCGTGATTCTTAGTCATCATGTTTTGTAAGACCATTTTTACAGAGCTTTTGTAACAACTCTGTCTATATCCAAAACTAAAATCTAGTCTTACTCTCATTTTTGCCTTCAAGTGGGTCAATGTGGTGATGAGTTGACTTCTCTCCTCCAAGGAAAAGATTTCTCTTTTTTTTCCCCTTCGCTTGCTGCCTTTAAAACAATGTTCTTCCTATCTATATTGGGCAGAGAGGGTGTCAAAATTAGGGCTGAACATTTTCCTCTCAGCACCACCCAACATCTGAGCACGGAAGTCTCTGACATGAACAAGGTTGCAATGTTTCCAGAGCAGAGAGTCATCGACTTATTTTGCAATGAGGCAAAACTTCCTTTGGGACTGGTTTTCTCCAGGGCAATGAACCTCTGGAAAGCGTCTTCATTAATGATACAGTCAGGAGGATTTTGTGTATAACCCTCTTCATCACCTCCCAAGATCTTCAGCAGATCAATTTATGTACTAGAGGCAATAAGGATTAGGGAAAGATTGCAATCTTGGGAAAAAATCTGAGTGTAGCAGCCAGGCCAATAATTTTTCCCCTTTCCACCACTCCCGCTGCTGAATGGCCTTAAAGCAGTTTTGTGCACCTTGGAGTCTGGTGTTTGGAAGAATTGGTGCTCTGTGCTGCTGGCCTGGGCCTGTGCAGGAGGAGGGAGTAGAGAGAAGATGTGGTGACATGTTCCCTGTTTTGTCTTTCCCCCCCTTTCTATTGCTTTACCAGCAGAATTTGTGGAGTAAAAAGTATCCCACAAATCCTATTTTCCATTTATTGAATATATACCTGTCAGAATATTCCACCTTGGGAGTAGCAGGAATTTTTCTCTCCTCTGAATGCTTTATAAAGTCTTTGTTTGTCGTATGTGGGATCTTTTGCTATTACAGAAAACAACAGTGGGTGATGTAACAGAGTTTCACATTCAGTGTGCTCATGAAATACTGATTGTATACCTTGGGACAGAATTTAGCATGGAGCTTATTCAAATTTTTGTCTGGAAAATCTTGCTCAGCATCTGTTTGAGGCTCCTGTAACTCTACATCCCCGTGTGGAAGAGGGATCCCATGAGGGTGCCTTTCCCTCAAGACCTGAAACCTGCTTTGATTCTGCTTTGTTTTTTAGAGACCACAAGAGAGCAGCTCCCTGCAGCTCCTCTGCTTCACCTCTGTGATGTCATTCCACTGAACATCCCTTCTGCAGGTGATCCCACCCTGTGTCTTACATGTGCCATCCCCAATTCACTTCCCCTTGTGCTGGGGCTTCCCAGCTCCATGGACCTCTCTGACTGCACAGAGCTTTCTCAGTGTGGTTTTCACTGTTCTTACACAGTGGTCTACCGGTTGGGATAACTCAAATGTTCTCTGCAGAATCCCAGGAAATGCACTGTTGGGAAAACCTCTGCCTTGGCCTGGGGTCTTCCTGACCCAGAGGGCCTTTCCATCCCTAATTACTGCAGTTCTGTTATTTGCCTGCTTTAAATTAAATAGCCTGAGGGAAGTTGTGCAAAACCCTTCGCCATTCTCTGGGGGTGCTAATTAAGACATCCATCCTCTTCATCATGAAGCTGCAGGACAGATATTTATGGGGGAAAAATCATGGAGGGAGGAAAAATGTATCCTCACTAGAGTTATGCATAATTTTCCGCCAACTTTCTCTTGCACTTAGAAATGCAAATTTAAGCCAATCAAAACTTTGGACTCCTTTTAAATTCCCTACATTGTTCCACATAAACAGAAAATAAAATATTAAGAGAATATTTCTTTTTTTGTGCCAATAATATCTCAGGCAGTTTTTCTCTGACAATATTCAATAGCTAAATTTGCATTGTACAGCAGAGTCCCTTTTTGTGACAGTGGTCTTCTAGTAAATTCTGTGTAAGCAAACTTTTTTACTTGGTATGAGATTATGCCCCAGCTGCTGTTTTGAGCAAAGTATTGGAACATAAACACACAAATCTGTCTCTTCTGCAATTGTGAAAAATCTTTGTTACTGTATGTGCAAAGTAATTGCACAAAATCCTTCTGCCCTGAAGTGTGCAATAAACACACCAACTCCTTTGTCCCAGAGGGGAATGCAAATAGTCATAAACAGAGAGTCTTTATTTGAACCTGAGTAAGCAGTCTGAAAATACAGTCAATAATTCAGATAAAGCCAAATATTCATAGGAAAAAGAATAGCTGAGTGCTAGGAATCTATCTTGACGGGAGGCAAAACTTTTTATGGGAATAGAAACTCTTCAAATAAAAATCCTTCACTTCCTCCCTCCTCAGACCAAAAAGCATTCTCTGAACCTATATGTCTGAGTACAGACATTATCTAATTTCCGTCATTACATGGAACAAATGAGACAAATATATATTTCATGTCAGGGGGAGGGAGCAGAATCGCATGGAAGAATTGTGAAGGAAGAAGAATTTGCGAAAGTTTTGTTGAACATGCACGAATCCCATTAAACCTGTGGAGAGCAACAGCAAAGTCCTGCTGTGCCAGGTGAAAATGTTCATTGTAATGTAGCAAGTCTTCAACAGGTCTAAGAGTGTGAAAACTCCTGCAGGTTGATGCCTCCTGCACCTGAGCATCTGCCTTGTTGATTTAATTGATCAAGCTGTGATAATGTATTAATAATTTTCTCCCTGGGATGTTATCAAAGTTTAATTCTGCATCTGATCCATGAGAGCTGCCAGTTTCTAGCTGGCTCATTTTAACAGTGCTTGCCAGGTCAGATTTTGACGGCTTTGTCCAAATGTGGAAAAAAGGGCACTTGCAGTGTCAGCTCTTGCTCATTTATCCCTTCTGTGGGTGTGATGGACAAAGGGGGACAGCACTGACCCACATGAGATGGTTGCAGGTGTCAAGGTTGCTGTAAGGAAGCAACTGATCCACCTGGAATGCAGCTGGTCTGTGATCTGCTCCAGGGATATTGGGATTCAAAGGCCCTGAGACCATCTCACCCCACAGACGTGATGTGGCAGCTGAGGGCAGCCAGCTGCTAAATTTATCCTGGGCCACTGGTCCCATGTAAAGGATGAGCAAATCCTGTGGATCTTGAGGTTTTCTGTTGCATGATTTGAGTTGTTTATCAAAACAGTAAAGACCAGTTTGAGATCAGAGACCTTATTTTGCCTATAATTCAAACCCATGGCTGGCTTAATTTTCTTTTCCTTGGCCCTAAAAGTGATTCAACTCCAAAACAAAAGTGTACTTTTCCCATGTACTGAGTTAGGGTTAGAAAGGTCTCCACATATATGTGGCCACCTACCTATCCACATTTTATTTTCAACTGAATTTATCCATCTTTCTGTGTCCATCTTCTATAGTTATTATTTCTTCCCTCTCTTCCCACTCAGTCCTATTTTTAATTAATTTATATGTGGCTTAGACCATGAGATGTAGTGCAAAATCAGTAAAATAAAGAGGATTTCCCCTTAATATTTTGTAGTGATCCTTAGCTGTGCTGTAGTTACTTTTTTTTTTTTTTTAATTTTGAGGAGCAGTTCTTCATTATAACTTTTCTTTTTATTTTGTAAGTGTGTGTGAAAAGGATGACAGTCTCCTTGGTTATTTTCCTCAGAAGTCTCATATGAGAAACTCACATGGAAAAATCTAAGTAAACTATAATTCCAAGTTCATCCGTATTTTTTTTTACACATATACTCTTTTTTTTTTTAAAGAGAGCTTTAGTATATTAGAATGCAAAGGTTTGCAGGATTTGTACTAGCTGAGAACTTAGACGTTGCACAGCTCCATTCCTAGAAAAAAGCTCTGGTTAGCTAGAACTCATAACATCAGAGTTTTTACAGTGGTCCTTTTTTTCTTAAGCTCCTTTCTTAGGGAAACTTTCCATTCTTCAACAGTATCAGCTCTTTTCAATTAATTTTGCTCCTTATTTATCTGATGGTTTGAGGGTCCTTAGAGGAATGTCTGATATGTTTACATTTCTAATATTGCTTGTGATTTCTTCAAAGCCACTTCATTTTTCTGAAAAAGTGATGGTTTTTAACTGATTATTCTATGGGAAAATTCTCTGTGGAATATGAATTTTTTCCAAGATGTAATAGAAGTGTAAAACAAGTTGTACCTCATATAGTTCTTAATCGGCATTTGAGACTATTAATTCAGAATTTTGGAACGAGTGGAGGCTGATCCTCTGGAAATCCAGAAGTGACCTCTTTGCTTCTTGTTGCTTTAAGATTTTCGTGCCATCTGTCTTGATGTCCTGGGACAGTTGTTCTTCAGGTTCTCTGAGGCATCTGGCTACCTTTTGTTTTTCTCCTTTCCCATGAACTCGGTGATATTTGCGTCGCATGCTACTTAAACTTTTCAGGCATGATTGCCACTTTGTATTTGGACCTGAACGCATTTGTGTTCTTTATCAGCCAACCAGGTTGGGTTTATTTTTTCAGCCTCTCCTTTGTGGCAGGGGCCAAGGGATGTCTGGAAGGAGGGCAAGGGAACATTTGTGTTCTGCAGGGCAGAAAACAGGAACCCAGCTGCCAGGTGCCTGTCCAGCCTCTGCAGATGTGACCACAGAGGGATATTCACCTCCTTTTTCATGAAGCACTCTGACGTTTGGGGATAGGAGGAAATATAAGATAAAAGTGTAATATGAATTCTGATCACCCTATTTGGTACTACTTTATCGTCAGTGCTGTTGAGGGTGATGTTTACCTTCCACTGAAAGCTCTGCTCAACTTGTTTTCCCAGAGGTTGGAGAATTGCAGATTTGGCTACTTACTTATGCTACAGGTACATTAATCAGAATTTGAAGCCTTGAAGTCCTTGAAGCTGAAATGCAGAATATCTGGCTGATCTTCAGTTTCTTGCCATGAGATTTGGACTAATTTGTGTGTTAAACACAGTTTTAGACCACAGCAGTTGCCTGCCATACACTGATTCCTAGTGCTGGTATCAGTAATCCCAGTGATTTGCTTTCTGATGTTGATATTGGCTGTCAATATTTAATGCTTTTGTTTTTGCCTGCGGCTCTGAGAAAGAACATCTTGTCTATCCCAGTTGGATTTGGTAGAACAATGGATAAAATATTATACCTACCCATTACATAGTTACTGGTAACTGTTATGTTAAGATTACTTTTGGTAATTCTCACCTGCTTTTTAAAAAGTGTTTCTGTTTCACATCCTTTATTTCCATAGCTAGGAAAGACAACTTCTAACTTGATAATATTACAACATCCAACTGAAAAAAAGCCTTGGTCCTCACTGATATTTCTGCAATACCTTGGAAGACATTCCATTTATCTTCTCCCCCACCCTCCCAAAATATTTGAAGATCCAAAGGCTCCCTTTGGCATGAGCCTCACTGAGAGAATCCATAAAAAAAGCTTTCATGCCTCGTGATCCGGCCACAAAGACTGTAGACTTTCCAGTCTCCTTTGCTTCCAGCTATATTCTGGCAATATATTCTTGTAATTACTAACACAATATTGTGTTTGCCAGGGTTTGTAGCACTGGTTGGGCTGTGGGAACCTCCTGACTGCAAAACAGCAGGCCTAGCAGTGATATCAGGTGAGCAGGACCAGTGCAGAGCCTTCTGTTTTAGGAGGCTCTTTAGGAACCTGAAAGATGCCAGAGTTTGCTGTAGTCAGAAGAAGTGTCTCTTGATTTCCAGGAGAATTTAATTAGAATACAACTGAAAGAAGAGTAGACCCCTAAAGGAATTTGGCTTTAGGACCCTATGTACTTCTTTTGCAAATTCGTCTTGGTTTTTGTTCACAAGGATGTCTTCAGCTAGATCAGGTTACCCAGAGCTCCAGCCAACCTTGTCTTTAATATTTCCAGGGATGGGACATCCATAGCATCTCTGGGCAAACTGTTCCAGTTTCTCACCACCCTTACAGTAAAGAATTTCTTAGTGGTATTTAATCTAAACCCCACTGTTCTCTCAGCCTGAAGCCATTGCCCCCTGTCCTACCATTCCATGCCCTTGTAAAAAGTCCCTTTCCATCTCTCTTATGTCCTTCTTAGGTACTGGAAGGTGCTCTTGGGTTTCCCCAGAGCCTTCCCTTCTCCAGGATGAACATCTCCTACTCTCTCAGAGGAGAGATCCTCAGCCCTCTGAAGGGCTCAGATGAAAATAAAGCATTCCCCAAGTAGGAGTACATGGAACAGGTATTTTTGCAACCACATTCGGTGTTTAAGAAGTATAAGATAAGTGTGAAAACACTTGAAAATTCTATGGTTTTCATATCTGAAGCGACTCTAGCAAGTTATGGTGTGTCATAACTGCTAGAGGCTCTCACCTCAGCTGTTATCAGGCTGACACCTAAGCTCTAACCTAAGTTAGAGCCATTCACTAATGCTCAAATAAACCAGAGATTCTTGGTGCACAAGATAACCACAAACTGACTTGCAAGTCTGCCAGCACAGCAAATCCATTTTTTCTCTACCCCTTCCCCGCTCATCTGCTCATATCCTCATTACTCAAACTGATAGGGGCTTTAGCTGTGGATCTCCTCACACCAGTCAGAAGCCATTTTTCCTGGCAAGAGAAATCTTTGGGAACAAACACACTCAGGCAGCCTTTCTATCAGCTCTCTTATGGGCTTGTTGATCCTTGTCAACTTTCAGCTGGTTGGAGGCAAGTAGACCAGATCCTCAGCTGATATGGAAGAGCTAATACCCATCTCACTTTCTCTTCTTGGATTCCTCCATGTTTTTATTTGAGTGTGGTGTTCTAAAATGCCTTAAACTTTTGGGTAGTGGATATTCCAACTGCCAAGTAGATAACACATTTCAAAACTGAATGCTTGCCAGGTTAACAGGTTTCTGGCAGATTTTCTAAAGGTCTTGTTAGCTCTTGCTGGTGAGTTGAATAGAAGATTGTGGTTAACAGGAAAGGAGCACTCATGCTTAGTACGGGCAGTGACCTTGAGATGCTTTTTGCTTAATGACATTTGCTTCATGACATCAAACATCTAAAACATCTGGAGATTCATCTGACCTTGGCCCCGGTGAAAGCCCAAGGGACAAAACCCCACCAAAATGAGAACTTTGACTGCCTGGACCTTAAAACAGGTGCCAAGCTTTGTCTCACAGTCCCTGAGCTGTCTCTCCTTGAAGAGCTGTTTTATCTGCTCTGGTCACCAACGAGCCACCCTAAATGTGACAGGGTTGTTATTTCACATTCTTGGTGATAATTTCTAGTACAATATGTCCCAAAATACTTTCTGTAGCTTGGAATCTCTGCTTTTAGGGTCTGATCCAATACTCACTGAAGTCAATAAGTCTCCCTATTGATTTCAGTTGACTTTGGATTAGATCCTTATTTAGGGCTATAAATACATCACTGGAGGGGAAAATCCCATCCCAGACTTCTTGATAGATTTTTTTTCCCCCAATTTTCTTCTTTCTCACTCTCTCATGTTTTGGTCAAATGAAATCTGTCAAGCTCCGTTGCATTGCCTAATCTTCGCTGTTCTGACAGACTTCAGGCCAGCAGAAAGACAAGCTTAAAATTATGGAAATTAAGTGCAATTTTTTATTATGCTGTCTAAGATGTTTTCAATAAAGCAGAGAGTGATCACTTTGCCAGATTGGTGTCATGGTGTTCCAAAGGTTTTGGCTAGTTAGCAGACTTCCAGTAAAAATACATGTTGCTCCTCAGACCTCTTGTGGGTGATCCACACCTCTCTTGGAGCCTCCTCTTATTGTCTTGTGGCTTCAAATGGAAGAGAGCCTGAGTTATTTTGGACCTGTACTAAGAGTTCTCAGTATTATTAATAGCATGCTGAGTGAACTTACTATGTAAAATGCTCCGATTGCGCCTCCTGCCTTTCATATTCCAAGCACTTAAAAACCAAATAATATTGGAGAAGACATGACTTAATGAACCAGCTTCACATAGAGCCAGAAAATAGGTGAGTATCTTGAAGAGTGAGGCATTTCTGTGATGAATAAAGAGCATGTGCTGTTCCTTAACTGTCCAAGCAGGCTGAAGCCCCTTTCAACCTGACATCCAACATACATTGGCATTGGAATAATGCTGCACACAACTGTCCACATGATTCTCACTCCTTTTTCTGGGAGAAAGGGACTCTTCTATGTTATTATGCTTTCAACCTCCCCAATTTTTTTTTTTTTTGGTTCTACCCATTCCATTTTCATATTTTTATGATATAGAAATTAATCACCAGAAGCTTTGCAAACAGTGAATTGTTTCTATCCCTTTTTGGTGCTATTATAGAAGACCAAAATACCAGTTAGACAGGGCTAATTTTAGGCATTCATAACACAGATGCTAATTTTGTCTGTATTTAGTTATTCTGATAAACATTATTATCAGTATGTCTAAAACTTCTGTGTTTTTGTGCATGTGACCCCTAATCATGTGATTTTTGATACATGGTTTAAAAAGGGGAAGGTGAAAGCACAGGAATGTAACAGCTGGAATTAAAAAGGAGCACAAAATGAAAACCCGGACATTCCTCTGTCTAACTGCTGTGTTGGATGGATTTAAAACAGAATTTTCCACCATTATCCAGGGAAAAGAATCTGAAATGTAATAATACTTCTGGCACCACCTTTCACAAACAAGGCAACTGCATTCACTTAGTAGGCATTTAAAATTCTGCAATAAGATACTTGTAGCACACTTCAGAGACTGCAGCTGACTTCAGAGACATCCTCACTGGAGTCTGGGAAGCAGCCAGGATCACTGGAAAACATTTACGAAGAAAGCAGCATTAGTATGACTTGTTAAAAAGCCCTAAACAGCCAAAACAAAAGGCTCAGCCCAATGCTGCTCCCCCCATCCCTGCCCGGAGGTTCAGCCAGGTCCTGCATGGCCTGGAGTGGTTTCAGTGTGTCCAGTTGGCGTGGAGGAACCTCAGCACAAGCTCAGCTCCTTCCAGCTGAAGGCTGGATATGATTTTGGGCAATGTTTGTAGCCTTCAGTATGAATGATAGGAAGGAAAGTTGATTCTGTATATTTTAATGCATCTCTGGATTCCAGGAGTCATCCCTGTGCAGGTGTGGGAGAGATGCAGAACATCAGGACCTGAAAATATTGAAGCTTAAGGAACTGTCAAAAATTGCTTTCTGCACAATTTTCAAACTACAGAATCACAGAATGGTTTGGATTGAAAGGTTTCTTGAAGACCATCTCATTTGAACCCACCCTGCCATGGGCAGGGACATCTCCCACTGTCCCAGGTTGCTCAGAGCTCCATCCAGCCTGGCCTTGAACACTTCCAGGGATGAGGCAGCCACAACTTCTCCAGGGAACCTGTTCCAGAGCCTCACCACCCTCACAGGGAAGAATTTATTCCCAATATCTAATGTACATCTACTCTGGGTCAGTTTGAACCCACTCCCCTTGTTCCATCACTACAGTTCCTGATGAAGGGTCCCTCTCCATCTTCCTGGTAGGATCCCTTCAGGTACTGGAAGGTGCTGTGAGGTCTGCACACAACCTTCTCTTCTCCAGGCCAGACAGTCCTGACTTCCTCAGCCTGTTTTCTGACAACTGAGCTTGAGAAAAGTGAGGGTTAATTGCAGCTGTGGACCCAGAGATGACACATTTATTAAAAGCACGAGAGCAGAGAGAACACAAAACCACATTGACAAAAAAAGGGCTCGGTGACGTCACAAACACTTGTGACCTCAGCAAAGCTTCCAGAGTGAATTGCCATCTTTGTCTGCATGGCAGCAGCATGGCTCTGAGTACAATGCTTTGCATGAGAGAATGGTTTTCTGGCAGCATGAAGTGGAGAATGAGGATTGATCTGGGCTCAGTCAATGCTCACTTTGCTGGATTTGGGATTTTTCACTAAGTCTCTGGAAAATACAGGTAGCATTTTATTGAGTTCAAGTGGGATCTTGAGGGGTCTTTACAGAACTGTACAGTGAAGTTCTGGGGCTCAGACGTCCTTCTCAGCTATACTGGAATTCAATTATAGTGCTGCATGAAAGCACTGAGTTATTTACTGCCTCCTAATGATTAATTTTTTATAACTATGTAAAATAGACATGAAGAGGCCACATTAATTGTTCATGAGGGAGAGAAAAGAGAATCCTTTAAGGTAGAGTATTCCAAGAGAAGCAAAACAACTTCTTTTCATCATCAATCACCCTGTAATCTGCCCAGCACTCAGAGAACAGCAAGTGCATAGCAGAAGAGAAATATTTTAGCACTTCAGGAAATCTGGAATGCGTTCAAAACATGGGAGAGAATGACGAAAATGCAAACAAAATACAAATAGTGTTTTGAATAACTTCTTGCTGCTTCTTTGTGGACACCTTCAAGTGTCTCCCTTTCATTAGAACTCTTTTTTTTCCTGTAATGCTCATGTTACAAATTTTTCAAACAAATTCAGTGTATTGTGATTCCAGGAAATTCTGAGTCATGAATGTGCTCACAACTATTCAGCCCCTCTTTTTTAAAGAAAACTTTAACCCCTCCTCTGAGAATTTTTCATTAGGCAGGAACTAGTATGAAACTAAGGAGTTACCAGAGACAAACACCAAGCCTTTAAAGATTAAGGTGTTTATTTACAGATTAATCAGAAGCCACATCAAAATAATGATGTTATGACCACAACTACTACTACAAATTGATGTATAGATCACACTGCTCATGTCTCAAGGTGCTTTGAAACGCAGTTGTAAAAATGACACAAAGCCACAAAGGCATAATAAAATATAATTAGGACAAACAATAAAACCAAAAGTTGTTAGGACAGTCACAAGGAAAATAGCTGTAGTTTCAGGAATTACCTTTAATCAGTGGTGGGACAACAGGAGCTGAATTTGCTCCAGCTCTCTTCTTTATTTCTGATGCTGACTGGCAATATTACAGCCTTTGAGTCTTCCTGACAGAAAGTCAAAAAAGGACCAGAATCAAAGTATCTCAGATTTATTCCTGTTCATTTTCACATTTCACGGTTGGAGGCTTGGTTTTCAACAGCACTTTCTCTGAAATTAGGTAACTAATTTCCATTGCTCCAGGTCACAGGAGGTGTATCCTATACCCTGGGATTAGTGTGCAATATCAGCTCTTTTTATGTTTGAGTCCTGGGTTTTCTAAGCATGGGATCTATTTCTCCTTTTTTTTTTTATGTGTGTTTCCTGTTGTGAGAGGGTTTATAAAATGCAAGAACAGGAGTGGAATTTTTTCTAATTATTATCTATGAAAATGTTGAGTTCTTTCATTTTCCTTATTTCATCAAAATTTTATTTTTATTTACTCAAACCTCCCACTACCTTTTGCTACTGAAATTAAAAAGACTTAAATTTCCCACTTGTTGGTTTTTATTTTTTTTTTCTTTTGAAGAACACCACAAAAGTGTGGTAAAGTTTGTAACAATATCTTCATAAAAGAATTCATCCTAATACCTTTCTAGGTTATCTTGCGATGCTCTTTTGCACTGACACGTCACATATTTCTCAGAAGAGCTCTATTCTTCCATTCGATATTCTGAGATTAATTTTGATCACTGTAAATATTTCAGGGCTTCATGTCAGCCCTGAGATCATATTATTGTAGTTAGAGTTTTGTCCTGAGGTTACCCATGTCTCCAGGCTGTGTTTTACCCAGCTCTGCTTGCTCTTTTCACAGCCCTGATGTTGTTTGCCAGCTGTTGAGAAGGATGATCCTCTTCCCCTGCCCACTCTAGCTGGGGAAAATTCCTGTACTGAACCTTAGGAGGAAAAGTGCTAAGGAGAAAGATGGATGGAGGGAAGAGCCAAGACCCTGAGCTTTTAGATGCATTTCTGGGTTTAGATTTGTTGTTTTTAGTATTTCGCCTGCCTTTAAATTTTATTTTAATCCATCTGATAATCCTAAACTTGGATGTTGAATCTGAATGTTTCTAGTGGAAACAAAGAAGAATAAGTGTTCAAGTTCATATCTGCTCTCACAGTAGTAGGCTGACAAAGCCAAACTTTCAATACTGTGAAATTTTATCATGAGCTTTCCTGGATGCAAGTCCAAAGCTGGCATTTGTGTACAGACTTGCAGCAAGAGAAGAATAATGTGTACCAGTGGTTGAAATGGAGGAAATATATCAAGGCAAAAATAATACTTATTCTGCAATAGCTCTTGCTTTATCTGAGCATCACTATCTTTGAACTGACAGTGTACCTCAGGAATGGAATGAAATCCTTAAATAACTAAATACCATGGTAAACTTCTTTCTGGTACAAATACAAAGCTTTATTATTATTATTATTATTATTTCTGGAATCTATGTAATCATAGTTACATGCACTTAAAATTTAAATAACTGGGACTGTAGTGTACTGGAGTATTTCATCAGACACACAACTGTTCCCATAAATAATAAATTTTCTTTAGTCTTTTAAAATCAAAGCAGATGTACTCAAAGTTCAAATAAAACTGGGAAAGAGTAGTGTGATGGAGTAGCTCATCAGGCCCAAAACCATCCCCATAAATTAAAAAAAAGGGGAGGATGAATGATGGAATTTGAGATAAACTTGTCAGACAATGTCACTTCATGTATTTTGGGAAGGGCCATAGCCATGGTACACATCCAAACAGAATGGAAGAGTCTTTCTAAAATGCTGATGTAGCAATGAATTAATTTCTTTAAAATGGAAAAAAAAATTGAAATAAAATAAAAAATTCCATTATTTCCAAGTACTGTATAAAGGCGAAAATGATTATTCCTGACTTTGCTCTGCTGCTGCTAATGCCATGTAAATTTTTAACCATGTTTGAGAAAGTGCAGACATTGCAAAATCCAGGGAAGGCTATCATCTCATGCACTACATTCTTCCAAGCTGGTGAAAAATATGCTGGGGTAATAAAGGTTTATGATTCAAGTCAGAGACATGACAGCAAATGTATGATTGCAAAATGCCCCTGCTCTTGTACTGTACTGATTCTCTGTTAAGAGATTCAATATATCTGTCATAGGTGTCTGCTCAAGCAACACTGCCCACACAGGCCTGAAACACTTGGAAATCCATGGAAAAATTCCTATCTGCTCTCTTGAGTCTTAGCCCAGCAGGTTGAGGCTTCATCTGTATTTTATGGGCCTGCTTTTGCTACCCCTATCAAAGGGCTGTAATTCGATGCTCAAGTGAGCTCATCAAATAATTGCCAGTGATATTCACAGAATCACAGAATCAACCAGGTTGGAAAAATCTCACTTTTGAGGATGTTGAGGTGGCCCATGTGAGCTGGTGCTCTTTTGGTGGTGGGGAACAGGTCAAGCCTTGAAGTCATCCAGGTGTGTGTAGGTTCAATGTGTGCCAGCAAATAAGCTTGAAATGAGAGTTTGGATTGAATTAGAAATTGTCTCCTCATTCTGTGATGACTGTGCTTTATTTTATTCAATAATTAATTTTTCTATAGAGGGCAAATAAACCTTTCACTGTCATTGAAGAAATGAAATCCCTCTGGTGAGGGCAAAATGGTTTAAAAAAATCAGAACAACCTCAAAACAACAAAACAAACAATCCTGCCCAGTGGGAGGTCAGCTGCTGGGGTGGAGCTGTGTCATCTAAAGGCTGGGGAAGAGATTCAGACTAATCTACCATAATTCCATAGCTGTGAAAATACAGTGATCCTCCGTGGTAAAAACATTCCTTGGGATCAGGGAAGCAGATAAAAGTAGCTGCTGGTGGGAGTCAAGTGTCACACTGCCTTTTCTCGGGATAGTGGGGGCCACTAAGCTGGGAGAGGATAGAGGTTCTGAAACATTGCATTAGCTGAGCACACACTGTGAGACTGTGTGCAAGTTCTCTGCTGCTCTCTGGTCAAGATCTCCAGTTTTGAAGTAATATTTAAAATTTGGAGTCTTTTTTCTTACAGTCTTTTTGACTCGTGCAGGGTTTTGTGTGTTGTGATTTTTAGATTTTTTTTAAGCTTCTCAGATCTGGGCCCTGTAAAGTTTCAAGTGAAAAATTTGGTGATTAATTAGAACTAAACCTGTTTGCCTTTGAGGTTTTGCTGAAGGGTTTGAGATCATTCATGTAGTTGAATGTTAGCACACGCTAAAATGCTTCCTGAATCAGGATGGCAATCAGGATGGTATAGGGAAGAACAAGCAAAGGATGAAATCAGAGCAACTGATTCATGGTAACTTAGTTCCCAAATGTGGAGCTGACCATAAAGATACATACCAGAGTTTCTGGAAGAAAGTGAGCCTTTACTAAAATTACTTTTTTACTGAGAATACAGTGGTTTTGAGAGATATTTTGGCAAGAATCTATCAAGGCAAACACTTAACAGCATTCTTGTTTCATTCTGTAATACTGTCAATTATAAAAATAAATTGAGAAGAAATTAATTTTGAGATATCTATACATTTTGTGTCAGTTTGTAAAAAGTATGTTTTCTACTGCTTTATATACTTAATTTACGTTTTGGATTTCCTTGTAGAAATTTAAATGCTACCATAGTACTATTGCATTATCCTGTCATTTTCCTGGTCAATTCTATTCCCCTGTTTCTCTTATTTAACACTAAGGATTCTAAATAAAATATTCTGATGTCAAACAACTGATAGAACACATTGGAATCATTGACTCTAGGCTGGTGTTTTCTAGAAAAATGCAGAAAGGTATTTTGGTCTTAATATTTCTGGGATAATCTTCATTTTTTTCGAACCCCAAAATCTTATATCCTCGTCATTCTCCAATCACTGTATTTTCTATTAGCTGTAAAGAGAAAACATGCCCGAATTTCTCTTTGTATGGTTATGTGTCTAGAACTAGAATCAGATGTTGTGCTTTCACTCCAAACTTGTTCATGGTACCCTTCCAACAAAATACTGCACCTCTTTCATGTCAAGATGTCAAGTTTCTTTCTATTTTTACTTTCACCTATATGAAAATGTCATCAGGGCTAAAACTGAGCTGTTTTTCACACCTCGTGCCCTATAAAACACAGAAACGTTACACTCATTAAATTTTACGGAAGGAATTCTTCTTTCTTATTCCACAGCAAGTAATGTTTTGTGATGTGTTTTTGGTGATTAAAGGGCAACAGCATTTTGAGGACTAACACCCCATTCTTGCCTTCCTAAATCAGGGGTATTCCACTCGTTTTGAGTTACAACTTTGTTTTACTCTTCAAGAGTGCCTTGGAGAATACTTGACTCGAGGAACACAGAGAATATGTGTACATGTATGCTCACACTGGAAGATAAGAAGACCATGATGAAACATGTGGGACATAATGAAATTTGAATTTTTGCTGCATAAATAATGGCAAGTTCAGATAACCAAGATTTAAGAGACTGGAAAAAATACTCAATATACTTTGTGAGGAAAGCAAAGGAATATCACTGCAGTGCTATGAGACTTCATTGGAATGCAGTTATATCAGCTTTTTGTGATGTGGAGTAGCAGGAAACTTTGAATAGTTATTGCTTGCATGTTTCTGAACACACCATATTATTTTTATTTTTATAAAATAAAAATACCTGGCAATATAAATATAATATCCATTTTCGGATAAAACCTATTGAAAATTATTCCTCATTCTTAATATTTCACTTATTCCGCTGCCAGGTTTGAAAAATGTAATAAATACTGTGGCCTAATCTCTGTTGGCATTTTGGGAATAGTAAGCAACAGAAGCCAGCTGTATCCAGTGTATTATTTTCCATTAGATAAGGAAGGGATAAGGAAGAGCAGTGTTATCCTGGACCCCAAATTATCCAGTGTACTCCCTACAACTTTTCCTCAAGCAAAGCATCAGCTCTGTCACTGTGATAGTCTGGACTTCTGTGCTCTGACTCCTGAACGTGTCCATGACTTTGTGGTTTGTTACTGGTACTGTGGAGCCTGGATTTATTCCAGCTCCAGATATTAGAATGTTGAGAGTCTCAAATTGCAGTTATGATTTGAAATAAAAACACTGTTTTTCAAGGAAAATTGCAAAACAAAGTGTAGCTGCATCTAAAAGATCCAAAACCTGAAAGGGGAAGAGTACTTCAGGACACTTGACTTCTGCAATTGTCAGATGTGCATAGGCTTGATTAATGCTGTTCCAGGGCTTAATTTCAACAATTCCAATCAGACTCTGCCTTTTGCTGGAGAATGTAAGTAGTGTTGTAGCATTAAAGACCTACACCACATTTAACAGAGGAGTTAAATGCCACCTAAATGTAGGAATTTAGGAATTAGGCATCTAGTCTAAATTAGATGTTTCAGCTTTCTTCGCAGTCACTGGAGAGGGGTGACCACTTTTGGTGATATCAGTTTTTCTCTCCTGAGTACAGAAGAAGCTGATTCTCTCTCTCAGACTGGGTGGTGAAGCTCTGGATGTGGGGAGCAAAAGGCAAATCTTTGGCAGATGGATCTGACGCCGCGAGCAGCAGAGCAGCAGGTTTGGGGTGTGCCGTGAGGTTGATCCCTGTGCAGGAGGTGGCTGGGACGTGCAGAGCAGGAGCTCCCTGCTCCCTGCCCGCTGTCCTGACATGCCTGAGCAGTGTCAGGGGAATTGCTGCAGGTGGGAGCTCTTTGGGCAATGGGTGTGCTCCAGGCAGGACCTGGAATCTCTGCTCCTTCTTGGAGAAGTTGTTGGATTTACATTCTCTGAAATTAAGTAATGAGAAAAAAAATCTGAAAGAAGTGAGTGCATCAAGTGCTGCATTTGGCTGCGAATCTGCTAATTTAAGGAAAGTATTTCTAGGACTTTAGGAAGTTGCTATTAATACCTGATTCTTTAAAATTAAGTGATGAGGGCATTTTTAAGAGTCATTAGAATCTATTGTATATAGAGTCTGTTTGTTATTTTGGAACACTTTAAATTGTGTGTTAGTGACCTGGAGGACTCTATTGGGCGCCACTGTAATGTTTTATATTACCTCATCAACCTTGTTTTATATAGTTAAAATGTTATTTGCTCACAGCTAAATGCCAGGAGCTTGCCGATGTGGCACCTGGAAAATATTACCCCTCTGTAACTAGCACAAGGGATTGTTGGCTTCCCCAGCCATCCCTGACAAGGATCTGACTGCTAGGGGAGTAAAAGGCCAAGGATCAGCGGGATTGGCTTGGCAAGATTAGGGTAACATCCTCAGGGGCTGTACACTGATGTTGCTCCTGCTGAGGGTCCCAAAGATGTCATTCCCTTGCAGCCACCACAGGTGTGCACGTAACAGTGTGTGCAACACACGAGCAGGGTGAAATTATTGCTGCCAAGCCGGGCTGAGACACTTAACTCCACGAAGGGATGGGATAGGTTAGTCAGAAAACACTACACAGTTATACATATGCTCTGCTTCCATGATACATGGGGACACAGCATAAAACCAGGCTGCACATTCTGAGTATGCACATACTGCTTTGAAGAGCACCTTGGTGTTTTCTGAAGTGGATTTAGAACAGTTTCTTTAAAATCAGATTCCCGCATTGCAATTTCTAGAGATCACTGTGTGTGAAAGCAGAAACATGAGCTGGACACATGTCAGAACAGAAAAATGACATGCCGATGTTTTCGGCTCTCCAGTGTGGATTTGGCTCGTGAGGATGATAAAGGTGCCACAGAAGGTGCAGAAGGTAAAGGTCCCTGTTAATGTCAGTGGGAGAAAGGACACCATCACCTTAGAAATCATTCCCCTCCTTGGTCTGCCAGACAAAGCTTGTGTAGCCCTTCGTGTTTTTGTGCTCTCTCAGAGCCTAATGAGAGATTTAGTGAGAGTCCCTCTACTGACTCCAGTGATTTTTGGATCACTGCAGCTCCACATAACGCAAATTTATGCAGAGAGAGTGAGATTCATGTTAAAAATTACGCTCTGTTCTAACACTCACTTGCTGGATTTTATGTCATTTAGTGACTTATTTATGCAAAATGCCAGACTGTCTGATATCATTATTTTTTGGACCCGGGACTCTGTGAAGAAATACAGATAAAGAGAATACCAAGGCTTAGTTTCTTGCAGCAAAGGTATTCTAAAGCAAATAAGAACACTTCTGCTTTGTAACTAACTGAATGATTCTATTGTAAATTCAGCTTTCGGATATTTATTTTAAAAGCTTCTGCTGCTTAAATGATTTTCAGTCTGTGCTGATGCATTGTTGCTTTATCTCCATAGTTTATACAGCTGTCAGATACCTGTGGAGGGTCCCTTATAAATCAATTCCCCAGTAGTAATGTGCAATTGGCCTGAAGGGAGGCTCAGGTCACTTAATCTGAGAGGTGCAAAGAGGCATCTTATGTATTGTTTGGTTTTATTTATTTTTGTAAGACTTAAGGCTACTTGAAGCTTTTGTGAAGTAAAAAGGGAGGTTTTAGCCTGAAGGGAGTACTCTGAACCATCACTAAATCATTTTGCATTTTCTCAAAACATACCTTTCTTTATTTTGAAGTTCTCCACTTTTACTCTGGTCACATGTCTGTCTCTGCCAGCTGCTGTAGTCAGGCCTGGGAAAAGGATCTGGATCCTGACTAGGATTGTCTCAATAAAGCACTGTGTTTAAGGAAGCACACAGAGAAAATGCTGCAGGAATATAATTTTATAAGTGTCTGGGAAAAGGAGATTTGATCTCTTTATTTCCTAAATAACTTACTTTGTATGTGTGTCTGTCTATGCAAGGGCATATGTGCAAGCAAAAGGAATTGAAAGGAGGAGAGGTAGAAAGAACCACTGGAAAATTAAGGACCGACTTTCCAGCATTTGTTTTCCTTTTCATGATAGCACATTTTATTTTATTTTGTTTGGCACAGTATTTGCTTGAGAACTGCTGGTCAGAGGCAGTATTTGGCTTTAGTGCTGCCGTGTGTGTGTATGTGTGTGACCATTTTACAGATGAAAAAATGGAGGCTCAGGAAGATAAAGACCAACACAGGAAGATAAAGACCTGCGCAGGGTCCTGTGGTGAGTCACTGGCTCAGCCAAAATTAGGATCTTCCTTCTTACTCTTAATAATTGTTTGATCCACTTCAGACCCTCCTCTCAAACTGAGCTGCTCAGCAGGTTTTTAAATTGAGGGATTGAGGCCCAGGTTTAAAGAATGACACCAGACTTTTATGTAATTTCTGGTTGGACTCGTCGATTCCCTGCTTGTGTGAACTGTGTGTGTGTGTAAAACAATACGGATGTGCTGCAGAGCCTGCTGCAAAGCTCAGGGAGGTAGTGGGAATCTTCCCATGGAGTTCTCTGGGATTTGGACCAGACCTCAGAGTCGTATATAAAAATTATTTCAAAGGGAGAACCATGATGTAAACGCAAACCATTTCACATCCATGTGTCACAGGAACCTTAATGTCCCATGAACTTGAATATCTATTGTTCAAACGCCTCAATGTTTTTCCTTTGTTTCTGTGGCTATTGTTTTTATTTTGGAGACCGTATGTGTGACTGAAGCATCACCAGTGAAGTGTGTGCCTTTTAGGAACTGAATCCCAGCAGAAGGCCACAAATTGTGTTAATTTGGCCTCATAAATATCACCCTGATACATAAAACGACTGTAAAAATAGGAAAACATATATGCTAAACATTACTCGACATACAAATACTAGAATCCATTCCCACACACTGAACAGAAGATTTTATGGTTATCACAGTTTTCTTTTAGGAGTCCTAAATACAGTGGTGATGAAAATAACTTCCAAATTCCATGTTATAAATGAATTCACATCCTCTGGAAGAATAAGTTTCTGCTTTGTGGCAGGAGAGAGTTTAGTCCTTGATGTTAAAGTCCAAATGCCCTTTTGCCACACTCTGTCAAATGGGACCAGTTCTTACTTGTGACGTTGGCATATGAGAGAAAACTGGGCTGACCAGTGGCAGGTATTGGTAAGAAGAGGAATAAATAAGGTTTTCCATCCTTCAGCATGTTGCAAACACTCACTACTCACTGTCCACCTTGGTGACCTTTGTTCTTTGAGTAATAATGTAGACTTAGATTATGACATACCTTTAAATACATGAGCATGTTTTAATAGGCATTAAAAACATGTGGTATTAGTTCTGCAATTTTTATTGTATGAATTGATCTAGCAAAATATCTGAACTGAGCTCTAAGTATGTGAAGTCAATTAAGCTGCACACACACTTGTACTTGAGAGCACACGTGTTCTGGTAAATTAGAAACACAATTTGAGACAGGAAGGCAGAAGATCTGGAGTTTGAAGCAACTTTTTCCTCTGACTAGTGATGCAAAACATACATTATTTTTTCTACCCTTCTTTCTTGAGGCGGTCATGTACTTACTGCTCTGCTAAAATTTTTTTTTAGCAAATTTTCTGGCACAAAGGAAGGTCAGTGTGGGAGGATACCTGCCTTGTAGGCCTGAATAGGTGAAGTCAGCAGGATTCAGTGGAGATGGTGCAGATGGACTTCTTGCTGCTGTTGTGCAAATC
Source organism: Vireo altiloquus (assembly GCA_013396875.1). Classification (NCBI taxonomy): domain Eukaryota; kingdom Metazoa; phylum Chordata; class Aves; order Passeriformes; family Vireonidae; genus Vireo; species Vireo altiloquus. Next base: position 179,505 of record VZRF01014988.1, read on the forward strand.
CTGTGCTTCCCCATAGATGTAGAGTGAAGATATTTTCAAATTATCAGAAAAAAACACACAAGAAAAAAAACCACACTAGTAAGTTCAAAGCTGTTCATAAAAGCCTATTTTGGTCCCTGTTAGAAACCATTTCCAAACTTTCCCAGTAAAGGTCTGTGTTTTTCAGCTGATTTAGTTTCTAGGTATTTCAAATACCCCAAAAATATTACAGCAAACTAATACTTTCTGACCTCTGGGGAAGGAGTAGGGATGATTAATGCCACAATGCCCTTTGGTAGTGAGTCAGCAAGTTTCTTACTCATTTGGTTTGCATACATGCTTTTTTTCAGTGAATGGGAATTTCCTCTTTTCTCCCTTCTCACACCTAGTGAACAACCCCACAACTGGGCAGGATTCTCTAAATACCTTGACCAGTCCTAAAACTCCCATATTAAGTCATCTTTTCCTAGCTGAATCACCTAGTCCTAAGGAATATCAAAACTCTGAACTCCAAGAAAGTGCTCACATGTTGAGTCCATTGCTCTCTTCATTTTTACTTCATTTTCTTTTGAATTTAGAGGTTAACCAACGAAAATGTCCAATACTTCTTTGTACGTATTTAGTCTTTTCCTGAAGTAATAGTTTTGCTATGGACAGTTATTTCCATCCTCAATTTCTAGGTTTCAGTTCTCAATACCTCCCTGTATGTTATTTTCTTGAAGGGAATCAATAATCCTGCATAATGCTCTTTTCTGAGGTTGTTGCTGTTTGAAACAATTAATGTGAATAGTAAAAATCTTTCACCTTCATCAGGGGTTCTTCATGCATGCTCTGAAAGAAGCACTGACTGCAGGAAGTGCAGTGATAGTTGCAGTTACCTGCACAAATTAAATTTCCTGACACTTGATAAATCATGGCTGACATGTCTAACAATGTTAAAAATGAAAACTGTTTTCCCGAAAACTGTGCAAAGAAATGTAGGCACTGGATATGCTCACTAGAATTCCTTTGTAAATGTGGGTTGATGCTCTTCATTTCCCACTGACTGTAAAGCAAAATGGCAAAGGGGACTATAAATTGGGTTAGAAATTTTCTACTTTTTAGATTTATTTTCCATGTGGTGATGTAAATTCTTTTTTTCCTCAAGAAGATGTTTGAACACACATTTGATTGAAAAATTTATGTGATTGACAGCTTTATTAAGCCATGTAACAGGTTTTTTATGTGAATTATTATTTACCCCTCTTTCTGTATCTATTTTGGCACAGGGTTCTCATAGTTACTGCTTTTACCCAGGTTAATTGATCTAAGGATTTTTTAGTAAATGGCTTTTTTCCCTGCACACTTGGACCTATTCCACAGTGCAAATGATGTTGATGATGATGATTATCATTATCATTATTATTTCTTAATAATAAGCTACACAAAACCTAATTCTAGGATAAATTCTTCCCCATTTGAAACTCCTTCATGTTCAGTCTTTTCCACGGAGCAGGTTTTGTCTATATGCCCTAGATGATCTACAGATTTTTTTTTCGGGCTTGAACTTTTCTTTACAATTTGGAACTCCTCTGAGATTCAATGCCAAAGGTTTCTCTATGTACTTTTGAGGTGAGAAAGGAAAAGCCCCCTCTGTTTTGAGCTTGGTTGTTTCATTGTAAGTAAAGTATAAATACTGAGATTAGCAATGACTTGCCTCTGTGCCCATCACACCCCTGGACTGCAGTTTGGAAAGCGAAAGATATTCTGCTCATTCTGTTACAGTCACATCTATAAGTATGAGAAGGAGATTTCTGCAAGAATACAGAAGTGGTGTAGCTTATTAACACCTTTCTAGTTTGGACGAGGAAAGGGAAAAAGGGAGAAATGTAAAACCCTGAAATTCAGGGAACGGAGATTTCTCTAGTGGTAGACACAATAAATATGTTTGTTTAAGAGAAAAAAGAAGCCAAGAGGACACGCATGCCTGATGTCAGAGAACAGCCAGTGTGCCTGACACACTGGAGAAACTGTTTCAGAACAATCCATCCATGGGAAAATATGACCCTTAAAATATCACCAAGGTCACTGAGACTTGGAGTGATTTGCTGAGCAAGGGGTTCACTGGGCAGAGGAGAGGGGCCTGGGGTGGGATGCTGTCCCAGGACCTGCTTTATGTAAGACTTTCAGAATTAAAAATACAGGGATGAATTTATTATTCATAGCTTTTCTCTTTGTGCTCTCTTGCAAAATCCTGCTGAATATCTATAGGAAAAAATAAATCCAGGGGGAAGATGGAATTGTTACATATGTACTGAATAAAAGCAACATTGGGGGAAATATCCCCTCAGTAGTTTTTAAGTTAATTTCATATTAATTAAAACTTTTGTAAATTTGCCTTGAAGAAATTTGGCTGAAGCAAAATCTAGAATTAGGATAAGTTATGGAATCATTTCAGGCAATGAAAGGAAAATCTTCATTTTTATAAAAGAAGAAAGATCTTTCAATGGAAAACCTCATGATGGGAAGCCTGTTAGATTAGAGAATTTGCATAAATGGACTTTTGCATGAAATATAGAGGATGCAGCTCAACAGAAAAAAAAAGTAAACCTTGCAGAGTGTACTGTAGTGAAGGATGATCTGTAAGGAATTTTGGCCTTGTGCTTTCTAAGATTTGGTGCAAATTTTCTTTGTGGCTCTTTGCTGTGACCAGCAACCTGTACAGATCTATCAGAAAATTAGAGAAGAACATGAGCTTCTTCTATCACATAGAAGAGATCCAGAATTCCATGGCAAAAGTAAAGAATAGAAATCAAAAGAAAACAAATGAAAAACCTCAGCATCTGCAAAGAGTAGGATTTCACTCAAGTGAACTATGTGGAAAGTGCACTATTATCTATTGTGAAAGTTGCCACAGGGATGGCTGCACTGAATAATTAAAGCCTTGCAGTTTTAATCTGCTTTAATTATTAAATATCTTTAGCTGCCTGCAATTCAGTTTAAGCCCAGAAATGTAAATGTTTGGGTGTATTTAGTCTATACTGGCACTTCCATCAAGAGGTAAAATGTTGTCATCAGTTGTCAGCGTACAAGTTGGATTTTTGGTGGTGCTTGTACGATTTTCCCAAGCTCTGGAATCGCAGAAGTTTAGACTGACCTGAGGTTGTTATTCAGATTCCTGTGATGAGCATCCCACCTTGCTCCTTAGTGGAGGTATGTTGGTATTATAATGAGGATATTAAAGCTGGGCTCAGGGTGGCTGAGTCTGGCCCAGCAGGTACAGGGCAGGAATTTGGGAAGTTCTTCCCTTTCCAAGTGAACCATTGTGGTGGCAGGTCCATGTAGGTCAAGTAGCACTGGAGTCTCCCAGGATTCCTGTTTAAATCAACAGATTGCCCCTGTGTTAGCATGAGCAGGGGGGAAAGGAGGGCTGGAATCTGGCTTGTGATAACTAGGGCTGCTGGGAATGGTATCCACAACCTCAGTGGGAAAATTCATGTGGGGCAGTAAAGCTTTTTCCAGGATTTGGCCCATAATTAGATTAATGAATATTTTAGCATGTGCTTTGCAACAGTTTGGGTAAAAAGCACATGTCTGTGTATTCAAATCCCAGGGATATTTAAGTATTTTCTTCTCTTTTGAGTAGCACTGCCATAAATACAGAATGTCTGCTCACTTCAACAAAGAGGGTTTTGGGTTTAAATTAAAACTGAACAAAAAATCTGACCTATACCCTTCCACTTTTTATTTTTCAAGAAAATTCCTTCTCAAAAAAAACCAACAAACCAAACAACTTTTTTTAGTGGTGAAAATGCAAGCTTTAAGTATTTTCCTTTAGGAGTTTGGTGCAGTCACTGCCCATCAACCCTCTGTTATCACCAAGACCCACTGCTAAATTCTTTTTCAGACACTTCCACTTTTACAGAAGTTTCCTTGCTCTACTTTATCAGGAAAAGGTCTTGGCTTGAAACCAAGAGGGCCATTTGGATTTAAAATTTGACAGGTTTAAAAAAAAAAAGAATCTCATTTTGAAATATATAAACCCATAAATAAAAGATTAAGTTGTATTTTGAATAGCACTTTCTCTCCAGATGAGGTAGAGGAGATGGAGCAGTGTACTGAGCTGTGGAGATTCTGCAGCTGCAGGGATGGAAACCACAAAGTGTCCTGGAAGAACTCTGCAGTGGGATTAAAATGAAGAGGAGTGGGAAGTACTTGTGCACCACTGGACTAAGAGTTGATGTGAAAATGCTGGTACCATGAGAAAGCTGCCATGTTATCTTGCCATTAAGAAACTTTTTTGTGAGACATTGGTATCAGCCCACTGATAAGGTATCACAAAATAAATGCCATCTCCACCCTTTGCATCAGCAACTCTGGCTCAGTGGCCTGAGAGAAGGCAGCAAGGGGAGGTCGGTGAGCTGGAAGGGAAAGGTGTGTTACAGGCAGGATGATATTTGATAAAGGAGGTGAGAGGGAAAATCGTGTGAAGACGTTGTTCTGGCCTTTGGATGCCAGGGTTCACAGAGCTGAAATGTGTGAAGGCTCCCACTAGGAAATGAGTGTTTACACCTCCCTAGGCTCAGAAAACTGGACGGATAAGATGCCTTCCTTTTGACGTGAAAAAGACTGAAAAGGGAGTTGCTATTTTAGACAATGAGCAGCTGTTCACTACAGCCCAAAAAGGGTGGGGAAGAAAACACAAAGTCCTAGGATGTGTTGTAGTTTCCCTCCAGGTTTTCTGCATGAATCATATAAAATTTTCTCCCGATTTTTTAAGCAAGGAGGATGAAGGAATATCACATTAACCTGAGCAGCTTAACTGACACACATATTTATTCATTTGGAGAGTTTCTTTTTCATCATTCTGTAAGCAAACAGATTGGCATTGTTTTAATGCTTAGTGTTTTCTTTGCTAATCCGGGTGAGATTGATGCATGAAATGCAGAGCTTTCTAGCCAAGTGCTCTTAAAGGAAAGAGCCACGGTCCATGAATAATAAATTTTAGGCAAGACTAAAGATATAAGATGCTGTTCAATCCCGGGCCAAATGGTTTCTCCACTCTGAACAACAGCTGTAAACATAAATTGTGGCTTCACTCACAGATTCAGGAGATTTAAATTACACGATTTATGCCTGGGAATTTTGGAGCTGTGGTATTTATATCTACCTTTCCCTCCTCCTCAGCAAAATCCTACCTTTTATCTTTGGAATTTTAAAGTTATGACTTTCTAATAATGCGTAGAATTCAAAGAACAAAATCTTGCCCTTGCAGAGCAGTTGTCTCAAAAACAAATACGAAGGCTATGTTAACTAAATGGTCTCTGAATGCACAGCCCTGTGTTCATTTATCTCAGTGTCTTACCAGGAACATTCTTGGAAGTCTTTTAGCTCATGCCTGGGACAGCCAGAGCTCTGTCTCTGTGAGCTACAGGCTCTGTGTCCAAGGAACTGGTAGCAATAATTACCCAGGTTTTTCTAGTAATTAAATATAAAACATTTTGGTAGTCTTTCCGATGAGAGTCAGAGCTACTGAGTGCTGCACTCTTAGTTTGGTCCTTGCTTTGGATCCAGACAGAAATTCCATCATGTTGGCATTTGCTTATCTAAAGAGTTTATGTGCATATTCTGTGCTCCATTCCTTTTTCTTTTTGTGTTGGGAATTTTTGAATAATCAAATTTAATAACCAATTAAAGGGCATTTTGTGGCCCTTTTAAAGTTTCTCCTAGGGTGCCCACTAGAAAAGGTATCGTTGGCTTTTCTAAATTGTTGAAATAAGAAATTCTAAGTCCTCTCTGTTATGGTTTATTAGAGTCTCTGTGGTTTTGGTTAATTGTCACAGTCTCGTTTACTGTAGGTGGAGGAATTTTAATGTATAGAGCAAGATGGTTTATTAAATCAAAAATATTTTATGGGAAGTTGCTATGAGCTGAAGGAAGTAGTGTAAAATGCACTCTTGGGGGCCCAGCTTTCTTAGTCTCAAGTAAGAAACAAAGAAAGAACCTCTATAAACTAAGAGTAGAAAACTCTGGGTCCCAAACCAGGACTTCCCCTTCTTTTTTTGGGTTGCTCATGTGCCAGAACTCCTAATTTTTCATCATTGTCTGCAAGAGCAATGCTGAGCTGCAGCAGACCATCCCCGTGGGATGCCTGGCACACAAAGGAATTGCCCTGCCTAATCCCAAGGCAGGATTCAACCCCAGTCAGCCAGAGTACAACCAAAGTTTCTGTGAATTCAGACCTGGAGGTTGGTGGAGGTGAATTCACAGTACCTGTGGAAACAGGCCGGGGGAAGGGTCTGGTGTGTCCCTGGAATCTCCTGGTAGGATCTTGGCCATGAACACCTTGGCTGCAGTTTGCCATTCCAGGTTTTCAAACAAGCTGCTGCTGATAGGAAGTAGTTTGTTTTATCTGGCTTTCAGAGGGCAGTGGGGAAGGAAGAAAACAATTCACTTTTTGGTTTTCTGCTTGAATTAAGGCTGTCAGGTGGCTTTAACTGAGGGTGGGGAAATCCCCACTGTAGGTGCACATGGTCCCACTTGACCCATTTTTCCTAATGCGCTTAAAAGGGGGTTATGTTTGTTTTTAATACATCCCTTCAGAATAAAGGAAAACTGAGGGGGTTTTGTGACAGCCTGATAATTGAAGTGCACTCTCCTACAGCAGTGGCTTTTCAAGGAGAGTGCAGGTGGGCCCTACATCTCCAGACAAAGCAATCTGTCCTTTCTTTTATTTCTAAAGGAGTAATTATTCCTGACTGCTTATGTTTTCCTTCATCTTTCTCTCACATGGTTTTTGCTTTGTAACTCTGTAGGTATTTATAGAGCCTTCACTGCTGTCCTCTGTGAACACCTCTGAGTGAGCCTTGAGTTTTATCCTAGAGACTTCCTATGGAGCAATGAAGAATTACAAGAGATATGATTCCTTTAAGCCTGTATGGGAAATCTATGTCCAACTTTGGAAGCAAGTGCTGTTCTCTGATTCCAGGCTAGTGCCTGCTGCAGTGAAGTATCTTTCTGTTCCACAGTGTGTGTCATTTCTTCTTGATATTTTTTTACTCGGTAGCTGATGTCATCTGCTTTTTTCCTTCTCAATTATGCTTCTAGCATAGAAAATAATTGCAGGGAGCAAGAGATAAAAAGCTTCTGAGAATTCCCATGGACTCTCTTCTGCTTCAGACAAGTAAAGATCCCTCTGGCATCATTGGAATTCTCTTGCTTGCTGCTATTGAGAAGTCCTGATGACTGTGTACAAAGAAATAGAAAGGCTGCATTTTAGTAGTGGGAATTTTAACAGTACAGTCTGACTGGAGTCAGAGACACTATCTCATCTGGGGCCCAATCCTGCTGTCAGTACAATTCAGAGGGATAAGATCAAGCCTTGAGCTGGTGCTGCAGTGACAACAGCCCTCACACAAAACCTTTGAAGGGACTCTTTGTGTTCAACAGGCCCTGGCAAATTGAGTCCCTGTTGTAAGCACAGAGGGAAGACAGAGTGGGTGAAGTTGCCAGGGTCTGTGATAAACCCAAGGAAAGAACATAGCAAGCTTCTCAGAAATCTATGAAGTGCAGTAAAAAGGACAAAAAGGATATAAATGTGTTGAAGATGATGTTGCAGAAAGGAATGGGGCCCGTTGTGTCCCTGACAAGGCACCTAGAAGGCTTGATCCAGAGCTCCAGTGATTTGAATTGAATCCGTGTGGTCTGCCTGTGGGAGCACCCTAGATGGCATTTTCCACCTTCCTGTGGGTAAGATGCTGCTGTAGGGGAAATAGGACCACACAACTTTCCAGCAGGATGAGCTACTGAGTGGGGAAACAGGACAAAACTGAGGTGGTTTACTCACCTTACTCAGGTTTGAGGCTGGAACCAATCACTGATTTCATTTGCAGGTGAAAACCAAAGGCTGTGGCTTTTCTTTATTTTTTTTTTTTCCCACTTCTTTGCATTTGTTTGTAGGCAGCTTCAAAAGTCTCTTCCCTACAGTGAAAATCGTATCTTCAGACTATTCTAATGAAAACCATTGAAATCCTTTCACGCACCTTGCAACAAAAAATGTCTTATTTAAAAGTTGGCTGCTTTTTGCTGGAAGGCCACACATAAAATATTAAATCCCCATATTTATTGTCATCTTGGCTTTACATTTTTCTTCCCTATCCTCTTGAAAACATCATTGATAAATTCCTGTAGCAAGCACAGGAAACATAACCCCATGTATCTCTAAAAAAACAGCAAACAAAAACACTGAGGCAATTCAAATATGCAAATGAATCTCTAATTACTTTGTTTGAAGACAGTTAGGATTGAGTAGTAATATCCATTAAATCAGTTTGGGAATGTTGGCCCTACACATCAGAGCAAGGACTTGCACTGAAATCAGTCACACTGCAGACACAGCAGGCAGGGCTCCATCCATCTTCTGGAAATTGTGATCCTGTGTGCTAAGCTTTTATGTAAATTTTGCTTGAATTGTTAATCAAATAAGATACTCACCAGCTGCTGCTCTTCATGGTATAATCAGCAGCCTTTAAAGGGAATTCCATAAAAGAGAAAGGCCAAAACTGTAATTATCTTATAGAAGCAGAATTTTTCTCTCATGAGAACATATTTTTTTTCCATTGAAAATGAATCCATTTGCAAACATAATGATTGTAATTCACATGAAGAAATTAATTTGCAGTTACATACTCAGCTGTACCTGTCACTGCCCTTTAATTCTGTTCCCAGGTCTCTAATGAGTCTGGTGATATATTTTATGTGAAAAAAAGATCCTCAGCAGAGATGGAAAATTTAAAATTAGCTCCAAGAGTTGGACATCAAACACCTAGTTGGAATTCCACTGAACCATCCTCTGGTTCTTAGAAATAAGCAATTTACAATTGTAATGAAAATCCTAGGTGAAATTACAGAACAGAGGAGTGGCAGGGATTTTTTAGAAGGAATGGCATTTTTCTCTGTCATTTGGAGCTCAGAGTGTGTATGTGAGTGCATACTTTATAAATAATATTCTGCCTACATGTGAAAGCCAGGCTGATTCTCTTATTCACACCATACACACATACACAGTAGTTTAATTCATCATGTGCAAAGGGATAGTTGAGAATTGAAAACATAGATCAAGGTGAATTTTGCTATCAGTTCCTCCTGTGAGTGTCAGATAAAGGCTATACATTACCTGATAGGGATAAAATTCATATATTCTTGCACAGCTGAGCTTTCTATGCAGCTGCTATGTAAAGCCTAAACCTGATGAGAGAGAGCAAAATGCCCACCGAGGTAAAACCAACTGTGCCTTGTCTTGAAGGGCTTTTCTTCAAGTTCAGTCTTCCTACACAAGTTCTTAAGCTCAGCAGTACTCATCAGATCACTTTCTAGATTACTTTAACCCACCTTAAACGTGGCAAAATAACCCCACATTACATATGGCAGAACCCAACTCTTGCTTCAGTTGGGTTCTGCCCTGGAGTCTAGCTCCTCTCTGCTGTAAAGCTGAGAATCTGTCAGCCTAGGGGAAGAATTTACACATTTGTCACTTCTTTAATTTTCAAGTTCACCCTTTGCTGATATTTTGTTGTGGGTTTTTTTGGTTTTTCTCCCCTTTGGAGGTCTGTTATTCTCCAGCTTGTGTCTGGTGTTTGGTTTGCCCCATTTTCCCCTGTACCATTCCCAGGAAAAAGGGACACACTGGTGGGACACATAAGCACCATGTATGTTCTTTGCATATTTTGTCTTTTTTATTCATGCTGAGAATAATAAAAACACAAAATGGCTTGGACTGGAGGAGACCTTAAAGACCATCTAGTTCCACCCCCCCTGCCATGGGCAGGATCACCTTCCACTAGGGCAGATTGCTCAGAGCTCCATCCAACCTGGCCTTGAGCACTTCCAGAAGGTAACTGAGGGGTGATGAGTGTTTCAGCCTTCTGAAAAGAGACATAAATAAGCTTCGTTTTTTACAGTCTTATTTCATAATTGGAATTGATGACTTTTCCTGGAAGATAATCAGGCATCGAGCAATGATTTTCTTGGTCCTTGGTTAGGACTCTTGCACATTCTGATAATAAGTGAGCATAATTTAATTTTACTTGCTGAAAAATTCCTTTTTCAGTATTTAAGAAACTAAAATCCGAAAAAGAAACAAAGCAAACAACATACCCCACACTCACAAACCCCCAAATCTCTCCATATAGCAAGTTTTGTTTTCTGGACTCTTTACTTTGCAAATTTATTTTCAAAATTCGAATTATCAGTCAGGTTGAAAAATAAAAAAAAGAGCAAGTATTTTTAATTTAGGCTACTGAAAAACATTATTTTTATCATAATTCTTGGCTTAAATAATGAGATGAAAACTGGTAATTCTCAAAAAAAACTTTTTGAAAAATTAATTTTTAAAAGGGAAATATTTATCCCCAGTTGTCCGTAGGTTTTTCCTGGAACACAGATGTATTTTGATGTAGTATGTGATGAATGTAAAGAACCAGAGAGAATTGTGTCTTATTTATCTTGGGGGCAAAAAGAAATTCCGATATCTAGCAATGCAGCAATAATGGTAGATTATAAAAACATCTTGAAAAATGAGAAGTCACATGTACTCTATAATTTTTTTAAGAAAATGTTCCTTGTTTTGTAATTTGTGTGAATCTTTTCATAGTTGTGACACAGTCTATAAGCCACTTAACACCAGACTTCTTGCCTTTGCCCTATGAGACTTCTACCATGAAGAGTCAGGTCTTACATGATTTTTCAAAAAACATGAAAATGTGTAATCAGAGGATGATAGAAAATACAGTTTGTTACTGAAAGGAAATGGCTTATTCTCTGAGTGTATGACCATGAGAAATCTATGCAGATAAATATGAATGAAACTTGCAGGCAAAGAGTGTTTCCAGACAAATTTTTCAGCACTATTTTGCTGAAAAATTAATCTTGGAATTGTTTGCAGAAGTGGCAGTTTAATCCAATTTTCCTGTGAGTTCTTTAGATATACATTTCTGTGAACCAGTCCTATCCATAAGCATTTTCTCCTAAATTGCTGAAGGAATGTGTTTTAAAAATGCTAAGAGCAATTAAAGCAGGAGGAATTTTTCTCTTCATTCTTGGAACCCCTTATTGGTGATGTCAAATAGGTTTATTTTTCCTGAATCTAATGATTAACAATAAACCTATAGAAACAGCAAGTCCTACCTAAGGGGTCAACAATTAGTGAACTGCACATAGGTTTAGACAGATGGAAGCAGTTACAGCTCAACCATGGGGCAGGAGAAACTGAACTCAATGGCTGCACTTCCAAAAAGACTCTGAGATATAAAATACTCCACCTATAAAATATGTAATAAAGTATTTACAGAATTCCACAGGATCACTCAAATCTCAATATAAAAAACCAAAAAAGGGTGTGGGAGGGGGAATAAAACCTGCCTCTTGCAAAACATGCTGCTGATACCACAGAACTCCATTTTCCTTTTCATTTCCAGGAGGGAATGTGCTCTGAGTCACAAGGTGCTATAGGGCAAACGTCCACGTGGAACAAAGAGTGTTCCTGACACAAGTGAGAGCAGTTGCCAAGGAAAAAGGCTACACAAAGACTCACCTGGTTCCATTGTGTGGAATAATGTTGAAGCAACCTTTATGCATTAACTTGCTATCAAAAAAATATGAAGTCTGAAAAAGAAGATTGTCTTAGAGCCTGTGGAAATGTAACCAGTGAGCTAACACTGAGTAATCCTCCTGCCTCTGCCAAACTAAGCATTTGCTATCTGATTGATTAAATTCTAAAGATAAATGCTAAACATCAAGTGCAGCAGCCTAAAAATATCAGGCGCTGATTTGAAGAAAACACTCAATTGTTTGTTCATACCTCCAAAGGGGTGTTTTTCAAAGTGTTCTAGGAGCACCAGTCCATTCCCTAACAATGAAACCCACAATGATAAATTATCTTCCCTCTTTCACGTGTGCAAAGTGAGCTTTAATTCTGTTCATAGGATACTGTGAGGGTCATTGCTGAGGGTGTATTTTGGAGTGTAGCACTGATGAGCCATGCTTTGCTGTGAGCTGGGGTGTCCAGGTGGAAAAGCCTGCAGGATCAGGATACCTAGTGAAAGAATGGTGTGGTGGCTGTCTTGTAGCTTCCTGAGAAGTTCAGCATCACTCTTAACCAAGAACATTAGCAAGAGTAACAGAGAGGAGTGTGAAGGAGTGGACAACAGGAGTTGTTCTCTTGCAGGTTATGGCATGATCCTACTTGGTTTTAACCCTTCCTGTGTGTTCAAGAGTTTTCAGAGCAGGATAAGCTACAGGGTGACGACAGCTGGAATGTGATCCCAGGGCAATGCTTCTGCCCACCTCCCTCAAGTCTTGTGATGAGATTTAAACTTAACCTTCTCTTCTCCAGAACAACTGTGTGGGGATCTCATAGCAGCCTTCCAGTGCCTGAAGGGGTCCTACAAGGAAGCTGGAGAAGGACTCTTCGTTCAGGGACTGGAGTGACAGGACAAGAGGGAAGCCCTGGGACAAGGGACAGCCTGGGAGTAAGTTTAGAGTAGATGTTAGGAAGAAAAGCTTGACTCTGAGGGGAGTGAAGCACTGGTACAGGTTGCCCAGAGAAGTTGTGGCTGCCCCATCCCTGGAAGTGCTCAAGGCCAGGCTGGGTGGGGCTTTGAGCAACCATTACTTGGTCTAATGAAAGGTGTCCCTGCCTGCAGCAGAGGGATTGTAACCAGATATTCTTTAAGGTCCCTTCCAGCCCAAATCATTCTATGATCCTAAGTTTAACAAGAATTTGAAACGGAATCTTAATGGCCAAATAAGCAGAATTGTCTCCTTAATTCTGGGACTTTATTTTGATTTTCAAATGCATTAATGCTCAAAAATACAAGATGGTGAAACCCAGACTCACAAGTGTTGGATACCTACTTCTGCTTTAAGTAAACAAGAGTGAACCTAACTCTGGGAATCTCATTCCAAGTGTACTCTGTCAAGGAATCCATTGAAAAGCTATGGATTACCTTCAACTCAAAAACTATTCTATCAGAAGAAGCAGTAGGACAGAAAAATAATTGAAATAATAATTCTGTGAGGTGTTTAGTTCTGTTTAGTTCTGTATGATGTTTAGTTCTGTTTCTAAGACAATGTACAGGCTGTGGCAGGGAATTCCCACCGTTTCTCTAGACAGATGGATAACATCTCCAAACAAATCCTGTGGTCTCGTTTTCAGTGTGTCACGGCCACCACCCCTTGCCCCAAGTGACTGCACCGAGCTGAGCACTGAGGCTACAGCCCAGTCAACTTTAAGGTCCAATCCCACAGTCAATGGGAGTGTTGTCTGTTTAAGGACTGCAGAATCTGGCCTGTCTCCAAGTTTTTACAGGTCAAATAACATAAGGGAATATTTTAGTCTGAACCACTTCCTGAATTCCCGATGAAGAATGTAGAGTCAAAATATAATGAATGGTGACTGCATTCTACTCTAAACAATAGCTGCTATTTACCAAACAGTGTGTAGTGTGTAAATTAAATGTGAGATTTCCCCCCGGTCTTTTGACTTCTTAGAAACTTTTCCTTCTTAACACTTGGGATTTGGACTGACTACAGAATTTCCTAGAGATGCATATGGATACAGTACTGAAGGATTTCAGAGATGTTAGGCTTCCTTGCAAGGCAGATTTCTGCATGGTTTGAATACCACACATACAGAACATACACTGACATGAGCCATTCTCTTTTACTCAAAATTAGTCTCCTAAATTAAAACAAACACTCCGTTGCATTTTGTTGTATTTTTGTGAATGCCCTCAAAGTCATTGCTTCCTCAGTGGCTTTTTGTTCCTCAGTGGGAAAAAAACTGGCATGGAGGGACAGCACTTTGATTTGTGGCAAGTCCATTACATCTCCATGGGATTGAAGTCGTGTTTGCCAGCTTTGGTTGCAACACTGCAGACTGTGACATCCATTTTATGGAGATAATGAGGGAGTGCCTTAAGTACCTTACAGAAAGATTTGTGTGACCTTCTTCACTTCAAGATGGTATCAAGACTGGAGATGCTCCAGTAGACTCTGAGATTTCAGTTAAACCATGTCTGATTCGTTTTCTTCAGGGATTTTTAACTGGTGTAGTCTTGAGGGTTGTATGAAAACAGACAATATATTTTTAGATTTAACAGCTGTGTGGGTCGCTACACACTGGTATAAATTTAAGAATTAGTGGAAATGACTACACAAAACCTTCTACAGAGTGGACAGGCAGAGCTCCAGGCCAGCTTTATACAAGTCATGAAAAAAGATCTAATTACTTATTTACTGAATGTGTGTTTCAAAATATTACACAAAAGCATGTAAGTGCCAGGCTAGCAGTTGCTTCATTTCATGAAATGAATAATGATTGCATTAATGGGCGACTCGTGCACTTGAAGGTGAGCATGTGTTGAAGTACCTTGCCAAATCAGAAACAGTCATTAATTTTAGCTGCCAAAATATTTTTGTGGTTTTGGACTGCAAATTGGAATACCCAAAAAGATCAGATATCAGTATCCCATGGGAACAAATGAATACATAGGAATATCAATGTCTTCTTGGACTTAACACAGGGGGGAAAAAATGAGCTGTGGATCCAACATCTTAGGTCACTGTAAAGGGCTTTGGAGTAAAAAACATGCAGGAGACATGCTTTGCCTGTAATGGTGTAAAGCTGACACCGTCCATAACCTTTCTGCAACAAATCCAATTCAATTAGTATGAGCAAATATGGGATTCTAATATGGAGTTCATCCCTGGAAGTGCTCAAGGCCACGCTGGATGGGGCATTGAGCAACCTGGCCTAGTGGGAGGTGTCCCTGCCCATGGCAGGGGGGTTGGAAGTGATGCCTTGGGGGGGGATACCTAAAAAAAGAGGCTAGACAAAATTAATTGAATAAAAGCAGGTATTTATTGAAGGGTCTTTGATAACGTACACTGTGGGCAGACAGAGCCCTAGGGCTGCGCCCAAAATGGACACTGGGTCACAAGTTTCTCACACTTTTATAAATTTGGTTCATTTGCATATCAGGGTTGATTCTCCAATTACAATTTCAGGTAATGGAGTAATTTACCCCAAGTTTGTTTCCCCCTTTCAGAGTCTTAGTTTGCATATTTCGAGGTCTGAGACAGTGAAGTGTCTTTGAATCCAGGCCTAGAGAGGATTTGTTTTGTCTGACCAGGATGGGAGGACAGTAGCTAACAGGCTATTTAGAGTTACAAGCTAAAGCAGTAATCTGAACAGGATCTGAAAAATATAAAGGCTAAATCCTAAGGCATCAGGAGATGAGCTTTAAGGTCCCTTCTGACCCAAACCATTCCATAAGCCTAAGGTGAGTCAGTTAATATTCATCTTCTTGATGTGTTTTCTTAGCAGAGATCAATTCATTTTACAAAGCCTTCAGGATTTCCCATCCAAGTCAGGAGGTGCAATTTTTTGCTAGAGAAGGCTGGAACCTTCTGTTCAGTTTTTGCAATTGCCTCCTGGCAGTCCCATGGATTGTAGTCCCTGTAGTCATTATCCACATGACCAATCCCAATGGCTTCAATGACTTTACTTATAGTGAGAAATGTTCTGTTCCCTCTGGAAATATCCCATGCCTGTGTGGATGTGGATCTTTAAGTGCTCTTTCAGAGGCACTACGTGAGTGATGCAGCTGAACTACCTGTGGCTGGCACAGGCACATGTGTCCCTGAAAAGCCATTCTTTGGAGTTTAACAGCAATATTTGTATACAAAGTGTGCAATTTCATGTATAAACCTAGTTTATAAATATATGCTGCTTCTTCCAGGCTGCAGCACAAGTTTCTTCAGTGTAGCTTGGCTTTGAACTGTAATTTGATTTTTGTAACTGGTTTCCAGCTGCAGTATACAGCTTTAAAAGACCGCTGCGTTATTGCTGAGCTGCTCAGGAAATATTTTAATATCTGCATCAGAAGGTAAAGTAGCAAATTAAAGGATAATTTTAATTGGAAACTCAAAACCCATGACTGTTTCTTCAGTTTACAGCAAGTAAATGCATTTTCAGGTGAGAAGTGCCAAAACCTGTTAAAGTTTGGAGGAAAAACACTTGAAGCAAAAAGAGAAACATAACAATAGCAAACACTTTTAAACAAAAGATTAATGACTTCTTTGGGAGAAAATCAGACTCCTTTTGCAATGCACAGCAAAAGAAAGAATAAAAATATCAGTTGGAAACCCCAATTTTCTGACACAGGAAAGTTTAGATTTTCTAAGTACCCTAGTAACAATCTCAAATGCTGCTAATCCCCAGACACTCCAAAGGCAGTTTGGGCTGTATAGCAAGTGGGGTAGTTAAAGGGGTGTTACATGGGCATCTCGACTTTATGGAGCTACCAAAATGCACTGGCAGGGACACAAATCCCTCTCCCACCCTTCTTTGGATCTTTCATCTCTTTTACCTCAGTGGTGGAAAGGTAGTGCCTGGGCATCTTCCTCAATCTTCTGTTTCAGACCTTTTCAACTAGGTCAGGCTTTTATT
Organism: Vireo altiloquus; assembly: GCA_013396875.1. NCBI lineage: Eukaryota > Metazoa > Chordata > Aves > Passeriformes > Vireonidae > Vireo > Vireo altiloquus. The sequence continues at coordinate 195,973 of VZRF01014988.1, forward strand.
AACACTTAGGAGATAGGAGAGGTGTGGTTTACCCATAAAATGATATCCAGGAAGGTCCTGTGCTTCTTTCTGACAACTTTGCCTAAAATACGTTCAGAATGAGAATGATGATAAACTCTAATGAAAATCTAGCATTTCAATGGCAAATCCAGTGTTTCCTGGAAGATTGCATCACCTTTACAGAGCATAATGGAGTTTATAAACTTCAAATGGGATTCTCAAGGTTGTTTCTCAACACTTTGGGTGAAATTATTTTGTAGGTAGATCTCGTGCTGGGGTTAGATGCAGGCTTTACCCTCAAGCCGTGTGTGTGTGTGTGAGTGCTCAGCAAAGACAACACCAAGACATGGGTGCAGGATGCTCTTTGTAAGGACACACATGGACCAAACTGCTGCTTCCCTGTTGGTCCACATCAGCCACAGGGATGTGAAAACACAGCTCTTTACAAGTTCCCCCGTAGGTCTGGGTATAGGCACCCAGAGATTTGGCAGGGAACTTTGAGGGACCTTACTGATGCACATCCATCGGGCAGGCACAGATCCGTGCTGATTTGTCTGACATAACAGACATGGCAGAGGGTTTGTCTGACATAGCTGAATTATAAGGAACATATGAATGTAAACAGGAACATTATTCTTCTTTCATACAATTCTTTTAATATATAGCCAGCTAAACATGTAATAAAATACCCAGCTTTGAAAGTTGTTTGTTTTCCTTTCCTCCTCATATTAGGCTTCATCTGCTTGTGCAGCTAATTCTTTGGGAAGGATTCTCCCCTACATTAAATTTTATAGGTCATTTGGTGCAGACTTGCTACATCAGAGACATATAACAAGATGAAAAATCTTGTTCTTAAACTGTTTTCTTATTTAGAGATATTTTTTCCTTTGTTCTCATGCAGCAGATTACAAACAGAGGTTTTATTCCTTTATATTCCAAACAGTGGCAGATCTATATTGGCATGGTCTCCATGTCAATTTTCTGTCTGCTGAGCTCAGCTAACTTTTCTAAAGTGCCCATCAAGCAATTTATCCGAAGAACAGAATATTCAATATATGCAACATTACTTAAGATCTTTGATGCCTAATCAGCACAAGTAGTTCTAAACCATTTCTATGATATTGCCTTCTAAGCTCCTAGTTCGTTGCAGCAATGGTTTCAATTAATCTGCAGTTATCCATTAACATGTCATGTGTCTCTGATTAAATGTAGGCTTGGTTTTCTTTCCTAAGGACTGTAGCTCATTGTCCCATCAGTACACTTGGTGTCGTGTGGGTTTTGGTGTGGGAGTGGGAGTTGAAATAGGCTCAGCTGCCAGAATCTGCTCTTGAATTCAGCGCAGTTAGGTCGGGATTTTCTCTGAGTTTTCCCCATCTTCTCATGGACACCCACAGTCAGTGCTGGTGCAAGCTGTTGGTGTAGTTGGGGGCAGGAGGGACTGTACCCTGTGTCCTGCTGTCCCTCTGGTCTCTGCTCCATGGCACTGGAGCAAGCTGAAGCACTCAGGTGCTGGTAGTGCTCCTCTGGCTGTCCACACTCCCACCACTGGAGCAATAAGGGAAGACAAGATTTCCCTCAGCCACTGCAGAGGTAAAAACTTCAGATCAGGTCAGCCCACGGCACCACATGAGTGATGGGAGTGTATATTTCTACATGCCCTCAGGTGCTGGGATTTTGGAGTGTTTTGCAGCTAAGATATGTCTTTAATTAATTCAGATTTACTATTTGAGTCCTCTTCAATACTTGTAAACAGCCCTTGGAATTAAAAAGCAAAGTTTTTCACATCCCTACTGAACCTATAGGTGATATGTTTAGAGGCCTCATGTGGTTTTTTGGTAGAACATTTCAAGTGAATTGCTCTGGCTGTTTCCTGAGGATTTCCATTAATAGTTTTCAGGTACTTTTTTGAGGGGATGCGTTACAGAGATTCATGTTTTTCCACAGAAATACAGAGATATTTAATTATTAGGGTAATAATAGCACTGTATTTCCTCCTTCCACAGACTCCATTCAAGAAAAGAAACAGCTCTCTTGGTCTGCTGGTATCAACACTCTTTCTTTCCTCTCTCTTTTACTCCAGAACATCACTGTTCTTGCAAAAGACTGTTAATTTGCTGAAGCCTAACCTAAAACCTGTTACTGATGTCTCTTTGGACAGAGGAGTTTCCAGAGAGAGGAACGTTGCTATTTGAAAATTTGTATTAATTGTCAGTTCCATTACACATTAATAGATTTAGGAAAAAAGAATTATCTTGATTCAAATGATACCTGGATTTTGTCCTGTAATCTTTATGCTCTAGGCTGCTATGATCACTGCTTTGTACTGCTCTGCCTCTAGACCCTCATGAAAATGCATTAATCAATCTTGTCTCACAATTAGCTGGATCACCCCCAAAATATCACTGCCACCAAACTTCTCTTCCTGCTCTCCTGTAATCTGTACAACCCAGCTCTCCTTATTCTGTGTTGTCAAGATCTTTGAGCCTCATACTTGGCACGCTGCTCTGTAGAATTGGAAATAATCTCAGTTTATATTCCAGCCTTTAAAAATTAGAAACACATTATGGTGTGGGCAGCTTCTCTAGCAAGTGCACAAAGGTATTTGTGGCGGTGGCCTGTATGGACTGTGACAGAGCAGTAATGTGCCTATATGGGTGTGCCCTTTAGAAAAAATAAGGGTGCAGAGACTGAAATGTCACTGCACATTCACAGGAGGGAGGTTCAATCAATCATTAAATCACATCCTGCTCCTCAGACCAGGAATAATTCTTGTCTCACACAAGTGGAAGTTGAAGAAGATTAAATGAGCTTCCCAAAGCCATTCTGAGCACAGGTATTACAATGAATGTTCTGCTTTAAGGGTACAAAGTTCTGCCAGAGAACTAGATGTTTGGAAGTTTGCCCTGAATTATTCCAGTTTCCTGTTATCCACTTTGCTGTAGTCAGTGCCAGGCTTTAGATTCATTGAGTCTCTCCCATCCAAATGGTGGCCAACACAGTGACAGCTCAGGTCCTGCGATTTATGTATGTGATTTAGCTCTATATAAAATAAAATTCAGATTTAATTCTATAATAAATGACATCCACTCTTAGAACAGTAGCAGGACTGAGAAACACAGAATTGTGATGTGAGTTGCTGTCTGTTTTCCCAGATCTTGCTTCAGAAAAGAGGCAACAAATGGATCTCAATAAATGGAGTTTAGACATAAATTTCTGAACACAGTCTTCAGGGTAGCCATATGTGTTTTATGTGCCTTCACATGAGAAATGTTGTCACAGAAAGTCCAAACGGATAGTCCATACTTGTAATATCCATTTGAAAAGGAATGTCTGGGAATATCACCTTGATGTACTCTGCTGCACAGAGGCTGATTTTTGTTTGAAAATGACGTTTTATAATGACTGGGGGTCTTTAGTTGCCTGGAAGTGTAAAACTGCTTCTTGGCTAGGTGTTTTGACATGTGGCAAAAATGAAGAATAATGCTTTATAATCTCTCTGGAATTTGAAGTCTGGTTAACTGGAAGCCCTTAATATTTTCAGGTCCTTGGACTGCAGCCACTGCAGTTACATAAATGCAAAATATTATTGGAATAGGTAGTAGGTGTCCTTCCTTCCTTAGGAATTGCCCCACTTAAAACCTCAGTTCCTGTCTCGTCCCAAAAGTTCTTTTTAATCTTGTTTTTTTAAGCTATGACTCAGTTCCCCTGCCTTCTCCTCTTCTAGGTTGAATCCAAGGTTGTCCAATTCTTTTCCCTACATGGTCTGGAGCAGTGGATATGATGTATTCTTGTTTACAGTATGCTAAAGCAGAATATTTCTGAGATGTTTACAGGTACTTCCTGCCCCAGAGGAAGAATATAGGATTTCCATCCTCCTCAGCAGCAGCGCCTCGGCCTTACTGGAGCCAAGGAACTCAAGCTGTGTGATCTCTCCCTTCCTGTTTCTTTTACTTGACGCAACGTGGTCGAGTTGTTTGATGTCTACAGAGAAGGATACAGAAGCTCCAGCTTGCTAAATTCACCACTTATTTCCTTTATTATGTTCCCTACTAGGAAGTTGTGAGGATTAACCTTTTTTCTTTGCAAGTTAAATGAGGTCCAAGATACACTTGAAATACTTAGCGGCTTTTCTCTGGTATCAGGAAAGCTGGACACTTAAGGCTGCCTGTCTTCACTTTATGCAAGTTTGAGGGATAGCTAAACATTTTCAAACACTTTTGCATATCTTCCTTCGGGGGACTTTTCCTTGAATTCTTGCAGGAGAGTGCTAGGTGGAACTGGCAGCTTAATTACTTAAATACCCTGTTTGGTGTTTCACCTCATGTTTACTTTCTGCTTCACTTCTTTGCAGAAGAAGGTTTCTGTGTCCATCATTTGTAGGAAGTTTTTTGAGCCCTTCTCAGACTCTAAATTATTCTGTCTCTGGCTACTCTTATTGTGTAGTGCTCTGGGTCACTATTTCTCACTGTAGAGTTCCCCATACTGGCAAACACGGCATTTGACTGATCCTGCCCCACCCAACAAATCCTGCATCTCAGCCAAAGAGCCCAAGGATGCAAATAGCAGGATGTGGCTTTCTAAATACTGAGACTCTGTGTCAAATTGTTCCAGGCTAATGGCAAATATTTTCATTGTAACTGCTGTAATCATTTGCCATATGTGGCCATTGTCATCCTTGTGGCAGCCCAACACCATTCCTGCCTTAACAGGAAGGTTCAAACTTCAGGTTTGAGCAAGAGGGTGGGAGTATGGAATTGAAGAATCAGTGTATGAGTTGGCTCATGCATTTTTAATCCCACCCTGCAACAGTGAAGGGATCAGCCCCTGAAGTCCAAACCCATTTTATTCCTGGTGTTTGACATTCTTGTACATGCAAGAAGAAGACCAACATAAAGCTCCAGATTTGCCTCCATGTTCCTCCCCTTGGAGCTGTGGTGCTGCTGCCTTCAGGGTGAACATCTCTCAGGGGAGTACCCTGAGAGGTATCCTATTAAACCCAGGCAGAACCAAATGGATCACTTCTTCAGCAAAATCTCAGCTCATGCTTTTGTATCCATATCTACATCAGCTTTAGGAATGGGATGATCAGGCTAGCGCTGCCACTAAAAATATTGCACATTCATGAATTGTGGCTGTGTGGTACAGAAACAGTGCACATAACACAACTCTGTAGAAGAAGGGTTTGTTTGTTGCACCCCTGCAACATGGCTCTTGCATGAGATATCAACTGCTTTTATTGCAGGAACAGTATTTTAAGCTGACTTGCTCCTTTATTTGAATGACCGCCTCAGCCATGACTTACCTTGCGGTAAATTTGGGTTAAGCCTTTGATAGTGTTTCCATTATAGTTAAGGAGTCCAAATAGGGTCCTGAAACATTGTGCTGCATGTTTTCTGATTGTTTTTTCTTATCTCTAGTGTAAAATAGACTGCTTTGACATTTCCAGAAAGTCTTTCTAAAGCCAGACAGAAAAATAATAGAGAATATTTGATTCTGTTTTTTGGACAGAGATCTAAATGTGTGAGCTTGAATACTTATATGGGTGTGATTTTGGTTCAGATTCTTTTGGCACTAATACTGAAATATTTGGATCATTCTTCTTAGAACATTCTAAATGATGCATCCTTTTCTTCAAGTCTGAGTGCTTAATGCCTTTTTTTGTTTTCATAGCTCTGACCTTTTATCCAAGATAGTTCATGTTCCCTCTTGATACGTTTTGAGCACATCTGAAGGCTACTATGAAGAAGTTGATGGTGATCACATTTGATGTAAAGAAAATAGCAAGGCCTTTATCTTGCTGCTTGTAATCTTGTATTAGTTTGCCATGCTGTACTGCTCTGGAGTCCATTTTGTAAGCTGTTCAATTCACTTCCAGATTTTATTTCCATCAACGTCCTTAATGGCTAGCATGGTGTTTGTGTAGGGGTATCAGGATGATGGATAACCTGAAGCTAATCTGGAAGCTATTTTTTTTGACTGAAATCAGACCTGTTAGTGCAGCCCAACTTCCCTGTGTGATGGTAACAAAACATCCTCGGTAGGCACAGGTTTAGGTCCTAAGGTTTTGCTGCTGTTGGAGAAAGGTCTCTTAGCAAAATCTTTTCAGTGCTTCAGTTGGTAGAATTTAGCTGCATTTTGCAACAGCACTTAAGTGAATCCTGATGTTCTGTTGGACTTACCTCTGGCACAATTTCCATTTTGGAAACTTAGATGAAAAAACACCACTGGCAGAGCACAAGCTTTGGCATGGGTTATGCAGAGTAAAAGGTGAAGGATCCAGAGGAAATCCCAGTTGTGAGGGCTTTCCAATACAAAAGGAAAAGGAAGATCCATTTCAGAGTCTAAAGCAAACCACAGGATCCTTTTTGGGTGTTCTAGAGGAGTGTAGGTGGGATGGCTCTCAGAGCAGCATGGTGTCTTGTACAAATACACAGAGAGCTTTAAATGCTCCCAAATTTGCTGGGTCTGTGCTGAGGGCCTGTGTGCAGGAATATTTGGTGTTTGGGCTGAAAAGAGTGTCATCATAACTTAGGTGAAGAGCCACAGCCACGATGAGACCATATTGACTGCTAGCAAACAGTGTTGGCTTTTATGGCTTTCTTCCCCTTCGCCACTGGGACGTGGTTTGGCTTGGTGACACTCAACACGAGACCACACAGAGATGGTCTGTGGGTAGAAGATGATGTCTGATAAAGGAGAGGCAGATGGAGGCAGTGGAAACAGCCTCTGTGCAAAGGGGCCTTGGGACATAATGAGACAGGACAGGTTTTGGTAATAGGCAAATTAAGTATGTTCTGAATTAACCAAATACCTGCAGTAGTGTTTGCTTGATACGATATCAACAAAAAGTATAATCTCCCTTATCTGGTAGATTTTTTCTCTATGTTTCCACATCCTTTATGGCTAACAAGCACTCCAGGATGGCTTCTGTGGCAAGAGTTCATTACTGGAGCAATGGCCAAAAAAATCAACTTTGCATCACAAAATACATCACAAAAATCTTTAATTCTTCAATTAAAACTGGAGACTTCTTATACTGCTGTTCCCATTAGTTCCCTACAAAGGGGGTGAGGTCTTGGCACTGCAATTCTCCATCTGTTTCTTACATGTGAATGCAGTGGTTTCAAAATCCATGACGTGTGGGACCTGCTTTACATTCTGCTCACAAATGCCTGAGTAATGCTATAAAGATGATGTGGAAAAAAATAAGCTCCTTTTCATGCCGATGCACTCTAAGTCAAACATTTGGATAGATTCTGAGGTCAGAAAGGACCATTACGGTTATGGTGCCAGACCTACAGGCCATAGCATTTCACCTAGTGATTTCCATATGGAGCCGAAGAACTAGGAAATATTATTTAAAGGAAAATCCTCTCTAATCTTGAAATGTACAAATGCAGTTCTCTAAAAGGGATTTCTTGAGTGTATTTTTATAAAAAAGTACAAACCATGAGCTTTTAATGTGAATCTAATAATATCAAATTTAATAAATCATTGTTAGATGAATTTTATGCTACATAATAAGATGTAAAAGGTGACATAAAAAAAACAAGACAGAAAAGAAAGCTTTAAAATCAGAAAGCTCCAAGCTTCAAAATATTGATAAAAATCCATATCACAACCACTTGAAATAAGAATAAAGGGTGACTGGGAACGGTCAGCACCCCCTTTGACAAGGTAGAAATGGCTCTGATTGAAAATGGAAAGAGATTCAACCCCTCCTCAAGTAGCATATCCAGGATTCAGATGTGTGCATATTTTCAGACATGGTGTCTCCTGTCCAGTGGCAATACTCTCAAGTGTGATCATTGATTATCAAGCATGATTTATCAAGACATTCAGATTCTATGGCTCATAGATGTGTAGATTAATTCCCAATCCCTTAAAATTCATCAGCAGCTTTGTCCTGAAGTGAGGCTCTTATCGCAGTCAGCTGTATTTGAAGTCTAAGTCTTAAATTTTATACTGCCTTGAGGGATTTCTGTGATTCCCTGGCTTGACACTTGATACTGAACAATGATAGACACAAATGCAGGACCAGTGTATCATAGAATTCCAGATTTTATTTTCATACATGTTTGAGTCCTTCTTGAATAATAAATAGTTCTATCATTTACATCTTATTTAATGAATAAAGAGTGAATTGGAAATTAGTGTTAGTAGACGCTCAGAGCAAGAAGTACATTCTAATCCAAAAGGCTAACCATGCTAGAGCTCCATGTTTCCTATGAAATTCAGCAGAAGAGATGACAAAATACAAACGGCTTCCTAATAATACTTCCCAGAACCACCCAATGTTTCTCCCTTGCGGGATGTGCACATTTCTGAAGAAACGTGGGCAATGCTAGACTTTATACATCTCCAAATGTATAAAAGATGCAATAAGGCTTTTGGATGGAGGAGCACGCAACTTCTGTTCCCATTTTTGTGTGGTAGATGTTGCTGTCCCCACTAACGTGCCTCCAAAGTTACTCTTCAAGCACTTTATCTAGAAGTTTTAAGGCCAAATGTACCCAACTTCTAACCTTCTGAAGAGTCAACACAGCAGGAAAATTTGTCATTCCTGGAAAACCTCTGTGATCCCACGTGGGATAACTTCCTTAGCTGGTGTTAGGCAGACCGATCTAATTGCAGGCTACTAATCAGGACTCTGATTTTTTCCCATCCTTATCCATCTTGGACAAAAGCAGGGACTGGCCTTTCTTTAGAATATTTCTGAGTAACAGAACTTCTAAGAGAGATACCAGAAGGCTCTAGTGTTCCAGTGGTTATATTGACGTGCAACAACTGGGAGAGGCTTTTTGGACTGCTTTAGCTCGACCGCACAAGGTTGGTCACTGTGGAGGGTGACGCTGAATGAGTCTTGCAGGAGCTTTCCATCTTTGCTTCTGCAAAACAGATTGTCCCTCTTCTGCCCTGGAGGACATGGTCCTTTCCTTAGGGACAGCTACGAATCTTATGAAGCTCGTTGCTGTAATCATTTCTGGTGGAGCCCACAGGCTAAATATAAGTTGCCTAAATGTATGTTGTGCAATTACACATTGTGTTAAGAAAGACAGAAAGGAATAGGACTTGTTTTCTCCCCTCCCCATTTTAAATGTTTAAACATGAAATGCTGTGATGCCTTTTCATATTTCCTAGGAAGTTGTTGGGTATTTTTTTTTCCCCTCTTTGCTTGGAGAACTCCCTTATGTCCTAGGGCAGGTTTAGGAGCCTAGATGTCTCTTTATTAATAAAGAGGCTTCCCTCTCTTAGACTTCCTGGGAATTGCAAGGCATTTTCTCATGAATTTTTGTGTCATGACATTTGACAACATTAAAAAAAAAAAAAAATATATATATATATATATGAGTGTGTTCCTTGGCTTCACCCACCATGGCTGGTTGCCATATTTGTTTGTTGGCCTGAAGAGCTGCTTGAAGGACATGATGAGATCATAGAAATCCCCTTTCTGTCACGCTTCCTCTGGGAAGAAATTCTTTCGAAGCTAAACCTCTCAGAATAATTCAAAATAGAGAAATTCTTTCAGAGATGCACCCTTTTAAGTGGAACACACCATCTTTTCTTGGGAAGGAAAAGTGACAGTCCCCTAATATCTCCATCTTCATTGCAAATACGTGTGATACAAGACTTTTTTATAGCTGGACTAACCCTGTTACTTTTTTAAGCTCTTCTTCCCCTAATTTCCAGGAAACCTTTTCCAGCTCTGTAAGAGTCAGGCACTAGGGTTTTCCCAAACAACCTTGTGCCAAGATATTTAGACCCTAATTCCCCCCACATTACGCAACTGTTAATTGGGAAAGATCAGCAGCAGAGAGCTCGCTATGGGATATTCAATCCCCACTTCTTGTAGCAGCACGTATGAACTCTGGGAGATGGTTCATGGACTCCCTGCTCGCAATACTTGGCAGTTCCCAAGCAGTTGCTGGGCTGGGAAGAAGTATTGCTGATTGTCACCCTCCAGGGTTTAAGCAAATATGCCTGAAACATCTATTTGTGGAAAGAAAAACTCTCGGCATTCTTACAGCACCAAGTCCTGGGAACGAGCACGGATTTCAGAGATCTATACCAACGTGACCCCGTGCATCACAGGATGTTTCTGCAGTTGGTGTTAGGCAGAAATGTTGAATCTCTGACTTCTGTGGGCTACTGTTACCAAAAGATCCTTGTCCAGGTGACTGTGGCTGTATGGTTGAAAGAATCACGAGGATAATCTGAAAGAAACAGGCAGCTGAGAGGGAGTCTCATCAATGCCTGTCAGTATCTGAAGGGAGGTGTCAGAGGATGGATCCAGGCTCTGCTCCATGGTGCCAAGCAATAGGACAAGAGGCAATGGGCAGAAACTGAGGCCCAGGAAGTCCCACCTGAACATGAGGAAGAGCTGCTGTACTGTGCAGAGACCGAGCATGGGAAATGATCACCCAGAGAGGGTGTGGAGTCTCCCTCCCTGGAGATATTCCTGAACCAGCTGGACACAATCTGTGCCATGTGCTCTGGCATGATCTGGCTTAAGCAGGGAGGTGGAACCAGATGACCCACCCTGTGATTCCGTCCAAACTGACCCATTCTGTGAAAAAAAGCCCTAATTGGTAAGTTGCAGGAATAGCAGGTTATGCTGGTACTGCAGATGTAGAGGAAAAGGAAACAGAACAAGTCTGACAAAGCCAATTTTCCCAGTGAATGAGGTTTGATAGGTCACTGTTTTATCTAGACTAATGTAAAAATGAAGCTTGGTTATTCCGCAGCCAAGTGAACCTAAAGTGTCCTCCAAGATCAGATCCTGACTCTAAGTGCCCACCTGTGACTTGGAGTAATCTTCAGCTTTGCAGGTGGCCTAAACCAGTAGATTACTGGAGTAATAAAGAACGTGAAAAATGATAAATCTTCCAGAAAATGTGCATGTGTTTTGGGATAAATTCTCTCCCAGTTTTGCTTCACCTCTTCAGGTTTACACGTCCATCAGCATCCATTCCCAGATCCCCTGCTGTGACTCTCTACCACTTTCAGAGCCTTTGCAGTATTGCCACAGTAGCTGGCTCAGAGTACAGTGAATCCTACCCTCACCAGTTCCTGCACAGCCCTAATTCCCTTGTTCTCACTAGAGGGATAATCTACATGATTCCATCCATGGGAGAGTGGAATCATGCTCCTTAATGTGAATGCAATTGTAAATATGTTTATTTTACTTTCCCTTTATTTACCAGTGATGTAAAATATAAATGGGAATCAGGCCTGTGGTAACCACCTGAAAGTTAGAAAAAGAGTTATTTTTCGAAATTGTGACCTTATTTGTCTGTATTGCTGCAAAAGTCTTTGAGAGCTGGTTAACTTCTATTTAATTACTGCCTCTAAGGTTCAAATAACCGAGTGGAATTGAATAAAAAAAATGAGGAAAATTAATGATAATAATAAAAAAATCTTTCCATGTCTTTCTAACTGAAAAGAAAAAAACCCACAAGGAATGGTGGCCCGAGGGATCCGGCTTCAAAACCAGTTTCTGACGTGACACAACCTTTCCTAAGTACATTTAGCTCTGCTGCTGCTAATAGCATCAAAATTGTTAAAATGGATTTAAGGGCATAAACTGTTGTTGCTACAGAAATAACAGTAAGCAAGTAATTAAAATGCAGAACTTTCTTAGGGGAATGGAAAGCATTGCAAGATACACATGTAAGTCATTCTTCCTAAGTGCAATAGTCCGTGTTTAAAACAGATTTTGGACTTAAAATTCATCAATCTTCTGTAATAAAATGAGAGTGGGCTTTGGTATTGAGAGCCTAAGCCATTCCTTAGGCTTCACTGACAGAAACCAAATGAAAACCAGGCAAAAACTGCTCGCTCAAAGCGAGTCCATCTGGGGCTGGGAGGTAACAAGAATAGTCTACATCGTGGGGAAAAGCTGAAGGCCAGCCAGGACATCAACAGGTAGATCATGTTTCCACAGCAAATTTTTGAGTCATCAAAACCTTTTCCTCTCCTAGGGAGAAGATTGGACAACAGTATCACCACTTGCTGCTCTTTGGAATTATGACCACAAGCTCTGGGGACTGGCATGTATCTGATACATAGGAGGGAAGTCTGTGCATATCAGCATCAGCCTGCTTCCACCTCATTATTCCCTCAGAATGGTTGTTTCCATCCAAGCAATTATTTGAGATCTTTTGACTGAAATGTGGGCACACAGGTCTTTCCTCCCAAGCCTACATTACATTTCCAGGTCACTCTTTATAACCATGGTCTGGAATTTGTTATCGGTAAGTGCAGGATAAAATTGCACAAAATTAATTTTTTTTTAACATTGACCTTGATCTTTTTTCTTTCTGTTACCCTTGATTGCCTGTTGGTTGTCTTTCATTATTCTTGTTGAAATGACTGAAGAAGAGAGAACAGCTATTAATGTTAATATGTGAAGTAAGGGTCAGGTTGCAGAGGATAAGGAGGTAGGAAGGAGGCAATAGTGTTGGAAAGCAGAAAAAAGGACATTATTTTGGGAGAGTGTATAATCAGTTTGTGGCTCTTATTCCTCTTATACTTAGGAGGCCTGAAGTTTGGTAGGATTCCATTTCTAAGGCTAATGAGATTGTTCACAGTTAAAAGATCAGGGATGAAAGAAAACCATGTTTATAAAGTCAGGGTAGAAGCCAAATGGTTTTGGGGGCAGCATAAGGAGGAATGTGGCTCCCTCTCAAAATTTTTTAAGTGTTTGTCTCCTCGGGAATATCTTGCACCTTCCTCTGAAGGGCTTGTGTTGATCATGGCGTGACTATGCCAGACACATCACTGGTCCAATCTGGGTTCCTGTAATTGTCTATTTATTTAGGGCTTGGTTTCAGTTGCAGTGATTTGGAAAAGAGTTGTCATTTTGGTTTCAAAATTAAAGATTCTGAATAAATTAATTTGATCTGTCTGCTTGACCTAATCTGTTGGACTGCCCATAACTAGGCAGTCTGGGAAGCAGAGAAATGGCAATACCCTGCTGAGAGGGAGCCCCTTTTCCATCAGTAACTTCACACCAAAGAGGCTGATTTATCAAGGAAAGGAGAGGATTCTGATTCTCTCTCGCACACAGAGTTCATTTTACTACATGCACAGCCTACATCCTTCCAGGAAACAATTGTGGAACCTGGAACTGTCCTAAGGAAACCAGGAGACCCGGTCATATTGAACTCTAATACTGAATTTTTCCACTGTAACTCAATTCCACTCTGGCTTGCCAAAAGTTTCAATCATTGCTTTCTTGTTTTCATGCGTTTATTCTGCAGTGCTCTTGACCGTAGTAAAGAGTAATTTAAAAATATATGAATATGAAAGGGCAGAGGATTATAAACCAGGATAATATTTGTTCAAAAATTGCATAATATGTCGAGGGATTTGAAACCATTTTACAGCCATTAGTGAACTCTGCCTGACAATGAATTGATAGGGTGGGAAATCATTATTTTAAAGATCTACTGCAGCGGTTAGCTCCTGGGTGAAAATAAATACCCCTTTACTTCTTGGAAAAGTCAGATGAATAAAATAAATCTATTACATGCACAGGGTATTTTAAAACCTCTCTGCTTGGTAGTGAGTGAGAGGTCAAAATCAGGTTTCCTATCTGCTAGTGCTTGGTCAAAGAAGTGTACAGGGTGTTAATTTAGCTCAAAGATGTCTGGGTAAATCTGTAGGAAGGAAGTTTGCAGACAGGAAGGAGGGGTGTGGATGGGAAAGGCTTGCCCTGTGCTGGGCTGCATTGAATGCAGTCTCGAATCACAGCACATGGATAAGAAAGAATTTAGAAATTAATGTGCAATCTTAAGAATTAAATTCTCTATCAAGCGACCTTAGAGTCTGGCAGCTGTTCTGGAGCTGATAAGGAGGGGACTGGCTGAAACGTTCCCATGGAAGGCTCTCGTCCCTGGCTGGCATTACATGAGCTACAGAGCATGAATCAGAATCTAATTCTGTCAGCCAGTGATAGGGCCTGTGAGGCACTGGCCTGTGCTTCAGCTGAACAATATGCTCCCTTAAGTTATGGGAATAGTAGAGTCCCTTTTGCTTTTTCCTTTTTTTTTTCCTTTTTTTTCCCCCCCTTCAGCCTGTTTTTCCCACACTGCCTCCTGTCCTTTTCATTCCAGAGCATGCAGGGCATAAATACATGTGTGCATTAGCTCATGTGTATAGTATATCAAAGTGCATTTGGGAATGACTTAGCACAACACTGTTATCGTACCAAGTGGAAGCAGCCCAATGCCACAGGACATATTGACCGTGTTTCTGACAGCCGGGCTCCAAGGATAACAGAATCATGTGCCTTGGCTTATGGGTGGGCAAATCTTAAAATGCTCAGTTTGCACAGACAGTGAGTTCGACGTGAATCTCCTCCCTCCTTCCCCTTTTCCTTCTTTTTCCAATCGACCCAGGTTCGGTGCCATCAGGCCAGCCAGGCTTTCATCACATGTGACAAAGTAAACATCAGTGTGGTGACAGCAAGTAAAAATGCTGAGGGAGAAATAATTATTTACTTTAACCTCACAGAAACTAAACTGTATGAAACTGAAAATGTTCAATTTACTCTGCCTGAAGCCAAATGCCAGAGACACGTTAAAACATCTGTTTGCGTTTATAACCTGATCGACTTTGCCAATGATAAAATGGATTTTAATATGATAATTTGAGTGCCCAGAGAAGTGGTATTAAATAGTTTGCTATTTTTGCCCCAGGTCACTAATCATTTGAGTCCTAATCCAAAGCTCCCTGAAGTCAAAGGGTATTTTCTTGCTGTCAGGCTTTGGGTGAGGTACATTTCTTCCTGGGGGCCATATAAATGTGCTTGAACACATCGTTGGTAGCACAGCAGTTCTGCTGGGTAAGGATTTGTGCTGAACAGAATTTCTGGTGAGGTTTCAACACTTCTGACTTCCTCTGTTTTTAAAGAATCAAAGTACAGAAAGCAGAAGCTATGGCATGTTATCTTATTTACTGAGTGTTTACTTGTTTACTTACTTTACTGAAAAGCACTGAACTGGGGAAAATGTAACTGACACATCATTCTAGTTTGCTTCAAAGTTGGATGAAAGTCAGTAATCAACTCGTAATCAATTATCTAATCCACTTTCCGTAAGAAACCAGGCTGAAAATCCCATTGAAAAGGCCTTTCTCCAAACACGCTTGCTTCAACCTATTGTTCTCATCTGGATCAAAGAAGATGAATTAATTGTACCACATCTTGGGCCTAGTTCTGAAAGTATTTTGGATTAGCAGTGAATCATCATAATATAATGGAAATAGAGGCTTAATATTAGGTTCTTCAGACACGTTTTCGGTTAGCTGCGTCTTGTACAGCTGCTGTTCTTCAAGGGTAACCTCATCCCCAAATGCTGCACCAAAGAAACTCCCACCCCTCCTCACCAGCTGTCCCCACCAGAACCATCTGTAAATTGAATTTCCCAAACTCTGGTAGGGATGGTTGAGTGTGAGAAGGTGTGATGCTGCAAGCTCCGTGAAGGCCTTGCAGAGCAGAGTGCCGCAGGTATTTTGTTGGTTTTCCTTGGCAGCAGTAAGTCTGCTCAGAATGTGGGATTAGTGAAAGCCACCAGCTCAGAGCAATGGGCTGTATCTGCCATTCAAAGGTGACACTATTCAAAGATTCATGGGTTTGAATGGCACAGGGGAGATTTGGGACTATTCTTATCTCAAGTCTGAGCACAATGCAGAGATCGAATTTTGGATGATTTAGGAAGGGGCTGTAAGTTCAGCTTGAGCTAAAATGTCAGCATCAGAGATGCATCAAACTTTCTGGTCAAGAAGTGACTGGAGAATCTCTAGGCAGGTTATTATTCCCTAGTAAAACACTGTGTGTTAATTTTGCCTCTCCTTCATCTTCTCTTGTTTAGGACCAGTTAAGTTTTACAGCAGATGCTGTTAGCTAATGGTGTTGAGGAAACTTTTTGATTAATGTATAGTGCTAAACTTCTTCCACTCTTTAGATCATTCATCAACAGAATTAATATGAATGTGAATTTCATGCATGAGTATTTGCAAAATAGTTCAGAGGATTTATATTCAATGAATGAATTATTTGCAACCTACACATTTTGATTTTGATGTATGATTTTAATAGGCTAAAGTCTCCTCTTTTATTAATACTTTCATAAATAATTATTCTCTGCTATAAAATGAGATAGAAAAAAGAATAATAGTTACTCTGAAAAGAAAAATGAGTATTGATCTGAGTAAGTAGTTTAGGATGAGTCCTTATTTGTAAGGCACACAAACACAAATAAAAGAATGCCTTTGAAAGAAGACAGTGTAAACCAAAAGGAAATCAAGGCAAGCCAGGTAACTGAATCAGTTCTCTAATAAAGATATATAATTATGAATAATATGCCATGAAAAAATCCGGTCAATTCAGTGTCCTTGCTTATCATTATGTTTGCATGCTCGTGAATTTCCTCTCCCAACCAGTCTGTGGCCACTTTTAACACATGAGCTGGAATCACATGTCACTGCATCCCAGCTTCCAGGCCCTTCACACGGACAAGATTTTCTCCTGGCTGGAGCCTGTCTGCGAAGCCTTTAGTCCTACTTTAGCAGAACTGGTGCCAAGCACTTTTTTTGGTATGAGTGTGAATGGATCTTTACAGGACCCAAGCTGGGGAAACCCCATACAAGCTCTGCAGCAAAACCCATGGAAATCAGATTTTGATCAGACTAAGACATTAAAAGGAAACAATCTGGACAGAAATAGTTTTCATTTTTTCCCCTTCCCCCTTTCTAACATGAGGCATCCCTTCTTTATTCCCTGCATAGTTGGAGGGAAATATCTCAGTAAGCAATTAGAGGATTTTCTCCAGCGAACAGGGATCTCGCAGTGTGATGTTTTTCATCTGGCATGGCTTTGTTACTCTCATTGTGGGCTGTTCTACTGAATAGAAGGCAGACATTACTCAGAATGAGAGCGGAGACTGTCTGTTTCTGAGTACTGAGGCTTTATTTGAAATGCATGCTTTGCCAGTGAGGCCTGCGTGTGCCTCTCTTTTTGAGTGCAGCTCCAGCCCCTCAGATGTGTGACAGGGCTGGAATAGTGCACAGATCCTTTGCCTTCCAACAGGCACTAACATTACACTCTTTACTGAGTACACCGCGAACAAGTGAAAGAGGGAAACGCTCACAACTGAATCCACTTACCTGCTGCTCCTACAGTGCATGAAATTGAGGTTTCTGCCAAATGTTTGGCAGAACAAGAGGTACGCTTTCTTTTTTTGAACTGAAGCGGTTCTTGTTCCAATAGAAAATACATAAATGAAAACGATGTAACTAAATAAACCTTGAAACACTTCCACAGCACTTAGGCACGTGTCAGCCTGCACAGACTCTGGCCTTAGCTGCACAGCTGGGTTTGCATGGGCCATGGTCACATTGAGGATTCTGAGTGGTAAAACGTGCACTGTGCAACAGAGATATCCAAAAACAGATAATCCAAAACGTCTTGCTCAGTCTTGTCACCTCTTGTCACCGGAGTGCATTCATACTTGGTTGCTCTTCTTTCCATCTCTGGCCATGATGATGTGCCATTCATAAAAATTACTGGCTCCATAAAATAGAACCAGGATATGTTACAGGGAGAACTTGGACTTTGGTGCCATTGTTTGCTGGGGCAGCCCAGCAATATAAAACAGCCTCAAAGGGGAAAGAGCTTGCCATTATGGCCAAAGTCAGGAAATATATGGATGAAACTATTATCAGTCCCACCTCCCTTTCACTGTTTTTTTTCCATTAAAATTCTTATTTAAGGCAATTTTAAAATAAATCCCCAGTACAAAGTATAGATACCTCTGGAACTTGTTTGAATCAAATTTGTGCATGCTGAGCTTTGCTCTCATTTCTTACGAAAGAGTTCCTCTGCATCCAATATTTATTTGCAGCTAGAATACGTGCAGCTCGTCAGAGGGTGTGCATAGCATAGCAAAAGAAAAAATACATAAAAATTGGCAGTTGTCAGAGTCAGCATCAGACCAAATGCATGAATCTGAAGCTCTGACAGTGACCCAAGAGTGGGTGCAGCACACGGAGGGAACACGTGTCCCCAGCTGCCTCACCCTTGTGCTTCAGAGCTGATCTACAGCACTGATGGGAGCAGCAGCAATTCCTGTGGCAGCAATGACAGTCACACTGGGGTCTGCATTTAGTGCTTTGACTCTTTCTGAGGAGCAACCAGCAATGGAGTGAATCATGCTCTTGAAATATTTTTTTTTTCTTATGTGCCTGATTGAAGCTACAGGTTTGTTTTACTCAGGTCAGTGAATGTTGTCATTTTTTTAGTGAATCAGTTTAGGATAAACCTTTAATCAATTGCAGCATTTTAGCAGGCAACTGTCATTCAAACATCTCTGAGCTGTGCATATTCTTTTCAGAATACCCGAATTTGATCAACCACTTGGTCTGAGCTATTTCTCAGATAAGTCATTTCATCTGTGTGACTTATATGGCTTGTGTGGAGGTATTGAACATAGCCTTTTTTCATAAAATGCTCTGAGACCTTCCCAACGGTAACCAGGTGAAAAGTGTTACCTTAGGCAGCTTTAAATCCCGAAGCTGAATTCACTATAGAGAGGACACATCTAATTCTTGGAGAGGCCAGTGAAGCAGGCAATGTCTAATAAAAATCTCAAGTACAGGACTTGGATTTAGCTCAGGCTGCAGTGATTCATGGTTTAAGGTTCCTGGCTCAGTCCCTGGTGCTAGGCATGGTGAGAGACATCCTGCTGCTTAATAATCCTACAACCGAGCTGGATTTTGCTTGGCAAAATACAAGTTGTTGCAGATGATTTCATGCGCCCACCTTACTACTAAGTAAACAGATAAAGTATAGGTTAAAGATTATTTAAAATGATATTTGAGCACGTCAGAGTGTTGCCGATGAAATGCAATGCTAATGGAGAGGTTCAGCCTGTATTTGTCAACTCTGAGATGGAAGGAGCTGTTTTTCACACTGAACTGGAGAATTTGAAGGACTAGCAGGAAGTGATGGCTACAGGATACAAAGGGGTGGGGGAAGCCGTCAACTTTTATTGCTGTTCAGTAAAAATGATCACATTACTCCCAAGTGGCAGAGCTGCATACTTAGAAGAGGTTTTCATCTAGCAAGCAACCATGGAAGTGTTGTACCTGAGTGTATATGGTACATGTTTTGTCCATGTCTTGCACCTGTGGTATCTCAGAGCCTTTTCTCCTTTCCTTTTATTCCTTATCCTTTATTATGCAGATATTATGACTGGATGAGTACTGTTATTGCTGCATGAATTCAATTTATTTTAAGATTTCCTTGCTAGAGATATTTATATGTTGATTATTCTCATATAGCATATTCTTTTTGTTAGAGAGGGGGCTGAATTCAGCTTATGAAGTTAATATTTCTGAAGTTTTCATTTTAAAATTCTGTGATGTTGTTTTTAGAGTTACTTTTGAGTGTCTCCAGCTTAAGAGCTTAAAAATCCCCCTAAATGACTTTTCCTGTGAAGCCAACTGCACTTGGACTCCACGCACCAGGTTTACAAAGGATTCCCTTTCCCCACGCAGGCTGTGCAATCAGGGCTGTGCTGAGCACCGTGCAGTTTAGCATCACAGAATCACACAAATTTAGCATTAACACAGCCTGGGAATCCCAGCAGACCAGTCTACCTCAGGGTTTTAGTATTTTCTCCTCCTGCTCAGCTGCTCTTTTGCCAGAAAGCCAGCTTTCTTCAGCCTTCCCTGTGACCCAGGTCCCTTCCCTGTGGAGAGAGCTTTGGAAAACCCAGTCTGTTATTCTCCAACACTGGGTTTCTTCTTTACTAATGGAACACATGAACTTGATTTTGGCTGTTGGAAAACTTTACTTAGTTTCATTTTGGTTTGGCTGAAACTTTCCCCTCCTCCAGTTAATGAACATGAGACTTTTTTCTGGGATGTTTCCCTCCCATCTCAGGAGGGGAGAGGTGTCTTGGGTCTGTTGTTAGTCACTGGTGTAGGAGAGGGGAAAGCTACGTACTGCAATCCTCTTTCCATTACAGACTCGAAGGGTGTGATTTGTTCCCTCTTTCTCTTCTGGAACATGAAGTGTTCATCTCTGCTTTTCATTGGGGAAAGTGTCTTATGGTGAATATTTTAGAGCTGTTTCAGTGTTTCATGTTCAAACTTGGATAGATTAGAGCTTTTTGGGTTTCTTACCCATGCTTGACATCACTTTGGCAATGAGAACTGCTTGGGCCAGCCTGTGAGGGAGTCTGTAGAGAATTCATGCTGGAATGCTGTGCTACTCTGCTCTCTACTTTGTGATTCTTCCCGGCAAGACGTGCATTAGGAAAAATGTATTCCAGTTTCTTTGTAACTAGCAGTTTTATTACGTCTCGTAAAAAAAAAAGTAAAAGTAGAAAAATACCTTCTCTGCTTTTATATGAGAAAGCTTTAGTGTGTATGTCCCAATTTCCTTAACCTAGCAAGGGCTATTTTAACCAAAGAATTTCAGTTTTAGGAAAAAGCTTTATATCTAGAGAGGTAAAATACAGAAGGGGAGTAAGAAAACTTTAAACGTGTATTCACTGAGGGATTTTGAGGCTTGGCTTTTGGGGCTTTCAAGGTCAGGAGCACTAGCACAGCTTAAAAGAACTCATTTCAGTAAGGTCTGTGAAGCATAGATTTGATACTCCTTACATCTCCAACAGTTTTCTAACCTTGTATCCCGAGACAGCAACCATTTTCAGATATTTATTGGTAAAACTGTTTTGAAATCAAGCCAGACTTTGACTGTTTTGAGCAAGAGAAGGGAAAAATTTTAGT
Source organism: Vireo altiloquus (assembly GCA_013396875.1). Taxonomy (NCBI): domain Eukaryota; kingdom Metazoa; phylum Chordata; class Aves; order Passeriformes; family Vireonidae; genus Vireo; species Vireo altiloquus. The sequence goes on from VZRF01014988.1 coordinate 216,772, forward strand.
GGATGGTGGTCCATAGATAATGCATTTTGCCAATAATCCCCTTTTATTGGTTTGAATACAGATCTGAACTTCAGTCTCACATGAGTCGTGGTCTCTAACACAGACAGTTTTCAGCTCAGAATTAATCTCTGATATTTCAACTTGAGGGCACACTTTGCACTCAAGAACATTGCAAAGCTGAATATGTTTTGCAAATTGCCACTATTAATTTTACAGCTATACCATCTTGGATAGTATTTAAAAAGTCTAACAGTTTAAAAGTGATGCATCAAAGAATGTTGTTGTGGAGGTTTCAGAGAACAGGAGCCTCGTGAAAGAATACTAATAAAGTAATTCTGTGTCCTTTTAATCCTTTTCCATGATTTAATATGACTTTGGGACTACTTGGGTAGAATAAATTGTATCCATTTGGCGAGTTGAAAGAATTTGTTCTCTTGGGGGAAAAATAGATTTTCTGGCAGGGTTTTCAAGATGCTGATTGCTGATAGTGGTGTGCCAGGTCAGGTTCTAGCACAGTGATGATCACTGCCTGTCTCACGGGAATTTTTTCTCAGGCTAAACTTCCAAGGCAGTTAGCTACTTGGACTTCAGCAGGAATTTTAATCCTCTCTGAACTCTACTGGAAGTCAACAGGAACTCTGCCTGACTTTGGGTGCCTGTAAGAGCCTGATATGATACTTCAGTGTGCTCCAGACACCTCTGGAAACTCAGCCATTCACTGTTCCAAACTGACCAGAAGTTTTGGAGCACTGTCCCGAAACAGGCACCATGTTTCACCCAGGACACTGCCCCATTTCCGTGGTGGGAGAAGGGATGCTTAGATAAATAGTCTGTCAATTTGTTAAGCATGAGGGATCCATAAAAATGAAAGTTATTATTGCAGCAGGAATTTTCCCACAGCAAAAACAAAGCAGAAGTGACTTTCATCCATAAAAGTATTGCAAGTGAACCACTTGCTTGCCTCTCACCTCTGTTAGCCTGTTTTATGTAAGCCGGCCTCCTCCTTTATGAGGGCTCAGGCGCTGAGCACAGGCATGTTGATCCTTGCATCCACAGAAGAATTCTATGAGCTAAACACATGTTCTGCCACTGGCACATTACTGCTCTCCTGCCAAAACCCTCCTCCGTGCTTGGCTTCCGCAGCAATGAGCATGGGTGGAGGAAGGAAGGAACAGCTGGGAGGCGATTATGGTTTCCTGATGCCCTGCCCCACCCATGGCACAGGTTAGCTCAGTTCTGAGTCTCAGGCAGCTGGTAGAAATCCCCGGGAGACCATCCATTCATCCCCTGCTTTATCTCCACCCAGTACCTGGCACACATCCTCTGCTGCTGCTGCTGCTGCTGAAGGAATTGCTTTTCCCAATTCCGTACTCCCTCCTTCAGCTCTTTCTCTCTTCGGGATGTTGCTTGGAAGAAGAACAGACTCGGTTCTGTTCTTTGGACTTCAGGACCAGTTTGATTTTAATAGGACTTGTGTGCCTGGAGTTTTATCTGGAAGCCCAGGGGGCCCCAGCTGATTTATTCTAGTTATTTGAAGGGTATGTTTCTGGAACCAATTCCAGTTGAAAAGTTGAGGTCCAAGAAGAGCAGAAAACTGTTCACTGAGGAGGGAGTGAAGATGTGCTGTGTGAAGCAGAATGAAATTTCCACAAATCTCTGTTTACCTCTGTCCTGCTGGAAAGTTCACCTTTACCAATACAGAGGTTATCTTGAGCATTGAATGATGGATAAAGTTTGTGCCATTTAAAATATTCCTTCTGTTATCTGCCAATAAGACACCCTGCCACAGAATTGTTAGCCATTTACAAGGCCAAATTCAGGATCAGTCAATTTAACAATCTGTAATATCCCTTTGGCTGATAAATAAAGTATTTCCATACCAACAAAGTGGTGAGACCAGTTTCACAGACTAATGCTGAACCATTTTACAGCCTAGCAGAAAGCAAAGGGAATTCTGGATCAAAGGGTGACCAATGCTAAGTCCAGGACTATAAGCTGCAGTTATCTGATGTCCTGGTGAAGGGCGAGCCACAAACAGAGCTATTGGCTGACACCCCTGGAAAGCAGTAGTAATAATAAACATCTGGAGGGTTTGACATACTCATGGTTGCCAGTAAATAATCCCTGGCTCCAAAGCAATTCCTTCGGAGAAGCAGTTTGAGATATGGAGAATCTAAAAAGTAATTGTGTAATGGAATGATGGACAATATCCTGATAAATCAGAACCGCTTGTGTGTTGGCACAAACAATGAACAGGGTCATAGGAAAAGGGGGAAAAAGACCCTGATGAGGTTGCAGCATTCAGGGATAGGGGTCAGCCATGGAGGGAGGGAGAAGAACAGCCAAGTGGCAGCTCATCCCTAGGGAGCACCTATGGATGCAGCCTTTCATTCCTCACAGGGACCCACAGCAAAACCAACCCAGTGGCTTTGTGCAGCCAGGAGGAGAAATATTTGTATCCACTGGGGTTTTGATGCAGATTTGATTGAGTTCTGTATAAATCTCCCAGTAACTGCTGAGAGACTGGGATCAGGCCTGCAGAGTTGTCTGTTTACATCCCAGCCTGCAAACATGAATCCACATGCCCAAAGCAGCACTTCACACTTCTGTGTTTACTCCCAGCCATTCTCAGACAGAGATTCCTTTTGCTGAACGCCCCAATTATCTGCTTGCTGCACATTTCATCTATTTTCTGTGGCTGTCATGGCTGTTGGATATCATGAACACAATGCTAGTGCTGCTGTTATATATTGAGGACACCTTGGTCTACTTTTCTCCTTTCTTTTCCCCCTGCAACCCCACTTGAGGCAATCAGGGCGTATGTGGAGATGAAATCGTTGTCATACACCCGGACCAGCATTATCCTCTTGCATGATAGCCTCATACCCAAGGCATTCATACCATAATTGGGGCTGGTGGGAGCCCTGCTGCTGCACAAACCCATGGGGCTGCTTCCTTCAGGTAAACCCTGTTGACAGGCAAAAGGTTACAGCTTGTAGAGGCAAGTTCCTTGCCCCAGTGCACATAGTGCTGCGGATACATCATCAGATTAGTCAAATGTCTGTGAAAAGGAGTCTGTCTCCAAGGTTCCAGTTGCTCCTTGCCTGCCTTTGATATTCCTGTGCTTGCACAAGGAGTTTGACCCTGCTAGCATTACGCAGGCCTCGCTCATAGAGAGCTCATTGTCTGTGTCCTTCTCCCAACAAAGCACTAAGGTGTGGGGCTTAAGCACAGGCGTGGGATGTGCTTCCCATTCAAATAATAAATCAAAAGATATTTGCTGCCTTTTAGCTGCAGTATCAATAACCTGATAAGATAACTTCTACTGAAAGGAAAGAAACAGCTCTATCCAGTGTTTGGGGCTACAGATGAAGCAATTTAGAGCTGGACGTCCACTGCTCAAACAGTGCAGATCATTACAGCCATACATTCCTTCACCTGTGAGGAATCCTGGATGAATACATGCCCAAGTGTTCATTAAATGTCACGTAAGAATAAAAAAACAAACCAAACATGGTTTGATGATTCCGATGGTGTTTTCTGCACTTGCAAAAAAGTGCCACAGAGAGGTTCCAAGGTGCCTTCATTATTGCAAACAGCACTTGCATTCACACAGCCCACTGTCTGAGCTTGTATAAGAGGCCAATTTTTATTTATTTTAACATGGAATTTTGCTTTTTTCTTTTTTCCATTTTGTTTGGCTTTTTTTTGGTAATATTTAATACTAAATGGTACTGATAAAATTTAATACTCATACTGCATTTAGTATTCTATGTCTAGGTCATGCTCTAAGTAGCATTTTATTTAGAATTTAATGTTTTAGAGACAACTTTTTGGAGGAAACCTTCATACTGAAAAAAGTTTTATTTGTTCCAAGTCAGAGCACAAAACATGTTTTGGAACACTGGAATTTCCCACGGGGCAGAGATCCTGTTTTCCAACCAGCTCTGGTATATGGGCTATGAAAACTCCTTCTGATTTGCCCAAAGAGGACTTGGCTCATGATCCCTTCTGAAGTTTATTCAAGGGCAAAAGATGGGGTGATTATTGTGAAGAAATCTCATTTTGGTTCATTCCCAGAAGACCAAAGTAAAAGCCAGCAAAGAGCTTGACGCTGTCTCACCCACCAGCTGTCATTTCGAACCCAGATGCTCCACGTCCCTTGCCAGCTTCTTGCTGGGGGAATGGGAGGAGGAAGGCAGGGCTCAAATATAAAATAATTTAGAAAAGAAGAGAAGGAAAGTTGAGTATTGTTTGCACAAACTCTGATTTGATGCAAAGTGGAACATAAATAGGAGCCCTTGGTATCCATGAGTCACGTATTCCCAACCTTATGACAAACTGTGAATGGAAGTGTATGATGATAAATCCCTCCTAGCTTTCTGCTATGGGGACCTTTCCATTTCATGTTTCGAGGAATTTCTATGTGCAGATGCACGTGTGGCTCCCATCACTTTGTTAACTAAACACAGATTAACAGAGTCGTCCTCTAACACTTGGGTGGTAAAATGCTACCTCCACTTTATGGATGCAAATACAGAGACACAGAGATTTTTAAAGACCTCATCCACAGCCTGTAGGCGTTAGTGGGAATCTTTTCCTTGATTTCAGTCGCTGTGGATCATGGCCTTAGTAAGAGAACTGCTGTGATGACTCAGTCAAACTGCTCATCCAGTATCTGATCTTTTTAAATTTTTTTTTGTCCAACACCAAAATATGTCTTAGTACTTATTTTCTTCAGTGTATTTAAAACTACGTTTTAAACTCACAGCTTTACTCTTAGTGCATTTCCTCTCACAAGAGCAGAACAATAGCTCAGGTCGTTATCTTTCAAACTTTGTCAGTTATACCACAACACCTAAAAATGTTGAAATATTTCAAAAATCACTAGTCTTATCATAGCTGGCCTCAAAGACATGGATATCCAAGGATACATATCCTTATGGTTAAGATAAAAATCAGTGTGTTCTATCTTTATCTTTTTCTGCATGTTATGGGTCAAGATACTCTTTCAAAACCATTATTAGGTTTACTATAAATACTTGATCAAGGAATTTATAAGAACGTTACACAAGAAGACAAATATTTGTTGTCCACAGCACTGGAAATTCAAATTACATGCTTTACAAAATATTGTGCTACCAGTACAGCTTGCATTCAAGTCTTTAACAGAAGTCTAAATTTTAACAGAAGTCTAATTTTTTCCTTGATGAAAGCTGGAGCAATCCTGGCCTTTCCCTGGTCTCTGAACTTTGCTGTGTTCAGGTGGTTGTCAGCTCTAATGCAAGTGTGAGGTGATGCACAGCGAGCTGCCCATGAGTAATAACTGCATGCAAACACTCCAGACTGAATGGATTTCACCTGATACAGAGGAGTTTTAATTAGAACTAAGGGGTAAAAGTGAGAAAAAGGCATATTTAAACTGGATGTCAGGAAAATGTTCCTGGTGGTGAAAGCTGCTGTGGAACGTTCTCCCAAGGGCAGCAGTAGTAGCTGTCTGTATAAGTTAAAACAAATTACAAAAAATAGATTGTAAAGATGAAACTATTTTTGTGCTGGTGAGGACTGGTTGGTTTGACTGCAAAGCTCATTACTAAGCTGTTTCCTCTTCAGAGTCCCACAATTCATTTTATCTTCCTGAATATATCATAGAATTATAACTTGGTTTGGTACAATAAAAAAAAATTGATAGGCCTGGAAAAAAAGTTATTTATCTCTTCCAGCATACCATGTTTATAATGTTTGTTTAGGTAACTTTTAAAAATAAACAAATCCCATATAACCTTTTTCACAATTATTCCAGTTGTTCATGTATATTAATTAATAAAAAAGAGCCAACTCCTCTGTGACACTGAGACTTTGTACCATGTGTGCTTAATGTTACAGACCTGACCAGAGATAAAGATTGTGTTTCTTCAGCTTCACAGGAACTGTGGTAGAACCCCTTTGAAATGCTGACCTCAGCACCTAAACCATACATTTCCAGTGAGGTAACTGGTCCAGAGTGGGCCAGAATGACTAAGCAGTGTTAGTGTCCACCAGTTTCCTTCTTTTCATGCCCCAGATGCCTGAGGAGTGGAATAACTGTGGCTCTGACTGTGACTAATGGTCACTGTCTCTACAGGGTGCAAAATAAAATGGTGCTGCTTTGTGAACCTGCATTGTGCACTCCTGGCTGAGACCGTGAAGGAAACCCTTCCAGAGAAAAACACCCTGAAGAAAAGAAATGCTAAAGATGTCTTCATTAACTATGCAGATGAGTGAGTTTCCTTTTGAAAGTGGAGAATCCCTGTTTTATTTCTCTTGCCATGGAAGTCAGGGACCAGCCATTCCAGCTGGAGTTAACGAGACAGCTTTAGTGGGGGCATATATCTATACAATACATAGTTAATGATACTTGGAGTGAAGCATTTGTGGGTTGTGAAGAACAAATTATATCTAGGAATAGCAATTGATTTATTTGTGTGCTATTTCAGTGTCACATGAGAGGCCTTTCTTCAAAATCGTGCACTGAAAATTGTGTTTGTCATTCTACATTTCTAGTAAGAAACACCTGATAGAAAGTAAACCCTGTTCTTTTGGAATGTCATATAATGGACTTGTTCTATCTACCCCACCTTTTATCCCATCAGTCTTATGCTTTCCATTAATATTTTTAACCTTATTTTTTCCCTTAGCTAGCACATCACCTTTTTCTCCTCCCCAGCAAATAGCAGAAGTTCAGTAATTTCTACAGCAGGACTACAAAACAGACACAGTATCTCAATTTGAGAAGTCGTGAAGCTGCTCATGTTATAAATCAAGGACTGAGATCTTTGGGCAGGGCATTAGGATGTTCTGTTCTTCTCTGTTCTACCACAACCACCTCACGGAGCTTTTCTGTCTCATGGAATTAAAAGGAAAAAAAAAAAAAGGAAAAAAGGGAGGGAACCTCTGAAAGCTGAGATCCTGTTTGCATTTGCCCAGATTTGCTGAGGCATATGGGAACATATATTGACTGTGCAAGAACTGAATGTCCTTGTGACTCTGTCCCTGGGGGACCGTGGTGAGACTCCTGGTAACATTACAAATCAGGATCTATGGAGCAAAATGCTGGATTTTGTCTTAGCACTATTAAAAGAAATAGCATTTTAATGATATGTGCTATTGGCGTAATCCTTCCAAAATGGACAATGATTTATATATTTCATGTGAGGACAGGATTCCTTAGGGGATGACTCATTGTTTTAGTCTGGAATAATTCCAGTGGGAACCTTTTTCAGAACTGGTTGATACATACCTTACATGGTCTTAGTTTGGGATTTTTTTTTTTTTGTCTTTAATTTTGTCTGATATGTGTGCTTGGCCTATTAAAATTAAACTGTCTCTTTCCCTTCCGAGTCAAATCCAGTTTGTATTTACCAAGACCTTATATGGAGAGGGGAGTGTGTATATATAGATATATATATATCTATAAAAGAAATACATGTATACATAAATGTATTTATGTATGTACATATACAAATACAGGGGAGAAAAAAGAGCTGGATCTATTGCAAAGACACTGTTTATTTTTTAGCAGAGGGGTGAATTTTGCTTTAAGCACATCTTTTCACATCTTAGTTTGACCCAAAGACAACAATTACCAGCATAACTGCTTCCATTTATAGAAATAATTCCATACTGTAGATTGTGGGACCACATGGATGCTGTGGCCTCTGAACACTGAATTAACAGCCAGTGGAAGCAGTACAGACTTGGATCATCTCATCTGGGAACAGACTGTCTTCACTCACTCCTGCTCTTGGTGGCAAGTTTGTCCCCTTTTTAAATGGATGTTGCCACTGCTATAGATCAGTGTAGTCAAGAGAGTTCTGTAGCATGGACAATAAGGAACTGGGAAGCAGAGCTGCCCTGGGGAGTTCTCTAAAGTGTTCCAGTAAAGGTCCAACTGCATCAAGGGTTTGAGGTCATCTCCATTAGTTACTCTTTCTGAAAACAGGTCAAATATTTGCCTTTCTTCAGTCATTGGGGACATCCCTTTGTCTCCATAACTTTCCAGCAATGGTAAGAGAGTGTCCTTCCCATGCCACCAGTGGTCTCTGCACTCCTGCCTCCATCTCTTCTGGTAGCATGGACTTACAAGGGTCAGGATTTAAGAGATCCCTGACTTTGACTGCTTAGAACTTCTTCTGTCCTTGAGCCCTATTTGGGAGTGAAAAGTCTGGATAGACCTTGCTGGTGAAACTTGAGGCACAGAAAACACTGTGCACCTCAGAGTGTGTGTGCTGTTGTAAAGTTCACCCACCCCTTTGACAGCAGAACCACTTGCTTTTTTTCCTTCTGCTGTTGAGGTGATTCTAGAAGTTCTTGTAGTTGTTAACATGCCAGTTTGGACTCCTTGACTTTGCTAAAAACATCCTTTTGTGCTTGAGCAATGTTTCTGTCTTTGTCCTTTGCAGCCTGTCCTTGCCTCTCTCATCTGTTCATGGCTTTTTGCACTGGAACTCTGTCAGGATTCCCCAGTTTAGCCAAGCTCTGCTGAGATGCAGCCTTGTTTCCCTAAGCACAGGGGTGGAGCTTTCTCGTGCTGAGAAGAGCACAACCCTGAAGACAACGTCAGTCTTTCAGAGCCCACAGGATGCCATCCACCTGCACCCTATAGAAGACATCATCTGCTTCCCTGAAGTTCAGGGTCCATGCTCTCTGCTACTTGCCTTCCTCATCTTCCTTGGGATCTTGAATTCTGCTATATGTTAGTGGAAACCCAAGGTCATTCTTTTGCGTGTGGGCCAAAATGTTGTTCAATTAAAACATTTTGAATTTTGGTTGCAAAAGTCAGGTTTTCATATGTAGTTCCTCCTATGCATCACATTACGCTGGTAGTGCTGGGTTAATGGGGGGACATGGTCTCAAAGGTCTCTTCTAACACTGATGATTCTATGATCATGGAAAACAGTGACTGAGGGAGAGAAATTTCAAGAATCCATTCCAAAAGACACATAGAAAACAGTGATGTCAGTCAACCAGCCCTAACTATAAAAAGATTTCCAGTCTTGGGAACCAAAGTCTCAAGACAGCAGGTTACAAGATTTCATGCTACATGATTCGAGATTAGAATGTTTCATCATCATCAGGTCTGTACGAGAACCCCAGCCCTGATTTGGTCATGAAACCAAACCCCAAACCACTGGCTAAACCTAATTTACATCTGAATCTGAGTATGCACTTCCTTTTCCTCGTTTCCAAACAAAACAGGTTTCAGTTTTGGTTGGTTTGAATTCTTGGTGAAATCTCTTGTTGGTTATTGTTAACTTTTTCTCCCATTACTATCTGCGATCTCAAAAAAACCCCAAACAAACAAACAAATAAAAATATCAGACCCGAAAACTCTCCCCCTTCCTCTTCACAGGCCACATGTTTCGATTAACCAAAACCACTGTCAACAAATGAAAGTATGACAAAACTGTGGTGGTTTCCTAGCCCTTGTTTTTATAGTTATTAATTATATTTGGTTTTGGTCCTAAAATGAGATGTAAATATTTCATAAATCAGGTGAATTTGTTGTTTTTGTAATTATATTTTATTGGATAAATGACAAAGTATATTTAAGTGGGCATAGATTTTATCCAAATATTTTAAGTGGTTGTGTTAGCAGTCTTTTGCAGATGTATTTATTAAATCTGGCACACAGATAAGGATTAAAAACTTCTTCTTCCCTCCAAGTACTATGACTTAAAAAGCAAATCTTGGGACAACTAACACACATGTGACTTAAGGATCAGTTTTGGCTATAAATCCAAATGACTTCATTTAAATGAGTAGAAGAACTGGACAGTCAATATAGAAACAGATTTATTGATCCTTTGTATACCCTTATGGAAATCTCAGATGCTTTTACAGTATACTGATAAAACAAATTGAAGCTAAGTCCAGCTGGGATTCTGTGTCTGATCTTATTTATTTTCCTTATTTCAAAGCCAAGCACCTTTGCTTGCAGACATTTCTACCTGTGTCAAACGAGCACCTATGGTGAACTTCTTAGAAAAAGCATGTGTGCTTTTTCTTAATTTGTTTTATGAGTTCATGCAAATAAATCAAATAATAGGCAACTAAAAAATTCTGTTTTCTTTCATTGTGATGTTCCCTTTGGAAACAGCAACATGGATGCTCTAGAGGTAGTCAGCCCCTTAGACTGACATCTCTGGAATACCCACAAAGTGTTCTATTTGAACACATTTGTTTAAGAATTAGTAGTACACTGGTGAGGAACAAAAATCTATCCTGAGCTGAAGATATAAGTGGCTAAGATATATAACATAACACACCAGAGGAAAACATGTGGCAACCCAGATTGTCAATCTGTTTAAGGGATTGAGTAGATTTGGACCCTGTCTCTTCCCAAAACAGGTGTAAGAAGCTGGCAAGACGTGGCCAAAGTTTTTTCTTTTTCACTGCAGGGAAGGAGGGACTTTAGGCTACGACAACAATAAAGTATTAGTCTATGGTGTGAGAATGTAATAATGATTGGAAGTGGAGAGTGGAATCTGGAAGTCCTGGTGGTTCTTAGAGGGGTGCAGCTCAACTACCTCCCTTTACTTCCTAACACACCATTTAACCCTCACACAACAGTCTTAGCAGGAAATGTGGAAATTTTACTATTCAGGAATTCAGAGGAAGCAGCTGTTCTTTTGGGCTCTGTTCTGATTTGTGTTTCCAGCGAGACATCCTTTAGCTTGGTGGAATTTGGTGAGCAAAACCAGAGCCCGTGTGGGGCTGCCAGGACCTGCAGCTCGGATGGAGGCTCCGAACACAGGGAGCCCACAATTTGTTATATGTGAGAAATTCACCAGCCCTAGAGAGCATTTTTTAAAAAATTATGATTTTTAGAGAGTCAGACAGTGTTTACATACACAATACTACTCTGTATGCAGACAGAGGCTGGCATTATGCCAAATGCCTACAAATTCAGAACCCCATCCTCAGCTGGTATGTATCACTATAGCTCCATTGACTTCAATGAACTGGCGCCAGTTTACATTAGCTGAGGAGCTGTTGCATTATGTGGAACCATTTCTTTTTCCCCCCTTCCTTTCTTTCTTTCTTTTTTTTTTTTTTTTTTGGAAGTAAAACATGGAAATGTCATTCCTGTAAGCTCACAGGAGCCCTTATTTGGGAGACCTTCCTCTTCTCCTTTCATATTCTTTCCATTCTCTTTAGGTTATTTCTATCAAATTTAAGATACATTCACACTAGTTTTCTGAAGGTAGTATGTTAGGGGTGCTTTATGCTTCTTGACCTACCCATGAGGTACTCACGTAGAATTTTGTAAGTCAAAATCTCAGGGCTGTAGGGTAATAATTCCTTGCCCTGTGATTAAAATATGCATTATATCATTGAAGTGGTATCCCTTTCACATTGCTGTGACACATAAGTATATCCCACAAAAGAGCAATCAGATGAATATTTTTGTTCATTTCCCAGGAGCTCGTGGAAGCAATGGCTGAAGCAAAAGCAGCCAAAAAAAGAATCTTCTCCTAAATTTAAACTCTCTCAAGGCAATATATAATAAAATGAAAGCTGGCTCAGGCTATGATGCTGTTGGCTGAAATGGATAATGAGGTCTGCAATCAGCTTTGTCACACAGTGCTTTGGCCCAGAAAATGTACATTTACATGTGTAGCTTCCACACCTGTCCTTTCGTGTAAGAACAAGCCCAACCTGTGTAAATATTTCCTTTTCATAAAAATCTGTTCACATGTCCATTCAATGTCCAGTGGGCCTCACAAAAGTGAGAATCTTTCCTTTCCTGAACTGATTAAAGTGTTCTAATATAACAACTGGTGTGTAATTTCTTAAGGGATGTTTCATATTTTTTTTGAATTTCTTTTTAAAAGCTTCTTTGAACTCTAAGGATCCATTTTCATAAGTTTTTGTTCCTTAATTGTTACGTTGTTGTCTCTTATCCTTGAGAAGATGGATGCTTTGGATACCTTCTCTGCTCTATGTAAAAATTCTACTTCATCTTTGCCATAACAGTTTTGGACATTCTCCAATTTTAAATGAACTTGTAGTAAGCAATGAGTGTTTGAAGATGGACTTCATGTCTAATATTGAATGAGTGTCTGAATTTTTCCTCTTAATCTTTTGTTGCTCTCTTACCTACCCTGTATTTTCTCATGCAGTCATCTTGAGTCACATACCCACAGTCTGGCCAGATGTTCAGAAGAGCTCTGCTTCTATTCTGGCATTTTAATAAGTAGCCAGGTTTTGTAAAGTCCCTGCTGTGTGTCTGAAATCAGAGTTTCTGGGCAATGTAAACTCTTGAAAATTAATGTTACATGCCTAAATTGGAGAGAGTTCTTTTGAAATGCAGGCTGAGATTAGGAGTTTCTAAATTACTCAAAATTTATGTCATATTATTTCCCTACTATAACTTGTCAACTTGAGGTATCAGTGGCCTTCTCACAAGTGTTGTGTTTTCCTTAAAACTAAAGTGCATGGAAAGAAATTCCTAGATATAGGGAGGCGTGGAAAGAGAGTAACTGTTGACAACACAACAATTCATTCATTTCCTAACATCAGAGGTCACGTACTGTATTTTAAGTGAAACAATAAGGCCATTGTTCGCACGGGAAAACAAGCACAGTTTATGTAAAGGTTAAAAGACTGGAAAGGTTAAAGGCTGGTTTGTTTTTTGGCGAGCTGTGGTTTGCTCCTCTCAGGTGAGGAGGGGAGGTTTCATGCTCTGGCAATGTGTTGGAGCTCCTGCAGAGGAGAGGGGAGGCAGACAATGTCCTTTGCCATGGCCAACCTTGCCTCACTCTTTCCTTGTGCTGTATCCAGCTCCAGCTTCCAGTTCTGTTGTAAACTTTGCAGGAAAGGGACTGCCTCCTTCCCGTGTGTTTATGTGGCGTCTGATCCCATGCAAGCCAGATTTCATCCCCAAGCCTTCTTTTCCTTCGTGACATTTTAATAGGTACGAGGAGGTTTTCAGTGTTATAAAGCGGGTGCAAGGATCAAAATCCTTGACATTTTGGTGAAATTGGCTGCTTAACTGCCCTTCAGAGTCTCTCTTCTTTGTTTTTTTCCACTGACAGGCAGCTTGGGGTGGGAAATTTTATTGAGTCATTCTTGAAAGCCTGTTTCTTTAAGGGACTTTGGATCGGGACTTTTAGGTCTCCAGCCACATCAGCATCTGAGAGGAATTATAAGGATCACTCCACATCAGAAATCGCTTGTGTCATGGCTGATAAAGTGATATTAAAAGCTGCAGCAGTTGTCATCTATCAACTCCTATCTTCTCTATCAGCTGTACTTGTCAAGTTCAACTGTTTTTCTTTCTAGAGTATCCTGCAAATGAAATTTTATAGCCAGGCTAAAAAAAAAAGCCAAACCAAAACCAACAACCCTTCCTTATTAAAAACTGTCTTTGTTCTAGATTGAAATTCCAGAAAAGAGTTTGGTACTCCTAATTGAAAGTGAGGTATGCAAGTATCGTTTAGTCAAATGTGTGGATGGAGAGAAAAGCTCAAATGTAATATTGATGCTTATGCTAGCAAGCACAATTTAATTTTTTAAATTGCCTATATATTTTAAAAAGTATAGGGAAGACTGGAAAACTGGAAAACTGGAAGCCTAAAAGATACTGATTTTGAATTTTAGTGCTGATGTTGTTTATACAATTGTGTAAATGCTACAATTCTATCATTAAGTTTGCAAAAACAAGTGCTCAAATTTTATCAGCATGAAGCAGATTTTTCTAAGACATTTAGGAGTCTAATTGTGCAGAGACATGGGTTTCAGTAGTTGTTTGTTCAGCCTGGCTATTATTGGCTCTGCCTTTTTGCTCCAGTGGGATCTGAGAATTCTCAGCATTTCTGAAAGTCGGTCTGCACTACTGTAGGTACTCCAACAAGTACAGAAAACTTGGGTTGCTTTCCAGACCTGGCTTCACACCTCGATGTATCCAATGTGCCTTGTTCTTGTACACAACACATTATAAGAATAAGAAAATGCACAGTTTAATAAAGCTGGTTTAGACTCGCACCCTTCCTCCTGTCATGCAGGGAGGTGTACACTGAATTCCCTCCGTTCCTTTCCCACATAACACTGTTCTGTCCCACAACAGGTAAAAATAGAGAGCCAGGGCTTTGGAGGCTGGTCTTGCTGTGAGAGTATGATGTGAAATTTCAGTGTAATCCCACTGTAGCCTTCTGTTTACACAGCCATACTGTCCTGGGACAGAGTCGCACGGATTGCAAGCATTCTTGCTGTGAGGAATCCGGGTCTGACAGGAATAGCCGATTCCCAAAGCTCAGCTCTGTCTAGAAAACTGGCTCTATTATCCAAGATTATGGCAGACAGCAAACACTCCAGTTTACCATAGCTTTACCATCAAAAGGAGCTTTCTTTTAGGAGTCTGAGATCCCAAACAGAGTGTGTTTTCCCAGGAATGCTTGGTTCAAAGCTGATGGGCAGGGTCTCACTATCAGTGCAGCATGGTTTAGGTTGGGTTTATTCCAAAGGCTCCCAGTGCAGTGTGTGGTAAAACATCTCACCAGACCACACCAGCTCCCTTGCACAGGGAAGTACTCTGGCTGAGTACCTTTATGGATTCATCCTGGCTAATAATTCCTGCTGAGAGGAGGTTTTGGCATACATGCTTTCGGTGTAGGTTCGGCACTGGACAGCCTCTCCCTGCTGTGGGTCAAACCCCACATATAAAGGTACCCTCAGAGCCATTTACTTTGTGGGGCATGATACCACTCAAGTAACCAGAAAGCTGCTGACTTTAAATGCTATCTTTTATTGTCAAAGAGCTTCCTTCAAAACAAAAACCTTGAGTGATTTCTCCAGGGGAGCACAGTGTGTTTGGTGTGCGAGGGGGGACAGCTGTATGTCAGCACACTCCATGTTTGCAGTGCTGCCCTTCAGCCATTCTTCTGCTGGGGAGAGATTACTCTGTTAGAATCATAGTGCAATGAAAATATGGTTCCTCTTAGCAGATGCTCAACCTCTACATAGCAATTACTGCCTAATGTTTATTTTGCAGTGGTTACTGGGAGCTGTTGAGTCACTGACATCTTTGTTGAGAGTCTTGGTTTGGTTTTTTTTTTCTTAGCATAGTGCCATTTGATGAAGCCAAAATCTGATTCTCGATGTCTATTGTTTTTCATGGGCTCTTAGAAAACTCTCCTAAAAGAAGGCAGCATTAACTGGTTAGGGGCCAGTTTCAAGGCCAGACAGAAACACAAGAAGGGTGTGTGAATTCTGACTGTCGTCATCATCTGTGCACAGGTCAAGAGACTGTCATGGCATATGCAGATAGCAAGCCTTAAATATTTGCAAAAAGCATGAGTGTATTTTTAGCATGACCCTTGGTAACCCTCTGTTTATTTTCAAAAATGATTAGGTGAATTAGGAACCTGTATTCCATTGTTTTAATGCAATGTTATGCCAACCACCTTTGAAAAGGTGGTTTAGGATTCTAATTTGTTTATCCATTGCTGGACATGTTAGCCAGTGTGCCTAAGGGAAGAATAGGGCTGAGTCAAGCAATCTGGATGCAATTTTGAACTGTCACAGGGACTTTGTACTGCCTTGAATAAGTCATGCAGAGATTGCTTGAGAAAAGGATGTGAACTTATGACTGGTGCCCACATCTTCTGTATTAGATTTTTGAAAATCCCCATTTATCTGTCATATAAGCCTGAAGGTGCCTCTCTTTCTGCTGATGATTTTCCCAAGGGAATTATCCTGGTATCTGACCGTGGCCAGCACTGCTTGACTCTCAGTGTTAGCAGCAATTTAAGAACTCATGACTCAGCTCCTCTCGTTGGCTCTGGGGCCCAGCGTGTTCCCTGTGTGGACTGGGGCTCCCCTCAAAGGCAGGAGAGAGCTGCCTCTCCAAATTCCGAGCTCGGTTTGCTGATTCCTCTGAACATTTCTGAAGGAAAACAAATAGCAAGTAACCAATGTAGTGGGTATGAGATGTTTACTCATACGGTTCTTTCCGTTTCCTACCCTGGAGTCCATAATGTGCATTCTTGTGTCGAGAGCTACTGTTGATGCCGCACCACAATACCACAGATTTAAAAAAAGAAGGAAAAAGAATCAATTAGATGCAATTATATTTAAGGTCTACTGACTGCAAGTTTGTTCTGGCTGATTGGACAAGCTGAATGAGAAATTTCTTGATCATGGAATTTTGTATCATACCACCACATGTACAATCCTTTGTTTACACAGAAACCTCCATATTATGCTCTGTTTATTTTAAAAATCAAGTTCTATTTTTGCAATATAATGACATGCCAGTAAAACCAAAAGGAGCATTGGCATATTCATTCACTCACAGCCTCCTTTTGTTACCATCTTTTCCCCTGGCAAATAAAATAGAAATTCATGCCTTCTAATAGGTTCATTTGTAAACTCAGCGGATGTGGGCAAATGAGGGGCAAGTGAGGCAGCTGCATGATCAGGATTCCTGACTTGTGAAAGCAGATTTTTGGCAGTGGCAACCAAATCTTTGGTTTGTTTTGCTTTGGCTGGTCTCTAATAAGGCCCCAATTTCCTCCTCGTTCTGGCTGCTGCTGAATTGCTGATGAGTCTGTAAGGGCATCTCGGGGTCATCTGGCTGAGGGTTTGTGGGAGTCTGTACATCCCAAAAGGGACTGATTTCATTGGGTTTTACCTGGTTCCCTTGAACAGGATAACCTGTCAGACGCTATTTTCCAGTAACTCTTAGACACTTCTGGGGACCTGCAAATGAAATCTGCTGCTAGATTTCCCCACTGTGGTTTCATCTGTTCTTCTGTATTCCGGTCAAGATGTGGTGCCTTTCTCAAATGGCCACTTGGCTCAGCTGGGAGCTGCGGGATTGATGTTTGAGTCAGTGAAACTGTATCAGTGCTCTTCCACAGTGATATGGTTTAGGCTATGGTTTAGGCTCCTCCAGTGCCAAGGATGAGTGGGCTTGGAGATGTTATTTTTAGGAATTGCTGGAGACTTGATGCTAAGAAGTGTCAGCTCAGCACTCCAGAAAACCTCCTGCAGGACGCTGTCAAGGACTGGTAAGCCTGGATCAGCCTGTGATTTTACAAGCAGTGCTTGGAAAAAGCTAACACTCAACAGAGCTGTATTTGTGTTGTGTTGGTCGCTTTAAAAAAAAAAAAAAAAAGAAAGAAAAAGGAGAAAAAGGCAGAATTACTCCGTTCGACTACAGTGATTGTGTGGCTGCCCAGCTCCAGGTAGTGTGGGCATTTGCCTTGTGAAACAACCCCACGTTTCAGAGGCTGGCACAATATGATTGCTGTATTCAGCAGCCCAGGCTTCTTGGAGTTGCAAAGGACCATCCATTGCAGAGTGACAAGAGATCATGAGAAAGTTTGTGGGTGTTCACTGGAATTTGCAAATTTCCCATTCATTTTCCATGAGATACTCACACAGGCTGGCATTTCCTGACCGAAATAAAAAAGGAGGGGGGTGCTGGGAGGGAAAGAAAGCACTTGTCATATTGCTAATCATGTATTCAAAGCCACAGAAGGTACAGAAAGACACTGAACAGGTCCATGTGGGTAATGGGACGGATGCTCACATGTCTGCACATAAGCCATTCTGGGATCTCATGGCATGCAGATTGCTGTGGGCCACAGCTCAGGCTTTTCAGAGATGAGGTGGTCTGTGGCCCTGGCTCCTGCTGCTCAGTGCTGCTCTTGGATGCCAAGACTGCGTTCACAGTTCCCAAGTTCAAACCTCAGCATACTACACACCCACAGATTCCCACAGCTTTGTCCTGCAAAATGCCCCCTCTAACAGAAACCTCCCAGTCCTCCAGGGTTTTTTTTTCCACCACTGCAATGAGCAGCTTTGTTTTGAACAGAAGATTGAATGTAGATCATTTTCCCACCTGTGACCTGGTCTCTCATGTGCTAAACTTGGAGTAAAGTATTACTTGATCCCACCCCCTTGATCCTCACTTGCAGCAGGGCATTCACAGCAATGGCACATCTGAATTTCCTGAGAAACATTTCAGCCTTTTTTGCCTGCCTGCCTCAGTTCTTTGTGAAAACAGGCACAGATTTTGCTCATTGCTCCTGGAGGAGTATCCTCACATGAATCACTCAATTAGTACAAGCAAAAAAAAAAAAAATTCACACCTATTCTCTCTTCTTTACTCACCTCTTTTTGTTTAATTTTCCTGAATATAACAGAGTATATATTTAGTGATCAGTCACAAAACACAAATCTTTAATAACTTGTAATTTTGGGAACATCAATTAATATTCACCAAGGTCCTTTGTAGTGAAATACAGGCCCATTGCTCTAAAGAGCTGGAAACTTTAGTAAAGGGAGTAGAAAAGGGATGGTATGTGAAGGGAAACAAAGTCAAGGAGCAGTGTCCAGAGCTGCAGAAAAAATGATGGAAGAGATCTAAGTGTTGTTTGTGGAACTCTGCTGCTCTGTGTCCCTTTCCTGTGACTCTGCTCATGTGTTTAGTGAAGTGGATCTTTGTGAAGCACAACCTTCTGCTCAGCTGAAGGACATTGATTTTCCTCCTACGTTAAGAACCATAGGTGTCTGCTTTCTTGGGCTGGGCTTTGTGAGATATTGCAGCAGCAGGCAGACCTGACCAAAATCAAATCTGGAGAGAATACTTAGATAGTTTATCCACAGCAAATAACTCAGCAGGTCTGTCACCAGTGCCCTTCTGCTCCGTGCAGATACTGCAAGCAGCAATTCGTCTCTATAGCAAGAGCCCATCGATAAAGGCCACCCATTCTTTCCCTCTGAAGACCACCAATCCTTCAGTTGTCATGACTTCTCTGAGCCCATTGTTCCTTACTTCCTTTCTCATATAATAATTCTGACTTCCCTGACCTTTCTGTCTGCTCCTCCAACATGGATTTTAGAGTACCTACCACAGAAAGAAAACTGGATCCCAATGATTATTGGTCTTCATTCCTTTCACCCTAGATGGAGTTGTATTTTCCTTTCACTCCATTTCCGTTTAGACTTTCTTTTCCAATTCCTTTAAGCTGTCTGTCTCGGCTGTCCAGTTTGCAAGGGCCTCTTGTGCTCTTTACTGTGTTTTTCTCACACCCCTCTGAAAGCCACAGGGTCAAAACAATGCTTCTAATCTCATTTGAAATCCCTTGTGTACTTTGTTTAGTTATGTTTTTGTGCCAGTTTTTTTGACAGATTTTTGCTTGTAAGTGGGGGTTGCAGTTTCTTCTCAAGGGTTGAAATTCTAGTTTCATAGAAATCCATATAAAGCTTCAGTCAGACCTTTTATTATGTTGAGAATCGTGAAAGAAGAAGGATTTTTATTACTTCTATTTCCCACATTTCTGGAGTTTAAGTTGACTGTATAGAATTTCGAGAAATGTGAAAAACATTCTAGGTAAGAGTACAGATAAGAACAAAATTTCTTTTAGCATGTTTCAGAAGCATGGATTCGAATATTTTTCAGATATATAGAACCACAATGAATTTTTTCTTAGCTTTAAATAATACATTTATTTTTTTCTGCCATTCTTATTTATACTGAGCGTGTTCCAAACCCCTCTGAAGTTAGTGGAAATACTCCCATTGAACTCAGTGAGCCCATCTCAGAGTTTCCCTGCTCCACCTGAAGTCAGAGGGAAATTGGAAAGGCTGCCCATGGCATAGGAGACTGCTGGTTTCAGGAGAGGGAGAAGTCTGCCTTTATTCTGTGCTCTTTTCCCTTATTTGAGGGAGTGCTGCTTTATCTGTTTGCTCACGCTTCAGGATCTACATCAGCACTCTGTCTTAGTTTTTGCACTAATGGCAGATATTAAATCCATGTTCTTCTGATTCTTGTAAAGTAGCTGAAGGTGATAAAAGCCCAAATATATTAAATTATATTTATTTTTACTGTTTTGGACTTCAGTCTTGTTTTGCTGCTTTTTAAAGCTTTTTTTGGTGTAATAAATCCATCTGGAATGGGCAGATTATATTCAAGTTTACATCTCCCTCTGAACCACGCAGGAAAAATTTAAGAGGTGTTAAGTTTGGGTGCAGGCAGAGGTAAGAAGTCATGGTGAAGAACCAGCTGTCAATTTTTTTCTATATATCATAGAATTCATATTTTGGACACTTGGCAAAAATTGTGTAATGGAAAAATTAGTGTCATCATTGTGAGCTCTCTCTAAATATGGACAAGAACAGGTGAGAAATTAAAACTTTAAAAAAAAAAGAAGCAGCATCTCTTTGACAGAATCGTTCTTTTGCAACAGGAAACTCATTCCTAACTAGAGCAGTGCATGAGACACCAGGCACTCCAAGTTGAATTTGTTGCACTAATTGTGCCCTGGGGGGTTGCTGACCAGTTAGGAGGAGCAGGAGAAGAAACAATAAAGCATTTTTATTAGCCTTGAAGTCAGACCAGAGGGAATTTTCCAGAGAAGGGCCTACCCTAGTTCTCTTTCATAAACTGACTTCCTCCAAACTGTTTGATAACAAGGGAAATGAAAACAATCAGAAGAAGGGGGGACAGAAAACCCTGCAGTTTGTTAATTACATGGATGTTTTGGAACTGCCAAAACATGGCAGCTCCATAGCATTTCTGTCAGCCACAGGGTATGAGTGACTGTGGACATCTTGTCTCCATGTCAGGAAACTGCTCTGCTCTTTGAGCCTGAAATGTATTTGGCCAATGACTTGTTGTGGAGTGGTTTGGGTTGGAAGGAACCCTAAACACCACCAGATTCCAACTTCCCTGACATGGGCAGGGGCACTTTCCACCAGACCAGGTTGCTGAAAGCTTCATCCAGCCTGGACTGGAACACCTCTAGGGATGGGGCAGTGTTCCACTTCCATCCACAGCTTCTCTGGGCTGTTCCAGTGTCTCACCACCCTCACAGTAGAGAATTTCTTCCTAGTACCTAATTCACCCCTGCCCTCTGTCAGTTTAAAGCCATTCCTCCTCGCTCTGCCACCTCATCATGATGATCATTGCAGTCAAAGGCCTCAGACGAAACAAAGGGACTGTGCTAATGTGCGCTGAGAGACAGATTTCAACAGAAGAAATGCTTTGAGTTATTACTTGCATCTGATATTCTCGCTGGTAGTGCTCTATCTGCTGCTGTCAGGTCAGAGTTTTTTGTTTCTCTCACTGTCCGGGAATGCTGCAGCAGCAGCAGCAGGAGCACTCATCCCAGGTGAGGGATGACAGACCTTTGCTTAGTTTGCTGCCCTCTGGTTCAAGCTCTGAATATTTTAATCTGACAGAAATAAAGGTCAGGGATCTCTAACAGTGGTATTGGCTGCTAGATAATAGCACTTCTGGAAACTAGGTTTTCGAGTTAGGCTTTTCCTCTTCTGTCTTACTCTGGTCTGCTGCAAAACATGAAAGCCTAAACACTTGATTTCTATGGAAATAAATACATAAAGAGCTTCCAAGATTTGATTTCAATGGGAAATAGAGACATAAATACCTTCAAAGATTTGATTTAATGCTGGATCTAACATGAACTGAAATAAAAGCGTGCTCTGAATAGATTCTGCTGAGCATACTCAGATCCTTTTAAACTAATGCTGCAACTGAAGCTTTAGGCACTGCAGAAATGTGATTCTATGCCAGGGTTCTTAAGGTCACCTGGTTTTAGTGTTGTCTTTCAGTGAAGGTGAAGCTACATTTTGTTTTTTAAACCAAGAGCTTCTCAAATGCTTAAAAGTAGCATCAGTGGTTCAACAAAACTTTTACTACAACTGCTCACTTGAATTTTGAGAGATTTTCTTGTATGTCAAAGCCAAGAGACCTAGCTTATGGGTAGCTCTGTATAATTTCTTGACATTTGCTTTTGAAGATGAACATCAGGATTTCAAAACAATAAAGTTAATCTAACTGTACACTACTACTCTCTTCAGTGTCTTTGCGTGTTTAAAATAATCCAAAATTATTTCTGACTAAATATGATAGTAAAAAAACTGGAAATACCACAGATGATGAAATGAGGACAGGTTGGGCCAACTTTTCTTTTTTTTTTTTCCTTATAATTGCCAGTTATTGACTTCCTTTTTGTCATGGTCACCAGAAAGCTATGGAAAACTTTATCCCAGAATACTGGGTTTACTGGCATTTCTTGAAGAAAAAGCGTAAAATACGTGAAGAACTTGCAGAGTCTCTGCCCTCAAGTCTCTTTACAAGAAACTATTTTTGTGATTAGATGCTGGACCAAGCTGCTCTGCAATTTTTCCACTGCTATTAACTGTAAATAACTTCCAGCCTTGCATTAACCCTTTCAGCTCATGACAGGAAAAACTGTTCTGTATCTGCCAGGCGTAATGAGAGAAACAGAAGAGCTGGGAATTTGAAGTGGGGTCTGAGGCAGAGCTCTCTTTTGTTGGGACTGTGTATATGAACTCTTCTGTAACTTTCTCATTCCTGACTCCCCTTAGAGAGTGCAAATATTTTTATCGGGTAGAACATTTTTGGGAAATACATCCATGGTCGTGGCTGGATTTTGATCTCGTGCCTGCTGAAGCAAATGACAATGTTCTTGCTGGCCTTTGGGAAATGGCTGAGTGCTCTGCAGACATTGACCTGAAAAGACTTTAGGATCTCTCTGACAGGCCCAAGCTGGAAAGCTGTAGCTCTAAATCCAGTTCCTAATTCTGTGTGGTTGTCCAAAGGGAGCAGGACCTCAGATATGAGTGGAGCCTGTAAATGCTAAAAAAAAAAAAAATGCTGATAGAAGTAAAAATATGAATACATGTTGAGTTAGGGAGGAAGACAGCTCTTTTTGAGTGAGTCTTGAAGTCTTGAGAGGGAAATTCTCTAGCCCTGTGCATCCCCTTCTGGAATGTCCACGTAATGCCAAGATCCTGTCCCAGTCTTCCCTCCTAAATCCTCTGCCGCAGCTTAACTACTGAGTGGAAACTGGTTGAGAATTTTTGGATGGACACTAAGGACAATGGAAACGCAGGGAAAAAGCCCATGCTTCAAAGTGTGTAATGGTTTGGACTCTAGACATTCCGAGATTAAAGATGCTGCCATGCTATGGAATCCTGTGCAGCTGTCAGGCTGCAGCTGAACTGAGCTGATCTGTGTTTTAAATGCTCCAGTCACACATTTGAAGCTGAAGAGTGACCCTACCATGGATTTAGGAGATGCAGGCTTCCCTTTGCAGAACTTTCCATCTCTTCTTCTTTATTCACATCAGTATGAGGATCTCTCTGATGAAACATGGAGATTTGTTTTCACATTAAGAACTCTTATCAGAGAAATACAGTATGAAGTGGATTAATTGGAAACCAATCTTGTGCCACATATTATGGATGAGGAAAGTTTTATACCTATTCTCACTTTGCCACAAGAGAGGGAAAAAGTGGTTACTATGACCATTTAAAAATTCTTGCACTAAAAACATTCCCAGGCACTGTTGGGTTTTTTTTTTAATTTTCTTTTTTTAATGGGAATTATGCCACAGAGGCACTGGCTTATAAAGTTCATTAGGTTTTAAAAATATATTTAAGCTTCTTGGTCAGACAAAATTAAAAATTGGCAGGCAGTCAGGTGGGAAACTTCTGGCAGAGCTGAAAAGTGGCTCCAGTCTCCCCATGGTCCTTGGAGAAGGATTCTGGCATTTCTCTTTCCTTCTGGGTGTTGGACAAAGTTCTCCAGTTCAGCATCCGCCAGCAGAATTTTACCACTGGCTGAATGAAGATCAGGAAGTGTATCAAAATGATGAGTAGATGTGTTATCAGAAATTGTCTGAACTGTGCCCAACTCCCCTAGCCAGAATGGTGGAAAACCTTAGGGTTTTCCATAGGACTTTTTATTCTCTTTCGGGTCACAGGCATCTGTAGCAGAACTTCTGGATTTTGTTTCAACCAAGTAACAGCCTTGGCTTTGTGGTTTTTTCTTTTCAAAACTAAACCTGTCAGCTTTGTGTCTCAACCATGAGGAGAGAACCAAGGCCTCTTGAGGCTGTCTTCTATGTCTCTGCCAGTTACTCTCCTCCCATGGTGTCTCAACTCTCGAAAATGATCATGACATCCAAAATAACCAGTCTTCATTGAAAATTCCGATCAAAAAGAAATATTATTAAATCTGTATTTTTACTGCTTGATTTTTTTCAGGACTCCACTCCATGGGCTTCAAATCACTACCTGGGAAACTGCTTTAGCTGCAATAGCTGCATGGATAAATCTTCTATACCATCCTCTTTGCTTAATCTGGGATTCTGAAACATATTCACGTATTAGAAGAGGTAAGTGTAAGTTTCTTGTGTTTTCATCCACCAGCTTGGTTGTGCTGCTAATAAGGATGAGCCTGCAAGGCTTTGGGACAGAGTTAGACTGAGGGTTCTGAAATAGAAATTGTTGTTTGTGCTGAGCCCAATGCAGCAGAACACATCCCATTACAGGTTTGGGGCTGGATCATGGGGGAAGCAACAGATGCTTGAAATGTACATAAAGAGGAGGGGAGAGCAAAGGAGAAGAACTGGGAAAGGTTTGGGCTGGGTAGAGGAGGAGAGGCTTAGCCTGGCTATCTAGTCCAAACCAAATGTGATGTTTTGCCTTTCTCTCTTCTGTGGAGAATAGAAAGGAATAAACAGTGAAAAAAAAATTTAGAAGTGTAGTGGTGGTGGGAAGTAGGCCAGATAGAAAACTACAAAGTTATATTGTTTATGCAGAAACCTTGGCTATGTATGGAGCTAAGAACTGTCATAATTTTGCCTCTCATAAGCAAGACAGATGTGCATCCAAATTCAGTGTCTAGGAGAAAACATTTTCTTTTCCAGATTAAGCTAGAAGAATAACATTTGGTGCTGAAAAGATACACTTCTCTGCTATCGTTTCTTCCTGACGAGTTTGCAAATCTTCCCTGAATTTTATTTTTTTATTTTACCATTTCTATTTGAAATTTGAAAGGCAAAAGTTTTATTTTACTATTTTGTCTATGCATGCATGTCAGGGTGAAAAAGAGGGAAGGAAGAAGTAAGGGATGGAGATGGGCTCTTGTGTTTTGCTTTAAAGTCATGTGTTAAACACAATCCTTTTGCATTCATCTGTAGAAGCAGTGTCAGCATCCACAGGGGGCTGCTGTGTTTGAACAAGACTGCTCAATTTGTTTTTGATTAAGCATAATTATTTATTGCAAGACATGCAAGTATGGGTAATGCCATCTGAGTCCTGGCAGGGAAGGTATGTGTTGTGATTTGGGTTTGTTGTTTCTCTCTGTCTTGGTTTAAATTTATCTCCATCACCCAATTTTTGTGACAAACAAAAAGGGATGTATTTTTAGGATACAACTTAAAAAGTATTATTTATCCCGAGAATGGCAAAAAGAGCAACCTTGAAAGATTTTGATAATGGAAATGGAACAATCAACACAGAAATATGAGGAAGAAATTACACCCATTAAATACATCTAGACTGATGAATGATATGATGGCTGCCTATTCAAGCTGGAAATTTTACACATGATTGAAGCTTTATTTAGTCTAATGAAATGTGCTTCCTGAATGCTGCATCTGAGTGACGGCGTGACCTAGAGCACAAAAGAAAGTATTATGTGATTAGACTGAGATCATTCTCATTTAAAGTCATTGTGATATAATTTTACATTTTTAATTAGCAGCATATACTTTTGTGTCCATTGCCTCTTTTATTGCGAATACCTTTTCAGGTCTTGTCCTTCCACAGGCTTGTTTGAAGCTCAGCGTGGATTAACAGCAAAGGGGTTTGGAGTTCATTGATCCTTTTTTTTTTTAAAATCTCCCCCAAAGTGGTGAATGGTGGGAGGGGAGGAAGCTGATCTTTTAGAAAAGGCTCGCCTTGTGCTGAATTTTTCCCGTGTTCCATAGGACATTCTTTACATTTTAGCTTGAAATCCATCTTAAATACCCTGTTTGGCCTGTGAAAATATTGATAGTCACATCTTTTAAATCAGTGAAATTACAGTTATTGGTGAAGCAGCTGATTCTAGAGATACATTCCCCTCAACATCTTGGCCCTGGCAGCTGGGATTTCATGAGGGCCGTGGCATGATGCTGCTTTACATCACTGGGAGCTTGGACCTACATCCTCTATAGCACACATTTCTTAACCCACTTCACCTTTATGAGCTGGGCCTTTACTTTGAAGCTGTTTTGTGTACTAGGCTGGAAGGCAACTCCTCACACAGAAATCCAGTGTTTGGATTAAAAGCTATTAAATCACGTTTGACTCGAGCAAAATTTAACGTGGTTCATAATACAATTTTATGAGCTATTGAGATTTCTGGCACCATAAAATGAGTTTGTTAATGGGTTTCAGCAGTTGTTACTTAAAGTGATGTTAAAAAGTAATGAAGGGGGGAAAGTAAATGCAAGGGGTGAACTTGCTTCTCAAGTCTGCAGTTCTTTCCTTTCCCGGAGCATTAGCAGGGGTAAGCAAGCATAAAACAGGTTCAGTGTGCTGCCTTTGTGTGAAAGAGCTCGCTGCAGACCCCATATTTTCAGATGAATATGAACTTGCTGACCACAATCCTGACTTTCAGCTTGTTAGTGAGGTTGACTGATGAACACCCAGGACCAGACAGATAAGCCAGACACTTAATCTATCTACTGTATGTGTTCAGTCAGACTAAAGCTTTATCAATCATTTCAAACTGCATTTCAAGAGCACATTGTATAGTTTCCCATTACCATAAATCGCTGAATTTGGAGCCAGTAGCAATTTAACCATCTCATTCATGAGGCATCTGAAAGTGTCCATGTACCTGTAAGTACCTTAATTTGTGCCTGTGTGGAAGATTCATAATTCCTTACTACATTTTCCTTACTACATTTTCTGTTTTTATTGCAGCCTGTAGTTGAAATTTGGGAGGGCAAAAGAAAAAAGACAGGAATAGCCTTTCAATAAAAGTTTTTAAAATATTTCAATTTGAAATGTAGGATGATTTTCTTAGATCACTTTTTGCCTCACTGCATAGATATCTTCTTGATCTGGCTCGTATCTCCTGCTGCAATGAAAGGGTAAAATTAAAAAAGAGTATGATGATGCATATGCCAATTGCAGAATAAAATCTAATGCTGAGACAAAAAACCCCAACTTTTCTTAAAGGAGACATCCCCATATTTTGCCTGTCTTCTTACTTTTTAAATGTTGTTTTTACGCATCTGATTGTGCAGGTTAATAATATATTTCACAAAATAAAGGCAGCATGTTTACAGGTAGGGAGGGCCAATTTGCCTGATCATTTTTGGTGTTATTTACAGAATTTAGGCTTCAAATGTGCCCAGACCTTTTTTTTTTTTTTTTTTTTCCCACTCCAGTTACTGTCTGGCCTAAACTTCAAGACATGAGGTCCAATAGCCATTCCAAAATCTCATGTTAGCATTCCAAATCTCCTGTTAGCCTTCTGGATTGTGACAAATCCAGGCACTTCCAACCAAGAGTGATTTAACTCCTTTTGGAGCCTTGCTAAGGTGGTCAAACCTACCAGCATAGACAACTGTCCAACCTTTGGTTCCCAGGCATAAATTAAATATCATGGCCTAATTTTTAAAAGCCTCCATATTTATATAATCATAATTTTGTTTTCATTACTCTTAGCTGTTTATGTACCTTTTTTCCTTGATGGCCATAGTAAGTATACATTGGTGTGGTATGTGAGAAGCTGGTGGAGCCTATTTGAAGTCATGCAACAATTGCATAAATGACAGTTTATCAAAACCAAGGGGGTTTTTTTAGTGTTTTCTCTTCAAATTACATTTTGTGGCCTATTAAGCATCATTTTCTGATAATTGGTGAAGTCTGAGTCTCTATAGTATATGGCTGGTCTAGATTTGGGCCAGGCTTTGTGCATTATAAACCTGTCAACAAATCCTGTTTTCAGCTGTGGCGTAGCACTGCCGGGCAGTTGAGGAGGAGACATGATAAAGTCTATGGGACAAATTACACATCACAAATTAATTATATGTAATGCTTGGCATAACAGACACGAATTTTGGGCACGACCATAATACTTGTTTTCACTGCCAACAGTTATCATCTGCTTTAAGTCATGTCTTGGATGCAGAGTGGATCTTGTGATGTTACGGTAAATGCACAGAATATGAATAAGCAGACACCTATGGGTTTAAGCTCTGCATGTGGAGATTAAGTAGTTGACTGTGGATATACTTCAGGTGCATTCAGAGCAATTTGGTTTCCCATGCTAACTGCAGCGAACGAGTGGAATTATTTCCATGGGTTTCCGTGAACTTTTGGATCGAGGCCCAGAGCCTGATCTCATACTTTGCCTAGAGGAGATTTCTGAGAACATGCAGACTTGGGCATCCAAGAGTGGTTGTAAAGGGCCACAGCCAGGCCCTTTATTTACAAGTTAAATGACTTCCCCAACGTGTTCTGGGGAGCTTTAGGCAGTTTGTGGTTTGTTTCACCTACTTAACATCACACTGAGGAAGAGTTGAGTCCCCATCCTTTGACAGACAACAGATCAGCCAGTTACAGATGTTGATCAGCTGTAGAAAAGCGGAGGTGGAGGCTACACTAGAATTGAAGTTTTGGGTTTGTGGACTGTGGGAAAATTAGTTATACAGACTTTTGGGTCTCCTCTGCTGAAATGAAGCTCTTGATCACTGTAATTTTGGATGATGCTTAAATAGTTTCTCGGACTACGCAAACCACAGGCTGACCCAAGCTTTGCCAAGGAATGAAGAGTGGCTGAGCGGCTGTGCTTCTTCACAGCATGTTTCTGAGATTTGTCAGTTCTGTCACACTCCTCAGACCTGTGGAAATGAAGGGAAAGGGCTTTCCAGAGATGTTCTGCTGATAATTATGAAGAAATGCGCAGCCACACCACATAAAAACCTTCTAATGGTTCTTCCACTGACACATGAATCGTAGTGAGGAGGATGTAGTTTAAAAATACAACATAGACTTTTTTACTTGTAAAAAATTTCAGGAAATCCTGCATTTTAGTGGGAATTTTTCAGCTTTGAAGAATGCTGCATTTGAAGAATTTATAATGCTCTATTATCTCTGGGCCTAATTTGCAATATATTTATGTAAAGTGAAATTCAGTCTGCAAAGACACTTCTTTCTGAGCGTTCTTGTTGCATAACTATGTAAATGTTCTTATGCAAGTAAAGACAATAATTGTGGCTTAAGGCTATATACATTACAAGCAGGGAATTCCTCATACATTTAAATGCATATTTTAGAAGAAAATCTGGATCTGGTTTCAAAATCCAGAGTGGGTTGACACCAGTTTACATCATCAATATCTGGCCTTTCGAAATCCAAAGAAGCCATTAAAAATAAAAAATTGTGGTGGAGGGAGACTGGAGTTATATCATATAGCAAGTGAGCACAGGAATGGCTGGCAGGAGAATGGTATGCTGCAGATGAACTGGATGGGGGACAGATTTGCACTGTTGTAAAACACATGGGAAAAGTCCCTTCTGTTTATTTCTTTTTTTCACCCCCTTATTAATTTACCGCAACCACAAGCCATGTGTTCCAGTTCCTGTCTGGGAACAGAGGCTGGGTAGGCCCTGTTGTGACTTAGTTGAACCAGTGATCTGAAAGCAGCCGGAAAACCCCAAGAAATTCTGAATTGCTTGTAAAAGAGCCGAGGAGTGTTGTTTGCAAACCACTCAGCATTAGGGACAAGGCCACTCTGATCATGTTGTGCTCCCTGTTAGGTGTTAACAGCTGTAAGGAAGGACATCAGCTGAAGATCACGTGGACAAAATATTTTCAATGAAAGCTTATGCCTTAAAATTGTTGGATTCATAGTCCATCCGAAAGTTTATGTTCAGTGTTAGCAGAGCAGTGACTTGAAATTCCCCAGCATCTGTGCACTTTGGAAAGAGTGGTTGTGCTTCATGTAGATAATATTGAAAACAGGTGAACTCCTGCTTAAAATTCTCCTTTCCCTTCTTGCTCTCATGGAGGGAAGAGAATGTTCCTGTTCCTTATGCCACACAGATAATTTTTTCTGATCCATGAAGGATCTGTGACAGGCTTGAAGCTGCCTCTGGTTCTTTCTCTTTGCAGCCACTCCTGTAACACCACCTGCCCTCAAATAAGACCTTGCAGTATCCTGGATGGGGATGGAGAATGTTTATTCTCTGTATTATTGAATAAAATTATAAACTATTGGTTTAGAAGGCAAAAAATCCAATAAATTGGTTTTTATGTGGTTTACCTGTGATAAAGATGTGATGAGCAAAGTGAAGTTCTCATCTGAGCACTCTCCCTGTGGCTTTAGAAGGCTGAGAATGGTAAGTGCAAGAACAGAGC
This sequence comes from Vireo altiloquus, assembly GCA_013396875.1. Classification (NCBI taxonomy): domain Eukaryota; kingdom Metazoa; phylum Chordata; class Aves; order Passeriformes; family Vireonidae; genus Vireo; species Vireo altiloquus. Next base: position 247,018 of record VZRF01014988.1, read on the forward strand.
CAGGTAAATGGGAATATATCTGGGAATTTGTATAATCTTACAAACTGCTACTGGTGAGACAACAATGAGATTACTTCTCACTGATAAGATTGATAAGGGTTGTTGCTGCACCGTTTTAAACTTCTCTTGTAGCTTTAAATATCTACTTTTTATTCAGTGTTTATGTTAAACTTCAGCATTTTCTTCTTCTTTTTTTTTAATTAACTCTAGCTTTGTTTGTCTTTTTTTTTTTTTTTCCTGAGTGCCTATTTATATTTTGCTACCAGTTGTGAATTTAAAAGAGATGTTTGCCTTTTGGATTTCTTTATCCCAAGCTTAATCCTTCCCAGAGATCCAAATGAGATCAAGGTCAGGTTTTGTCATTAAAGATGGAGAGGGCACATTTCTTTCCTAGCGTGCCTTAGCCACAGATATCTTATGTGGTTTGGTGAGTGTGAAGGGCTGGAGGGATTTAGTAACTCTGGTGTTAAGGAGGAACTCTTATTTTATAACTTATCTCTTAAAATTAAAAGTGCTAAACATTTAAAATAAAGTGTAATTGATGTGTGTTTCAAAGATCACTCAACAAAGAGCCTGAATATTTACTGTTGGCACTAATGCACTGTTTGTCAAAGAAAATCATAAATCCCAGCTGAAATATATTAAAATTTGAATTGTGTATATAGTATATAATTACATCCATAATTACTATATCACATATGCGTGCACATATATTTTGTAGTTTTATTTTTGCTCATATCTGGAGCTGAGACTAAAAACACTTCCAAATTCAATGACTTTGATAACACAAGTGAGAGAAATTTTACTTTTTAACGCAAATATGGAATTTTGTTAAGCCATTTCCTTGAGGGGGAAATTCTGATTTTGGAGAGAGTTATTGTACTCTGCACAGTTCTCCTGGTTTAGGTGACTGCTCAGGCTGGTCTGGATATATTCTATGGCGATCTGGATGTGTATATATTCTACCTCTTTCTTTTCTTGTGAAGAGATTAATTTTCAGAGGTGTTATTGCTCCTCTTTCTCACACAGACTCAGATCTGTACAGTCCACGTGCTTCTGAGTCAGAAAATGCATTTGGATGCTGTTTGTTAGGCAAGCCCTGCCCGTATTTAGTTGTGTCTGTGCACCTGAAGCATAAAATGTTCCCAAGCATGAGAAATTGCCTTGATTTGAACACTCTGCATGTGGAGATGCTGCAGCTCAGAACCTTCCAGGTGTGTCAGTCTGTGTTTGAGCCCGTGTAGGTGACACTGCTGATCACCAGACCTGGGCACCACATGCTTTGTGTGTTCAGCCCTCAATTTACAGCTCGTGGGGCTCATGGGAAAGGCTCCTGTGGTGCAAAAATAGGAGGAACAGCCTTCTGACAAGAGCTGGCACCTTCATGACAGCCATATCCTTTCACACTGTGGTATAATGCAGTTCAGCCTGCTTTGAAGGCCCAATTTGGTGGTGGTCCTGCCTTATCTCTCAGTAGATACTGATCTTTATCACAGAGTCATAACAAACTGTTTGGTGGAGTTGGAGGCGGGGAGAGAAGCCTTTGGCTTCGTTTAGAACAAGTCTGATGCGAACATTGAGATATTCTGTACTTTGAGTGGCTGGCTTTTTTTGTGTTAAATTTTAAGAAGTTTGTAAAACTTGATGTTAGACCTGCTCCATTTACCCTACTGGAAAAGGAAAGAGCTCGTTTCAATGAGATGTTCAAAATGTCAGGCTTAAAATTCTTGTACTTGAGGGCATTCTGTTTAATTCTTTTGTGACTGCAGCTGAAGGATAGGAAATTGTGCTCTAGTGTAATTTCTCAGGCAAATGCAAGGTTGTCTTAGTAACTTGACTCAGAGTTTGAGGAGAGAAAAGGCAAAGTTATTCAGCGATTGGAGGAAAGTGGGGCGAAGTGTTATCTCAGAGCTGTGATATTTGGCTTCCAGTGGCCACAGAAACTTGACACACATCAAACGTCAAACTAGCTGATAGCAGACAGGAAGGATTAGTGTTGACACAGCAGAGCTGACCCCTGCCAGCAGCGGGACTGTGTTTAAATACAGCCCCGTCGCTCTGAAATCACCCCGGGCGTGCGAGCCGCACAAACTGGAGGTGAAGGTATAGGAAACATGGGGAGCTGGGACATTCTCCTGCCTAATTGGGCTGACAGCTCAGTCTGGATGGAGGACAGTGTTTATTTACTCATTGTTGTGTGATGAGCAAATAGAAAGATATGCCTGCTTTAGCCCATGCTGATATTGGTCCTAACGCTGTCTGGCTCCAGCTGCCGTAAGCCAGGACAATACAACACAAAAACTTCCTATTCACCATCACTTCTAAGTCTGTCCTGGCACAGATATGCAATGACCTCAGACCACAGTTGGGTCTAATAAGGAATTTATCTTCATGGAAATGTGACCTCTTGCTACCAGAAGGCTACAAAAATACGAGCAACAATGGGTAAATGAAGATAAAGGTTTATCCTGGCCAACTGTTGCATTTTCAGAAAAGTTCAACCCTGCCATGCAAAAACTACTGTTTGACATAGGACTCTGTCTGAAACTCTTAAAAAACTTAGCCAGGTCACTGTGGAAAGAACATGCTCTTATTATTGTTTTTATAAGTGAAAATTACTGGACTGATTTTTTTTCTTTTGAATGATGCAGACATTCAATATCAGTTTTCAATTCCCAGAATCCACTTTGGATGCAGGAAAAGAGATTTCAGGAAATTCAATTATTCATCAAGGAATTAGGCTTTTTCCTCTCTTAACCTCCACCCTCCACACTAGGAGTTCATACTCTGTATGTGCTTTTAATCTTTACTTCAATATATTTTACTGTGGCCAGCTTTTAGTTACAGTTTAATAACTTCAGCTTTATTTTGCCCCAGGCCATATTATAATGAATAAAAAGCTTTTTCTATGATTTAGCTGAATTTATGCAGCTGCCCTTGAAACAGCTGCATGATTTCTCCTACTGACTAGGAAGGGTAGCAGTTTAGTCAGCACAGACGGATCAGCTGAACTCTACTTCCAAACTCAATTTTGCCAAAAAATCACATGGAAATGAGTGCAGATCCATGACCATGCTTCCAGGTACCTTATGCAATGTTTCTCTTTCTTAAATTAAAGTTATCCTCACCCCTAAAAGTAATTTAGACTGAATAAGGACCATATTTTTATATGGTTCTGTATTGTACCTTGTGCGATGACATCTCTAATCTGGAACACACAGAATAGCTGCTTCCCAGTTTCCAGTCTTAGGAAGGAAATGGTGAGTAGATATGGGAAGAAGCTTACATCAGCCATTGGTTATCTTACATTTGACCACTTCTAGGTAGGTTCTTCCCCTGAGCCCAGCTTACAAGTAGGCCAGGTCCATCGGTGGCTCCACTGAAACCTACAGAGAGATGTGTCAAAAGCAAATTCGCAGAGCTTGTGCAGTGGTTCTGACAGGAATGATGTGGCCAGCTCAGAACAGACATCGAGCCTTTTACCTTGTTCATTTCACGTCTTAAAGCCCTGGAAAGGAATCTGGAAAGGAATCCTAGCCAGGAGCCCATGTGGATTCCAGCTGAGCAGGCAGCGAGGATATTGGATAATACACACTGTGTGGGAACCTGCCTACAAATTGAAGGATGGCAGATAGGATGGAAGAGGCAAGAGGTCAGTAGTATGCAGCTTAGGGAGCACGTGGTTTGAATGCAACTGTGAAACCTAAGACACCTCATCAATTTGTGAGACTTCTTTAATAAGGGCCCAGCTTCATCTTGACACAGGGAATCCTCTCCAGAATTCCAGACACATGAAAGACATTAACTCATAATTCCTAGTAGTCTCCTGAGTACCTGTTAATAATTATGGCTGGCCTTTTTGGCCTTAAAAGCTTTCAATTACCTGGTGTTAAACCTTTTAGAGCAAACTGGAAACCAGTATAGGATGCTGAATGTGAAAAGGTGTATTTGTTCATACTTCTGTGCACTGACAAATCTGAACCAAGTGTATGGTTCTTACTCGCTCAGGATTAGCAAATATCAAGTTGAAATGAAGAACAACTATTTACATCTACTTAAAATAGCAGGTTTAAAAGAAATCTCGTAAAGGAATGAAAAAAAAAGCAGCAATAAACTCTAGTCTGAGATCATACTATTAAACAGAAATATTATTAAAAGAACGGTTTTTAGAAGAATGAGAATGATCAGTTTGCCCAGCTGTTCTAGTAGCAAGGAAAATGTTAATTAAAAAATAAGAGAATTATGCACACATACTATTCATCTCAGTATAAAAAAGTTAAGTAAAGAAAGCAAGGCAGATTAGATCCTGGTGTGGAGTGTATGCCCTAAACATAAAAAGATTATAAGATGTGTAATAAAGATAAAGCACCCCACACCCCCCCCCCCCAAACAGCAAGAGCACATTGAGTCATGCAACGAACCTTTTATTCATTACAGCTCTGAAAAATTTGGGGTCAGTTCTCCATTCCATTATAAAGGAGACTTAAATGTAGTGTTTCTGTAATATATGTTCACTTAAAAGCCCTCCTCCCAGCTTTTCACTGCCAGAATGAGGTAAAGAATCTGGAGATTTTAGAACTAATAAGCCAAGCAGTAAAATGGTGCACATTTGTGTGGAGCCTGATGAGGGATGGGAATGCACCCAGGGAAGGCTTGGCTGCTTCGGCACAGACGCTGACGGGTGGACGCACCAGGACTTCATTCTATGAATCAACCTTGGCAAAAAGCATCCATGAAAATTCAAAGAGGGGGAAAAAAGGCGAGAAAAACCTGACTCCAGCTGTTACACGCTGTACAGGATGAAAGCTGGACAAGCCATCCACCTGCAAACCAATTGCTAAACCTCAGGAAATGGGGAAAGAAGAAGTGAAGAATTCTTAGAGAGTGGTGTTGGGGTACCTGAACATCCTTGACTTCCATTGATGTGGAAAAAAAAAATTGAAAAATTCACTTTCTCTGGGCAGGGAAAACCATGCAATTACAGAATAATATCATACTGTACTGAACTGAAAAGAGCAGTAAGACAACTGCTATCAAATACTCCAGCTCTTACTTGTTTGGGAGCTTCTGCAGGACAGAAAGGTGAGACAGATGTTCCACACCCCATCCTGTACTGCAGTTCAGGCCTTTCCACAGCACTGGGATGTGCTGTGGGATCACAAAGTTATCCTTTCAGTTGCAAAGGTCTCAGCCCCTTCAGAATTCCCATTTGCTTCATTAGTGAAAAGACTTTGATAATAATGAACCTCATTTAAGCATTCTGAATGCAGTCTTTAAACACACTGAGTAAGAAAAATTTAAAGTAATAAGGTAGGGAATAAAAGAAAATTCTTGCATTCTTAATGTGATTGAAAGTATAGTCTTTCCTTATAGATTTAATTCTTCCTATGAATGTCCACACTGTGTTTGCAATATTTTAAAAAACCTGGACAGAATCATACTGGAGTGAGTGTTTGTGAAGTTAATAGAAAATTCTGGGCCTTCAACTCTGATAAATGTAACTCTAGAGTCCTATGAAAAATTTCATTTTCAAGGAAGCCTTGCCTTTTTATGGGAAATTTGTCCAGCTGAAAAATTTTACTGGCTCTACTCCTCATTCCCAGTTATGGACCAGATTTGGAAATACCTGTGAAAAGCAATATATTGGTTTCAAGGAAATGCATGGATGAAAGCATTGTAATTGAGGACATCCAGATCTGTTCTTACAGAAATGTTTTGTATTTACACGGTCCATTACTTACACGTTCTGAAGAGCATTACAAGCATCGAAAACTCCAAAAGGGTGAAAGTTAGCCAAGAAAACCAGCTGTGCATGACTTTGAGTCCTACCCCAAGCACTTGGAATACATCTGCATGGCTCGTCAATACATCTGTATTGCTCTGCTTGCAATGTGACTGGTTTGGTCCTAGAACCACTGAGACGGAGCAGTGGAGGTATATAAAACCAGGGCAGCCACGGAAAAAGGAAAATTCAGTGTCTTTGTGCACAAAATCGTTTGTGTTCAGAATCAGCAAGATGGGTTACAGATGTACGTCAGAGAAACAAAGCAATTCACTTGGGCTTTTGCAGAGCATTCTCTTAAAAATTCTTTGCAAGGTTTTAAAAGGATGGGGAGGGGGCAAGAAGGAAATATATATACTGTATAAATATATTCCTGAGAGGGAGTGCAATCCTCAAGGCCATGCAAATAGTTTGTACCTTTAATCATTAGGGCATCCTAGGGCTGATGAGAAGTCAGGCTGGGTAGGAATAATACACAGCAGGAAGCTGAGAGATTTGAGTTCAATTCCAGCTTCAGGACAGAATTCCCACGTGACCACGGGGCTCTCCCTTGGACCCATGCTTGCTTACAAAATGGAAATGGAATGAATTCACCCATGCTCTTGCCTGAAACATTGTTCTGAAATAAAAATGGTGCTGAGCCACCCTGGAGTGCAGACCTACCTCTTCTGGATGGAAAAGCCATGGGCATTTTGCTTTTTCTTGCAGAAGAAGTGACACAGAACTTGATCTAAATGAGATACAACTCCTCCTCCCTCTTCCTGCAGTTTTCCTCGGTGGATTGCAATCCCAGCTTCTGAGTCTGGCTCAGGAGAGTAAGTATTTGCCTCATGCAGCTCTCATCACTTGTTGCATCAGGACATGGCTTAGGTGACTAATGAAAGGCCTCTCCGAAGGCATGGCCACATCCTCCTGCTGCCAGAGCAGGAGACTCCCAGTGAGATGGTGTCACCTTCACAGTTCAGTGCAAAACTCTGCATATGGCTTTCAGAAAAAGAAAATTCACATTACCATTGGATCTGTGTCTTATCACGGCTATTTAGTGTGATGTTTCCAGCACAGTGATATAAAGTCTGGCTCTGCAGACATTATTTTAAGCTAGCTTGAGCATTTCCATGTGATGTGGAGTTGCACAGTGCAGGTTTAGATACTTGGTCTTTCGCATGGACCTGAAGTAAATTAGATTTTAAGTCCCTGTCAGTATTGTGTAAAGAGACTGTAGGTTCTACATTATTGTAGTGCCCTTTCTGGGCATTCTAGGTCTGTGTCCATCCCATCCACCTTCCAGCACCTCGCTGTTGTGCCAAATTTAGAAGCCTCGTTAGACGGCTAGGCTGCTGAATGATCTGTTGTGAGTACATGTATCATGTGTTCTCTTGACACAACCACCCTTCTAATCGAAAGGTACTAGTTGGTAATTGATCCAGGACTGCTCTTCCAGAGTATCATTGGCTTAGTTTAAGTTGTTTCCCCCATGAGAACAATAATCTGAAAAAGAGAGGTAGAATAAATGTTTACGTATGTGCAGCTGTAGAAGCCAATCTGCAGAATAACTAATTTCACATCCTACATTTATGTAAATTTTTTTGTACACGAGTCCACTGTAATTGATTCAATCTTTAACAGAGTTTGTTGGACTAAATCTGGCACAAAAGTGGCCAATTCTGAGTTTGCTAAATCTTGAAATATGCATCCATCTGGGGCCTCTTCTTCAAGCAGCAGTTGTTCGGCTTTACTGGAGCTGCTAGTTGAAGTCACCATCATATTTCCGTTCTGTGGAAAAAGCACTTGTTATAAATCTCAAATAGTCAGTAATTGATCACAGCCTGGAATTGTAAAACTCTATCTCAGTGCCTGAAATAGCACATGTTTGTGGTATGTGGTTTCAGTCCCTGTCGAGAAAAAGGGAGACCTTGGAGAATATGAAAGTCTTAAGGAGCTTTCCACTAATAGAAGGGTCAAGGGACAGCACTGTCAAAGCATCCCCTCGTTAAAGCTGTGTGGGGAAACAAACTGCTTTCGACCTCCAGTGTCTCAGCTGTCAGTCACAGGAGATGAACACTCCTTTTGTTCAGATTCCTGAGAAAATCCCTTAATTCTCCTCCCTTTTATCCCCTTCCAACACTGGGTCCCATGCCTGTGTCCTTACCGAGGCCACCTGGGCTTGGCAGGAGCCATCAGCCATGATCCAGCCACGTCAACCTCACTGAATTTCCTCAAAGCATCGTTTCAAAGTGGCAAAAATTAACACAACTTCCTTTCTCCCCAAGGCAACCTCCATCCTCATAAGAGATCCAAGGAATTGCAGACTTCTCGTGGGTTCCTGCAGTGTGGCAACTGCAGAGGTGTGGTAAAAACTGAGATTGCTTGGGCATTTGAGAAACTAAACATTGACATACGAACTTAAATTTAGTTTTGTGGCTTTAAAAAAAACCCAACCAAACAACCAAACATAAACAAACAACAATTTGAGCTCTGCTTTTGTTTTTAAAAATTTTAAATTAGATTGCTCTGTGGCTTTTAATTTATTCGGAACATAATTTATTTTTGATGTTGAGATCTCCATCCGTTCGGTCAATAGGACAGTTTGGGATCACTGATATTTGAAGCTTTCACTATTTTATGTGGATGAAACCTTTTTGAGTAATTTGCCACTATTTTTTTAATGAAGTAAAATAAGACTCCTCTATCATGTTGAACAAACAAGAAATCTTCAGAAGTTGCCAGATAGTGGAACTTTACAAACTTTCATGTGCTGAGAGTGAGTGCAAAGGGATTCTTTCTAAGAACTGCTCTTGAACCACCACAGGTTCATTAAAATTTTTCTTTCTATAGTTTTATTATCAAAAATAATAACAATTCGAAAGGATTAATCAATTCTAATATTAAAACTTCACTGATTTTGTAACGGATTAGCCCTTGTACCCAGCTAGAATCTAAAAGGTGTTACAGAAGTAAAGCAGTAGCAGGATGCCACAAGCCCTTTTAAAGCAAATACCCTACTCTTTGCTTGAGGCAAGTCTCCGTTCTTTGGGGAGACGCCTTCAGATAGAGCATTCCAGATATTCATGGCAGGGTTTATGTAGCTTGTTTAAGGCTTTAAAATAAAAAAAAACCCCATGTTTTAAATCCCAGTGGTCCTTAATACTTTTGAGAATGAAAAATTAACTGGGGTGGGAAAGTAAGATATTCTGACATATGGATTAGCAATCAGATATAAACTGATGTTTCAGTTAAACAACTCAGTTCCCCTTTTCCTTGTGCTCTCTTTGCAGTTCTGTGGCTTATTTTCAGGGGAACAGACATTTAAACACTCGCTGGAGTGGGCTACAGAGCAAGTCTGTAGAAGGTTAGAAGGCACATATTCATCTTCACTGGTAGAGCTGCTTAGTGCAGCTCAAACAGGGTACATGGCTACAGGAATTAAGGGGGCTATCTCCTAAAAATGTGTTTATTTATTGTGGCTATATTTAGAGCTATCCTGTCTTTAAGGGCTGTAAACTCCCCTCCTCCCCCCTGACCCTTCATCAGCACAGCAAACCATGGTCAGGCTTTCAAATCTACCAGCAAAACTGAATAAATTCAAGTTTCGAGGAGTTACTGTTGCTCACCTCTGTTTTTTTTTTTTTTTTCCCCAGCTGCTGAGGAATAAAGAACAGGCTCAGCTGAAGGGCTGACAAACAAAAAAGGCCTTGCAGCTGGTGGTGGCCCTGGTACCCAGCCTGGTGTAGCAGCCTGCCAAGCAGATGAAGAGGAGGGTGGTCTAATCACAAGCGAGTTAAAGGGAGGCAGAGTGACGTCTATGACTGGCTCCAGCCTTAAGCTTGCTGGGGTGAGGAGGTATTGTTGTTATTGTTAATGCCAATTAGGACAGATCTCTTGCTTGGCAGCAAGCAGTGGAGGGTGCCTACGGAGAAATCCAGCTGCTGGAATGCCACCAAGTATCTGGTGGAGCACCTGCATTCCAGATGTGTAACTCTGTGCCCCTCCATCTGCTGAGCACTCCATATGCTGGTACTGGCTTAGGAAAGGATACAGAAAGTTATGGTTTTCTTACTGATAATTACCCATCTCAGCATTTGTAACCTACAGGCAAAACCTAAAACAGTGTTGAATTCCTCCAGATTCAGTTCATTAACAAAATTCCTCTCACAAGGAAAGGAGGGTCAGGCTTTCTCTGGGCAGAGGTAAATCAGGAATAAATCAATGGGTTACACCATCCAGGAGCAGTGGGGTAAGTTTAGTCAGGCCTGGTTTGAGGACCAACGTGATTCTGATGTCACAATGTTCTGCTTGCAGGATTTGATGTCCTTTAAAGAGAAAGTTGCCTGGTTTTCCTGTAAGCTTTTCCTAGTTCAATTAAAGGGAAGGCAAATGAAAGGAAGAACAAGGGAAAACCCTAACATGGCAACTGAGGGTAAATGAAAGCAGGTTATGGAGATGAAAATCACAGCTTTTTACTTCAGAGGGCCCAGGTCTCCTTTGCTGTGTCTAGTTCTCTAAATACAAGAGATGCAGAGAGCAGTCCCTGTGCCCAAAGCGAAGTGGCACAGACCAATTCATGCTAAGCTCTCGTTAGAAAAGAGTTGTGCTCCTGTTTCATGGCATTTTGGACTGGGATTCATCTGACCCCCTGTGGGGTCACTGGGATCCTACAGAATGAGTACTGGAGTGTTTTCCCTGGTATCAAGTCCCTGAAACACCGTGGTGCTGCATTCCAGCTCTCCCATATGTTGCTGTTACAGCATGAAACTGGTGATAGGTGCACAGGGCTGTGGCACAAGGGCACGTGGCAGTGCCTGAGGGTGTAAAGCCTGCTGGGGCAGAACTGTAGAGCTGTTGAGGTGGTCAAACCATGTCATGTATCTGCTGCTTCAGGAGCAATCCCCAAAGTGTGATATTGCTAGCCTGGGCCTGGATGTGGTACTGGAGGGAGCTACTCAGAGGAGCCTGGATATGATCAGGGAGTAAAATGGCAATTATAGGTTATGGATGCTCATGGTTCCAGTGTTTGAACTCACTTCTAGAATCTCTTTTGTTTATCTGAGTAAAATCATACCTAGAGAGGGTACAGAAGGGGCTTTCTGCTCTAGAGCTGCCTCCTCAGCCTGGAACCTGGGCAGCATGGCAGCATCCTTTTCCCAGGGAGTCCTTTTGGTCACAAGTGGACATGGTTCCTCAGATGAGGACCTTTTTGTATCTTCCCCGTGTCTGAATGGAGCCCAGGTATAGGAGAGTTTACCATGTTTTTAGCACAGTTCCTTATGAAGCAGGATAAGAGCAGGATATAAAGCCTCATTCACATGGGAGCTGGTTCAATCTCATCTCTGTGCTGTCCTTTTATCTCTCTCATTTCTCCATGGTTGTTCTGGCTGGGGTGCTGCCATTTTTGTGAGACACTGGGTGATCTCATTAAAGGAAATCCCGTAATGCTTATTATTAATCTTGGATGCCAAACACTGGCTTTGTCCTTTAGCTTTTCCGTTGACACGTTGAGATTGGTCACTACATGACTATTTCGGAAAAGGATGGTGCTTTTCAGGGAATGGGGATTGATTTAGCCCGAGCTGCTTAGGAAACTATGGCTGTCATAAGCTTTAGTGAAACCTGAAGGAAAATTGCCATGATTCATCCACAGTTGTTAATATGACAAAGCCCAGATCCACACAAAGGAACACCTGACCTGCTAGTGAACATCTCTCTGGAGAGCAGCATTTGCCCACATGTTTGTTGCTCTAGCAACAAGCCTGAATGTGGATCACTATTTTTTGAAACACCACAAGAAAGAACAGATTCCACTATGGGAAATTTTCTGTCATAAAGAAAATTATATTTGCTCTACAAACACTGAGTTCTCCCACTTTGTAAGGACTGACTGCCACTCTCTGAATCACTAAAAAACACAGAGGCCCATTTCTTGACTCCTGAGAATCTAAAGATCTGCCAAAACATACACAGATTTCATATTTTCCAGTAGCTACACATTTCTCTCAAGAAGATCCCAGTTTAGAACAGTCTCCTAGGTCACTTTACAAGCTCAAAGTGAACCAACTTTAGAAAGTAAAATAATTTCCTTATAGGGTGAATTTTACCCCTCTGCTCAAAGCTTTTTCATCATCTTTCCTTTCCGGGCAGGTTTCAGATGGTGACTTGCACTTTCGCCTCTGCTCTCTTGCAAAATGCCTCTGTATGTGAACAAGTGTGAATGTTAATGCGGTGATACATCACTAGCTTTGATTTTAGTTGGTCTGTCTCCCACTCCTCCAACTTCGAAAAGCTTGCAGATGCACATATGTATCTATAAATGTATACATATATAGGTAAAGCAAGGCTGAGAGGAGCTTGGATGCCCTGTGAAACACCTGCCTTACAAGATGTTTCATAATCTATTATAATGTTCTTCTGTTTCTGCTACCTGGGTTCCTCCTTTGTAGACAGACCAGCTTTGTTAATTTTCCCTGTTTCTCTTCTGATTCCTGGTTTTACATTTCTTCCCCTGGTAATGCTCTGCCAGTACAATAAGGATTTATTCCTTTTTAAGGCTGGACAACAAGGAGGATAAAAATGGAGAGAGAGAGATACTTTGAATCCCAGAGGTCACTAATTTCTGTCTGAACTGAATAAATGGCTGCATATAAATGTGTTTCTTCTTCTTTCAAAAAAGGGTTTGCTTTTTTCTACTGACCCTGGGTGAGTCTGGAGTTACCTGAAACTGTTTGTAGCTGTTCAGAAATCGCAAGCTTTCCCACCTGAATTCCTCCCCTGTCAGCTGGAAGGGGCTTTCAGGTGGGTGTTTGTTTCATTGTGCCTCAAAGGGATCCGTTCCTGTGCTGAAAGACAAGCCCAGGACAATGTTTTACAGAGCAGAAGATATTGTGAGGGACCAATTATCACATAAGTGGTTCTCACGGCTTGGGCTGGTACTGTGTGCCAGGTTGCACATTAACTTCTTTCACTGCTTTTTACCCAGTTTACTCAACATTCTCAAGTGGTGGCTTTGTCAATTGTTTCTCCTGCTGATATTTTGACAGATGATAGCCCCCTGATGCCAGCTTAGCCCAGCTAGTAAGAAATAGGCCAACGTGAAACTCTAGACCAAGTGGCTGCTCTCATAGTATGGAGGAGCTGTAGGGTTGGTTCTGGTTTGGAATTGTTATTAATTTCCATCTGACAAATCGATCTCCCAACCCTGCTCTTGCAATACACTCTCTATGTACTCCATTAAAAAAAAAACCCAACGTGGAGACTTTATTATATTTTTTTTCTCTGCCACACCATGCTTTAGTATCCTCTAACGAGTGTCAGGATACACTTGGGGAGTATGTATGAATCATATGAGCACAAATGTATTTAAAGATTTATAGTGTTTCATTGATTCCAAAGGAATGTATAATGACCAGGCAATTTTCGGTGTAGTTTTCCTATATAAATCTTACCAGAATTGCTGACACTGTGTTATTAACACTTGGGGCTGGTGTTGCTGCAAAGTGAAGAGATTTATGTGGAGGATAAAGCAGAGATCTTTAGAAAGTGGAGCTTGCTAATTTATCTAGCTGTTCATTAGTTTAAGAGCTTTCTGTAGTTTGTATATTGTACTGACATATTGGTTCTTTCTGCTTATGGTTAGAGATGCTAAATAAGAAAAAGATAATTAATTTTTCCTAGTAGTTAGGGCTGGATTTTAACTGTATTTTTTAAGTCTTTTCCTTAGTTTAATCCTGTTAGGTGCTCAATGCTTTCAATGGTTTCAAATTAATGCAGGAGCTGAACTCAGGCAGTCCTTATTGTTGTCAGACCTTTCTTTTCCATCCTTCAGGGGTTTTTTTGCAAGGAGTGACACACAGGAACTGAGAGAATGATGCTTAGGACTGAAACTGTTCTTAATACTATCATATGTATTCATATGTAAATGTGTACCACATATTTGTTTCCCTGCAACATTATTAATTTTAATAGATTTCAGACAGCGAAAATTTTAGAAAAGAAAGTTTATCTCTTGTTACTTATACTACTGTGTTCATGTTTTCTCAAACTTAGCTGGGAAGATTAATGTACATGAAACTCATTTTATTTTTTCTTATCTTTGCTTAATTTCTCTTTTGAAGCTGAAGGACTATTTAATGGCATACAAGAATCTCTGCTTCCAGAAAAATTTAAGGACCACCCATGAGAATGAAGAAGTTGCCGTTTAACTTTCACTTTTGTGGCTGCAGAAGCCAAATTCTTTCTTAAACAGACCCGAGAATGACAGGGGAGAAGGGACAGGCTTGTGATGTGATAGCAGGAGCTTTTCTCATCCTTTTCCCTTGCATATGTTTTCATGTGTGTGTTTGTGTGTTTTGAAGTCTTCCTTATGAGGAACATTTTGCAAAGTGTTCCTGGTTACCACACATGGTCTGCTAAATGATTCAAGTCAGCTGAGTGTACTTGTGCTTAAAATTAAGCATGAGCTTGGAATCAAGCACATCCTAAAGTCAGGGCCTGTATCCAGAAACATTAAGCTCCATGGACCCGGGTGTTTGTTGGATAAGGAGACTCTCAGAGGTTACAGAAATTTGGGGTCCCAGAACCTGAGCTCCTCACTGAGTTCAGAGGGAGTTGACACAGATTTGTGCTGCTCAGGATCAGGCTTTGAATGTCTCACGAGACATCTGCAGAAGGGTCAAGTTAAGGAGCTATGATTTAATTTTTATTTCTTATCATGCTGGGTCTGGAAGAATATTTTGTGCTATCTGGTTGACTGATGGGTCTGAGAGGTCCTACTGCAGGGAGTTCATAATCCCAACCAAAGGGAAAACATACTGGAAAAACCTCTGGCAAGAAGGACTTTAAGAAAATCTCTTTTCTCACATATTTAGCCTGAACTAGCAATAACAACTTCGATGCAGGGCATTTCCTGAGGATTAATGACTGTCTGGGGTCATCATCTCCTCCCAGTTAGTTATTAATCCCCAGGAAATACTCTCTGCCTTGATCATTATTGCTTAATTAGCATTGAGAATGTGGGGGGTTTAGGTTTCTTTTCATGCATCCTGTGAATTGCTGGGGTGGGGGTTTCTTTCATTAACCTGCCCTTTTCAGCCTGGATGGGAGCATGGGCTTTGCTTACAGTTTGCAGGTTTGAGAATTTAGTCACAGGGTTAAACCTTCTCCAGCAGTTTGAGTTCCATGTGAAAGCACCACTAGCAGCCCACATCTGCAGTGCATCAAGGAGTGTCCCCCCCAGCTCTGCTGGAAAACATCGGGGCAGTAGCTGGGGTCTGGGAGCTGGGGATGCTGAAAAAGGGCATGGAAAACTGGGGGGTGGAGGAGGGAGAAGAAAAGGAAAGGAGGGAAGCTCCAAGGAGTGGAGAAGTTAGGCGCTGCCAATCTCAACAAACTATTTTATCAGCCACCGAAGAAGTTCTCGCGTCATATGAAATTTTGGGAAAATTTTGGAGTCCAAGCAGTCCTCGAGGAAACTCTGCCTGATTCAAATGGCCCTGGCTGCAGCAAGCCAAATCTATTTAGTTATAAGATCAGGGAGAATAAATTCAGGCTTTATCCTGCTTTTCCCATCCCTGGAGGAGAGGAAAATGATGCACAAAGTAGTTTTTCAAGCATTGTGTGGTGGGACTGAGCTGAGGAGGGCTGTTCCCATCAACCATCCCATTCTGCCATCGTTATTCCCTATCAGACTGGCAGCTCCAGCACTGGGAGATGCCCACTGCATGGTGTGTTGGGGTCGTTTGTGGGATGTGTGACTCCAGCCACACAACTCCAAGAGTGATGGACAGAGCTTGACCCCAGGCATGCAGGCACTGCAAGTCTGGGTGCCCCCAGGCACGCTGTGGTTCCATCTGTTGATCTGTTTGTTATGGATGTAGTCTTAAGTATATTTTGAAAAGAAAATTCATTTTAAAAAGGAAATATCAAGTTTTCTGCTCCAAACAAAGCCGTAATAGGATTTTTTTCAGGACTTTTTTTAAAAAACATTTTTATAGAACACCAGTGGGGAGACAGTTGGAGATGTGTAGTGACATTTTCCTAGCCAGCTGTTCTTCAGATCTCATTACTCTCTTCTGCTGTGGGAACCTCTCTCCAAGTCTCCTTGAAGGTCTTTTGGGTCCTGCATGTTTAAGTGAATATTTCAGCAACATGGGCTTTATGTTTGGGACCAGAGGTGCAAATCAGTTTCATGCCTTGGAGGAAAAGCCCTTATCCTGAACAAATAACTGGCCTCACAAATATTTCTATGGCTGTGGTGAAAATATGCAAACTTTGGTCCCTAAGTGCTACTTTTTCTACTTTCCTACCTAAATATTTGTATTTTGGGGGACAATAGACTTCTCTTTGTGTTGGAAAACCCTTTTTTTTGAGGAAAGGGGATATCGTAAAAGGCATGTCTGTTTGGTTGTTAGTTTTAAGAGTTTGTTAGTTTGAAGAGACTTGGAACAAAAATGTATTTCCTTTTTTCGACGTCAACTATCTGAGTATTTACGATCTTTAATTTTGTGCCTGAAAAACCCTAGATAGATGCATGCAACATAATGTAAAATCAGTGCAAATTATTATTTCCAGTTATTTTGAAAATAGCTTTAGAAAGGCACAGAACCCCCTGGAACTGAAATAACTCTGCCTAACCACATCGTATTTATAATTAATTCAATAGATATAAAGAGATATAACTGGTTTTGACCTTAACCCTGATCAACATTAAATCTAATCCTCATTTCAACTCTGTTTTTAAATACGGAAAAAGGCTTTTGACAGAGTCAGTGGTCACTATATATTTAAATTCTCCATAGTGTGTCCTGCAGTGTTCTCATCCCAATCTTGGTCTTGTAACCGACCTCTGACAGTCAATGTATGGTCAATGTCAAACCATAAAAGGCATAAAAAGGGAAGAGGGAATAGAAAAAGAGTCATTATGCAGATGATATATAAATGTCCATTAATGAGACATTCCTTTGTACTTTGAAGTTCGTAGCAGAGTTCGACACTGAATAGGTCTCGGGGGTTTTAAGGCTTCATCAGACATATTTTTGCATGGGCTTATTCTTACCGAAGAACAAATAGAAGAGACCTGGGTAAAGTGAAGAGGCTATAGCCCTAGATAAGATCAAAATGAAATGTATGGGAAGTAATTTCTGTGTGTGCTTGGGAGACAGAACAACATCATAAATATTGGGGGGTTGTAATTTGATGTAATAAGGCCAGTGTGAGTGGAAGTCTGAAAGTACAGTCACCAAAACCATTTCTGCAAAAAAGAAAAGTTAGGACATCAGAGGACCTGCAGCACAAGATGAGCAGTCAGGAACCTTTGGTCGCATCTGACACTGACTTTGTGCACTCCTGAGCCCAGGGACCCCACTGGCATCCCTGGGAAAGCCAGAGCTGTTGGAAGTGTGTCACCCACTGGCAGCCGAGCTCCCACAGGTCCAGGGATTTTCATGGCTCAGTCCTCCTGGCCTCTGGCCCTCTAGCTTGCCTTGTTTCAGCTCTTAGTCTCAGTAAAACTGAGTTCCTCAGAGGTAATTATGTGAGTCTATGTCTCCCTGAAGCTCTGAGCTCTGAAGCTCTATGGTGTGTTAGAAAAGATGCAGTCCAGCAGTGCCCTGACTTGAGCCCTCTGGTTCAGGAAGGTGAACAAGAGTCAATAAAACTAACTGTAGGGGAAAGTAAATCTTTCAGGATTTAGCATGCAGATATATGTCATGGGTAGGAGCTGTCCCTCTGCCTCTGACTTCTCCATAGCCTTGAAGTTTCCAGCCCACCTGCTGGCGGCTGGTCCTGAACATGCTCCAATGAATTAGTACAGAATTAATAATAATAATCAGGGCAGGAAATCAGAACAGACCTTAGCTTCATTTCTCAATTTTTCAGAACAGGGTCTGCGTCCTCAGTAAAGCCTAAAGTAAAAACACTGTGGGAACAAATTTCGGTGCTTTTTGGAGAATCTGATCTCCCATTATTACACCCTTGGATTTTAATGACATTAAGCTACAGGATGGAAAGGACTGTGAAACCATGTACTCACCAAGGTCAGGGGAAGACTTGCATCACCTGGAGTGAGGGCAGTGTTTTATTCTCCATCAAACACAACAGTTTATACTGGTTTTAATCGACTCACCCTTGGAGAAAAGTTTCGTTCCACTTCTTGTGATAAGAACGTGTTACTTTTCTCTTGCTCCCTCTCCACTTGCCTCGAAGGGATCTGCTCAGAAAGCATGATAGGAAGTGTATGGCTGTTTGATCTACTTAGTGACAGGCAGTGATGCAGAGAAGATGACCTGAATCAGAGTTTCTGGGTTTGATGCTTGCTTCTGATGGTGGCAAAGCAGGTCTGCATCAAACCTGTGCGACCAGTTTCCTGTAACTCTCATTCTCTGCCTTCTGTTTCCTCATCTTTCTTGTAATACAGGCATGAAATGTCTCAGTGTGTGTATGTTCTGTTTGAATTGACCCATTTTAGGGAAGCACTGAATTCCTAGATCAACGTTAAGCACGCTGGTTGAGACAATAGTGGGTAGGAATGAAGAAACCCTTAGGTTTGAAAATCTGCCCCTGCTTATTCAGTAGTGCTCAAAAGCCAGATTTGGGATTGTACTCCTTTTATTTTCCATTTTCTTGTTGTTTTGGGAGGCAAAAAGTTATCTTTCTGATCCGTACACGGTCTGAAAACCAGATGTTATCATCACTTGGTTGTAGCTGTGCTGGTACAGCATGTTTTGTTTATTAAAGAAAAGACATGGTTGAAATTAGATCTGTGTGATACATGTCATCAAGTTTTATGTATTTGCAAATAACAAACAGTTTGCAAAGCGTGGTTTGAGCTTGTGGGTTGCAGCTTACTGTCAATTTAAGAGGTTTCAGAACACAGGTGGCAGTGTAGGGTCTGTGTCTAAGCTGGAAAGTACCTCTGAAAAATTAAGAAAGGCACATTTCACCCACGGCTTTCTTTGTTAGGAAAGATGGACTCTGTCTCGTGGCAGCCGTAGTTTAAGTAAACATAAACTCTGGCCCAGATTTCATAACCATAATTTCCTCAAAGCTAGCAGCACTAAACCAAACTATAGTTTTATTTGGCTAACCCCAAAGTAGGATGTGGTTGCCAGGCTTGGGAGCCACATGCTCAGGTTTCAAGCAGACGCCACCAGAACTGTGTTGTTGTCTTAGTCAGGAAAGCCCTGGGATGTGTGAGTCCCCATGCCATCGTTATGTTTGACAAATAAATGTAACCATAACAACAGGTACGCTCCAGTTAAAGCCTGCCTGCTCCTTCTCCTGCACTGTGACAGTCCAGGAGCACCACAACACCACTGGGCTCAGGAGGAAAAAGGTGTTAGAAAGGGAAGATTGCCAAAGGAAAAGGCCAAGTCATAAGGGAGGACCTCATTGCTCTGTACAGCTACCTGGAAGGAGGTTGCAAGGAGGTGTTGGTCTCTTCTCCAGCAACAAGGGACAGAACAAGAGGAAATAGTCTCAACTTGTGCCAGGAAAGGTTTAAATTGGATCTTAGGAAAAATTTCTTCACTCGAAGGATGGTGGAGCGTTGGAATGGGTTTTCGAGGGAAGTAGTTGTGTCACCGCCCCTGGAAGTCCTCAAAACCATGTGGATGTGGCTCTTGGAAATATGGTTTAGTGGTGAACATGGGACTGCTCTGTTAATGGTTGGACCCAGTGATCTTAGAGGTCTTTTCCAACTTAAATGATCCTATGATCCCATGATTGTCAACACAGTTCTGCCATAAGCATGGGGCTCTGCCCAGTGCAACTAAACATGGAGTACCAGCCCAAGACAGCTGCTATCCGGAGGACTTTCCCAGAGCCCAGACAAAAAGTTCCCTTTCCCAAAAAGGAATGTTGGAACATAAAGAATCCTGGCATGCAAAGTGCGGAGTTGCTCCCCTTTCCCTGCAAATGCAGAGCATCCGTGTTCAGACGCTTTTGCCCAACCTCCTGCCAGCTGATTCCCATTGGAGATGGACAAGAGCTTCAGGACAGTGCCAAGCCAAAGGCCAGATCCCTCTGGTGCAAGCTGCTGTTGCTTCCCTGGTTGCGGTGGAAATAAGCTGATTTCGTCTCACTGAGAACAAGGCTCCTCAGGCTTTTCTGTTCTCACTTTCTCTCCGCCTGCTTGGCTTTTCCTTTTCTATTGCAAACACCTCAGTGAGCCGAAAGGATGAACAGATGATGAAGTCAGTGCCCCTAGTTAATGACCAGCACTATATTCACAACCTCGTTTGGTTTTGTTCCTATTCGCTGCTTCAATGGTGCCGATGAGAAGGAATTAATTTTATTGAGGACAACTCAGTGAATTAAATGAAAAACTGCTCACTTGGCTGGAAAGGCTTTGACAGACGGCACAGCAGCCGGTCAGATTTGAAAAACTTTACGTCTCCTGGACGTGGGGAGAGAAGGAGGCAAGAGAAAGAAGGGGAGGGAAGGTCATTGCAGATAAGCTGCAAGGCGACTATTTCAAGGCCTCTGAAAAACAACAGAGCAAGCTGCAGTCTCTTATTTTGATTCATGGGTCTCCCCTCCCTTTTGTTCCTTGATGCACTAAATCTGTTCCTTAGCCCCCCTCATTTCAATAAACACCCAATAAGAAACTAATCGTCGTATGGTGAATTAGAGAAGAAGAAAAGATGCTCAGAAGAAATGTTATGGTCATGGAAAACTCTTCTGCATTGTAACCATCTGGTGCACCACAATTACTATGAATGGGATAATTGAGTCCCAAATAACTTCTTTTGGGTACAAATAATAGCCGTCACCCTGATTTGTATTCTTCACAACAGCATCGCCCCATCATTTCACATCACATCTGCACATTTCTTTGATTGGGCACTGTGCTACCAATAAGTTACTACACTTAATTAAGCCCACATAATTCTCTTCAAATGAGCAGAAAAGTTTGTGTATAGGCCAAAAAAGAAAAGGGACTGCAAATGAGACTTTAGTGACTCCACTTTGTATGAGGTATTGAGATTGATGGTGATCCCATGCCACCAAGGTTTTCCTCCAACACAGGAAAACTGTGAAAGCATTAGGCAGCTCAACAGCTGTGTATAATCTGAGGAAGGCCTGATTTCAGACAAACATTCTCCCGGAGGTGATTGAAACCCCATTGTAGCATAATCTTGCTTTTCAGAAAGTGTTACAATTCATTTGGTTTGATTTCTCGGGTGTCTGGCTTTCACAGCATCATTAAAAACTCTGTAAGAAACTGAGAAATGGAGTCCTCTGCAAAGCAGCATTGTCTGCTCCTCAAGAGTGTTTTGCTCGAGCGCTCGGAGAAAGAGTTGACAGACAACAGGCAAACGTAAGCCTTGGAGTAAATATTATTCCATGGCTGGAAGACACAGAAGCAAACAAAAACTTAGAGATCAGCTTGCTCAATGTGAAAGGATGAGGATGCAAAATCTTTAAAGAGATTTTTTTGTTTCCCTTTTCTGCTGTGGCTCCCTATTTTCTAGCTGAAGTAGTAGGGAAGAGCACATTCCTTCAGTTTGCATCACTGATGTGTTATCAATTCACATGGCTTATTAGTTCTTCTTGAACTCTTCACACCCCCGGATGACAGGCCACACAGCCTGTCCTGGCGAATAAGCCACCAGGAATGTGCTGGCAAGTCCAGTTGCTCAGGATCAAGCCCAAGAAACCTTACTGGAATGTCAGGGTCTATGGGAAGCACAATAGTAAACAAAGAACAGGGTTATGGAGGAGAGAAACAACTTAAAAGAAAGTGAGAGTAAAGCCCTGTCCTGCTCAAAGAGATTGTTTATTTTAAATCAATGTTTTCTCATTCCACCCAAGCAAATCTAGAGCGACTTGAATACATTTTTCAGAACAAGTGGCAAAATATCCCGTGAATGCTGCAGAGGTCACTTCACACACTCGCTCTGCCCCTCATTTGTTTATCTAAATGCTGACAAATTGCAGCATTTTAACAACATATCTCTGGTACTGAACTTCATGTGCATGGCTTGCCCTCTATCATTGAGCTGATAATGAGGCTAAGCATAAAGCCTTCATTCACTGCTATAAAGGCTCCTGACAGTGATGAATACCGAGCAGAAGAATTAGGTGGTTTATAGGAGAATATGCTATTGTGCAAAACCTCTGTGCCTTTTATCAACCCTTCTGCTCATTTTCAGTTCCTTCACGTAAGCCATCTCCACAAGCTTTCTGTGAGCTTTCCTCTCCTTACTTTTACTTTTAACGAGGCTGTCTTCCAGCAAGTGCCAGCTAAGACGTTGTGTCAGCATTTATTCCCGGATATCCTCTCTGAAATGCCCAAGACCCCTTTTGTTTCCCCCGAATGATGATAAACATTTAAAATAGCAATGCCTGAGCCGTTTCTCTGCGAGGTAATTCCTGCCCCAGCCCTGTGCATGGCACAGAGCAGCAGCTGTCTGTCACCGGGACATCTTTCTTACAACAAAAGCAGCCTTGTCTTGGCATTTCTTTGTAAAAGCATCAACTAATATCCCTTTTAGATGGGTGTGTTTGTAGAAGAGGTGACTTCTGGGATGTTTTTTTTTAAATTGCTGGCTGCAATGAATCCGATTAACATTTCATTGTTCAGGTCTGAGCTCGGGGCTGGTTCTGGGAGCTGAGGAAAATGGGGGGAAAGGATGCTGGCAGATCCTGATAAAATATCTAATTTGACTAGCTAAGGACCTCCCCCAGTGCTTTTATTCTTTGGGCCATGAAGTTTGTGTTCCTGTCTGCCCCAGTATAACCCACCTGTGAACACAGCTTTGAAGCATTTTATTCTAAATAGGATCTGGATATGTCTCAATTTGTGCTGGTCCTGCAATTATTTGCACTAAGCTTCATCTGTGCCAGAAGGACACAAGTGTAGAGGGACAGACACTACCCCGGGGCAATTATTTCCTACCTCCTTTACTTCTTTTTGTTGTCTTCTGCCCAAATTGTCCAGGTGTACGGTCGTAACTACTTCTTGTCCCTCTGGCTGTGCCACTTTTCTTTCCATTTCCTCTCTCTGCTTTTCCCCTGGCTCCTCTCCACTATCAGTGTTGCCTCCTGGTTCCTTTCCTGCTTTTGGCCAGAAGCCTGCAAGGTTAATGCCGTCCCTGGGCTGGAAGAAAGGCTCGTGGAGTGGAGGCACTGACAGTGACATCTCCTTCCAGTTTTCAGGGGCAGCTGAAAGCATCCCAGACATTTTCAAAGGTCTTTCAAACATGGCTGGAAGACACAGAAGTGCTGAGTGACACACGTGCTTGCTGCCTGTCACTTCTGCTGGCTCTTTTGGGAAACCCTGATTATTAGTCACTTCAGAATTTCTCTCCCTTTCTACACCAAGAATATTCCTATCACTTTAAAACACATCTTCCCTTTAAAAAAAAAAGTGAGGACAGAGAGGGGAATAGCATTTTATTAAATGTACATGACACTGAGGATACAAAAACACCAGCATGGGATGAATTTACTAATCAAATGCAGACTTGGTCTACATTGTAGTATGACACTGGAAAGGAAATATCTCTTCAAAAGGTTTATTTTAACTCCAAAGGAAAATTAAGGGAGAGAATGTTGAAATACAGAGGAGTCCAGGGGGTGGCAGGGAGGGAAGCTGGAGAATAATTGATGCAAGTAGGGAAGCGGAGCCTCATCCCAGGGCAGTGGGAACAGTGGAGGGTCCATACTGTGTGCAGAGTGCTTCAATCAAATTACTGTGCCTGGAGAGGCAAAGCAATGGTTAGAGCTGGGAGAAGCTCAGCCATTCTCTTACTGCTCCCACTGGAGGAATTCTGGAGGTTTTGCAGTGCAGATCCTTCATTCCTTACCCCAAATGACACTACGGAACTCTGCAGGCAGGGCAGGAGCAGTGGTGTAAGGATCTTCTCTCTCAGGTCAGGCTGCTGAGCCCCTCAGTGTCGTCCCAGCAGGCCTTCTTTAAACCGAACCACCGCATTGATCTGGGTGCATAACTTTGCAGGTCTGATTTTAAGCCTGGATCCACTCAGTGCTGCGGTTTGTGGGCTGCTCCCACGAGCTGCTGGCACGTCCCAGGCAGGAGGCTGCAGGAGGAGCTCAGCGCTGGGAACCAGCACGTGGGGTGGGCAGAGGCTCCCCGAGCTGCTGTGGCTGCTGGTCCCCCACGTCCTCAGCTAGAACCGTAATTGCTTTTTTCACAGGCTTTGGTGGGAAGTTCCAATTCTTATTGTTCATCCTTGATCTGCCTTTCATTATGACGGCTGTGTCCCCTCGCTGCTGTAATGAGAACCAAGAAAAACACAACAATTCAAAGGGAAATGTGAAAATGCTCTTCAAAATCAGACGTGTGAAACGCTACAGCTAAAAGATATATGTGAAGGGCTGGTTAGAGGATGCTGGAGCAAAGGCAGCTTAGAAATTTTTTTTTCCTTCTTTCCATTATTCTCCAGAAGGATGAATTCTCGTTTTTGTTTCATGCAGAGTCTCTGAGCACTTAGAAAAGTATTTTTGTATGCTGTGAAGTTGAAGAGAGCTATTTTCACTTTAAAACTTTATTTCTTGGAGTCTCTGCTTCTAGGACTTGTGAGACATGGGATTTGGAAATGGAAACAGCTTTCACCCTGTATTTCTCTCTGTCTTCAGGCAGAAAAGTCACAGGTTTACAAGCGGGAAAATTGACACAAACTACATGGGGCAAATACATTGATTCCCTTTCCTCTTCGGAAGACTTTTCCAAATACTGTTGGTTAGTTGTTTTATTCCTCAGAAAGCACTGGTGTATTCCACATGGAATATCACATTTGCCACACAAGCCTCAGTTCCCCCAAAATGCTTATAGACAACTATCCTGCTCCTGCTTTTGACACCCCAAACCAGTTTTCTCTGCAGCATCTTTGCACGTGTTGTGAATCCTACCGCCTGAAAATAGATGTGATGGGGGCCTGTTGGACTGTGTTATGTGAGAGGAATCTGTGCACACCACATTTTCAAAGGGGAGGGATGCCTTCTGAAGAGGGCAGGGGGGGTTTCTGTGGATCACAGCAGGGCAACCCTGTGTGGAAAACAAACCATTCTTGCTGGCTTCTTACAAGCTGCCCACAGAGCACAAACCATGCCAGACACATGATGTATGGATTTGATTCTTAAATAAAAAAGGTAATAAACCCCCTTCAAATTGTAAACTAGGTTGCATTTTTCAGAGACAGTTCCTGCAACAAATTCACTCTTCAGTCTTATTTATGAGAATCCAGTGACTTCTGTAAATGTAGATGGCTGAGTCCCAAGTTCTCGAGGTTTGCTGGGAGAAAGAGCTTTCAGCAAAGTTGCAATGGGTTGTCCCTTACACCAATTAATCACGGGGGAACTCTACCATGCTCCTGCTCAGAGCAGGTCCCTTTCTCAGCTGCTGCCCACAGCGCCCGAAGGCGGCAGGGCCCACGGCAGGGTGGTGCTGGAATCACAAAAACAGGGGTGCCACAGCTCAGGCTGGGCTTCCTGCCTGCAGGAATCTGACTCCACTGCTCCTTGTGTCCATGTGATCTCCAGCCTCACCCTCCCGCTGGGCAAGGCTGGCCCTTGGGTGCCAGGGGCACAGAGGGATTGAGCAACACTTTGGCTCGGTCTCAGGCCTGAGTCTGGCTCTGCCATTTGTACCAGCAGGGTCAGGCCCCATCCACGAGTGCCCTTTGCTCGTTCTCTGCTGCTTCTGCTCCTTTGCAGGGAAACCCAAAAGTTTGTAACGCAGGCAAGGTCTCCCTCCACTCCTCCCCCTTGCTCTCGGCAGCAGAGATGTGTTGTAACGGAGACGATTTCAAAGGGATTTAATCAATCAGGGTGCCAAAGAACTTCATGCAAGACAGTTCTGTGTAATGGGAAAGCCTTTTAATGAGGAGGATATGTGCAGCTTCAGGTTTCACTGCTGGATGTGCAGGAGAGCGAACCTTGGCGCTGAGCAGCGTGTGACTTCACTTCCCCGTGCAGCTCTTAAGGATGTTTAAACTTCAGCAGGTAGTTGGACTCGCAAAATGTTTTAAAACAAGGAGAAAAGTAGATCGTGTGTAACAGGCTGTCAGTCAGCAGAAGGGCTCGGCCATGGCTTTTTAGTCTGTTTTGGTAAGGGAAGGTCAGGAAGGAGATTTGAACCACAAGCTGATTCAAAAATGTTTTATTTTTTGTAAACAACTCCATCTGGAACTAGTAAACTTTCAAAGTCTGAGCCAGCCCCTCACCACCTCCACACACCCCAGCCTGCCTGAAATGAATCCAGCAGCAACCATTGATTTCCATTGCCTTACAGAGCTGGGATATGACCACATCACCTCTGGGCCAGAAGAGAATACAATCACTCACTCTGAGTCATTACATAAGCAAAAGTATGTGATTTATTAAACCACAAAAAATAGGTTGAACTAACATCGAGAGTCTGACTTGAAACCACAGGAGGAGCAACATGCGGAGTTAAGGCTGGGACTCCCTCCTTAACCCATCCTGTGGTGCCCAGGCATTGTGTGTGACCTGTGAAATCACCCCTGCTTTGGAGACTCCCTAAGAGGCAGCACACAGAGGCAAGGATGGCATTTGAGCCCTAAGGCTGATTTTTCTTGCTTTTGTGGGCTTGAGTTGTGTTTAGCAAAGTGACGATTTAATTTTCTTTTCTGGTTTGGTTGGATCCTGTTCTAGTCTTCCTAGACTTGGCCCATTACCTTGGAATTCAAAAGAGCAAATATATAAAATGATAAATAATAGGAAACATTTGGAAATCTAAAAGGTTTCAGTGAAAATACACATGCAACTCTCCCAAAGAGTCTGTGTTTTATTTCTCATCTTCAGTCTCAGTGGAGCTGTATGAGACACCACCTATTAATGATTTCTTAGGGATTCCTTACTCTGTAGGTCACTGCACCAAGAGCACATGAAGTTTCCAAAGTGCAAATAGCAAACAGCATCTTTGGTCTTCTGTGCCTGCATGCAGAGTATGCTCAGGTTGTTGCCCTGTTTCTCATACTCTGTCCCTGGGTCTGGGCTACTGGTTCTGGTTGGAGACAGGATCAGTTCTGGGGCTGGATGGGACCCTGCCCCAGTGGGGCTGTGCCTGTGTTGTTCAAAGACTTTTCTGGAGAGGCTGTGTGCTCAGCAGTGCATGTGTTTAGGGTAGAGGGGGCTGCAGCACTGGGTGTGCATTCACAAATGCTGGTGCAATACAAGGATGTTACTGAGCCCTGCAATTGTTTGCTTCTGGTCCACGTTAGTGAGCATGAAACATTTGTGACAGATACTCAATGTTTTACAGCCCTGCCATCCCACTTACACAAGTAGATTTGCACAAAGAAAGCATCCAGGATTTCTGTCCCTTAGAGCCCAAAAATCTCCTGATGATTAGGGGATGACATAAGGGATGGAGATCCCTGGTTTATGATGTTGGTGTGGAAGTGATTTAGACAGCACAGAACATGGTGTCAACCCTGCAAAAATCAGGGAAGCATTCCCACTCCCCCATGAGCCTGATGTCCCGATGCAAAGGGGTTTTGAAGTAGCTGCTGGCTTTGGCTTCTCCTGCTGAATATGAGGCTCTGGATAAGCAACAGATATGATACTTAAGATTTGAGTAGAATTTGGGTGGATGTAAGAGCTGTTTTGCCCGCCCTTGTTACTCATGTTTGGTTCTGTTATATGGGACTGTTCTGGACGAAAAGGCAGCATCCCAAGGCAAGCAGCACTGACTGTGCCTCAAAGAAAGGAATTACCCAGGACTTTGCCTCCATTAGACATGTTTTGGAGGCTAATCACCATGTAATGTACAGCATGTCCTGGAGACATTCTGAAATGGCCCCCATTGATGTACTGAGTTTGAAACCACCATTTCCATTAGACCAGTTTTTGGTAAGGCTGAGCTCATCATGCCCTGGGAGTAGAAGTGATGGAGGCAGCCCTGGTGCCAAGGGGAGACTCATGTTAGAAAGCTTCTTCTTTTGTGAGCAAAATGCCTCTGAGCCCATCTTTGTGAGTGACAGCAACACAGCAGACAAGTCAGAGTTCAGCCAATCCTTCTTTCGTGTGACTCCTTGGTCCCAACATCCTACCACCTTCATGTGCTTAAATAAGAAAGGAAAAAATCTTATATTTTGCCAGGATGCATATATTTATTTTTAAATGACAGTGATTTCTACATTACCATAACATTGAAGACCCAGCTGCTGCAGCGTCTTCCATTTTCATGGGCTCTGCAAAATATAAAATCAGAACAGTGCCAAAATATTAAATGTAGGTGTCAATCTTACCCTCAGCCTGTCCATAAATCAAACCTTTGTAATCTCTGCTCCTTCATTCCCCTTTAATACAGCTACACTGCCTTCCAAACTCCGCTCCATCTGCCACCTTCTAGGAACAGCATATTGCTCAGGATTTCCCATTCAGTTTGAATCAATGGGAACACCAGAAGAGCCACCCTGATGTGCCAAAGGGAATATGGCACAGCAAAGCAAGGGACCAGCAGTGTGTGCAGGATGATCAATCAATGGGCAAGGCATTAGGAAATCTAAAATTCCAGAGTGTGGGGGGGAAAATATAACCAAGTAGGTGAATTTTCAGGTGGTCTACTTTTTTGGGAAAAAGCCTTTGGGAGGTGTTTGCAGGACAGCATTGGAATCACTCTGAGCCAGGCCTCTGGTCCCTAGAGCGGCAGATAAAAGAAAGCACAAAGCAGAAAGAAATGAAACAATGAACCATCAGACCTCCTGACAGCTCAAGCTCCTCCACCCCTCCTGGCCACTGCAGGCACAGGACCCTGACTCTGTGGCATTCTGGACAAGGCTGAGGGTGGGGCAGAGCAGGCTCCTTCTGCAAAAGAAGAAACTCAGTGTTTAAGTGTGTGTGATCAGGCACACTGGGGTGTGGCAGGACCAGTGCCCCATTCCGTAAGTCCTGGACAAATACTCTCTGTGCACTGACGCTGTGTGTGTTGGGAATGAACCTCTCCATGGCCGTGCTGTCTCTGCATGGTTACTGTGAGCAGGGGCAGGAGCTTTATTTCAGGACTAGGTTGAGTTCCAAAAAGTGTCTGCTGCAGAGAGAGCAAGGCCGAGGGGTTTGGGGGACATATTTTCCCAGTTTTCAGCAGGCAGAAGTGATTCCTGGTCTCTGGAGGGGTGATCTTGTCATGCCCATCTGGACCTTTCCCTCCCTCATGCCCAGCACCTTTTATCAGGAGGTCCTAAGTGTCACCTGAGCCCTTTGGATAAACAAGGTTGCATTGTACATTGATTATTCCCACGAAAGAGCAGAACAGCTCCTTTGAAGTCATTACAACCTCCCATCCAAGGGCTCCCAGGACGAGCACAGGGCCTGACTCCTGCTCTCCCTGGCACAGGTTTGCTGCTGCTGGGAGAACTCTCTGCATTTCCATGAATACAAGAGCAGAGCTGGAATAAACCTCTCAGTTTGTTTACTGTGCTGAGCCCCTGTCTGCACTCTGTTCTGTTAATTGTGCAGAGTCTTCAGTTAGTAAAATGTGTTGTAAAATTATTCTTGGAAAAGAAGCCGCTGCACATGGGAAGCAGTTGCTTTCTCAGACAGAAGTGCTTAATAGTTGTTAATATTCTCCCCTCACATACTCCAGAGCAGAAGTTTGTGTTTAGGATTTACAGCAAAAAGCTTTTGCAGGATTTATTAGTCTTTAAAAGACATCATTTGCTGCTACTTAGCATTTGTGTATTTATTTGTATACTTACAGCAAAGAAGGGAGAAAAATCTCCACCTCTCCCTTTCTCCACCCCGGGCTGAGGCCCCATATGCCAAATCTCATCCGGCACAGAGGTTTTCTATAAATGGGTAATAGTAAAGCCCTGAAAATAGGCTTGATATTTTTAATGGAAATGCTGACTTGACCTTAGCTGTAGAGAGCCACGAAAGGTGCTGCTGTAATAAAGGAATGACTTCATCAGGAAATCAGGAAATCCTCATTCAAACCTCCAAATATATAAATATCACCATTTATTCCATTGTGAATCAAATGATGCCATGTCCTGTAATTAAGGATGCTGGCAGCCAAGTTGTATCATACACTTATTTCCATCACAGTACATTAATGGCTCAGCAACTTTGCCTTCTTGGTCACCTGCTCTGGCAAATGTCCTTGGAGCTTTGTTTCACAGCTTATTTGGTGATGACAGAGTCTTTATTTATTCCCTACCTGAGGGGCAGGGATTGCACTAATTGCCTCAGGCCAAGTGCTCCAGAAGGTTTTATGTGCCACAGGGCAGCCACGGGACAATAAAAGAGAGTGGTGTAGCAGCTGAATGAGTTCCTCATGTGCTGATGGTAGGTGAGCCCTCGCCTCGCCTACAATAGGCCTAGATGGGAAAAAGTCCTCAAAAATGGGCTCTACTGGCACCTGCTTTAAAGAACTTTTTGAAAAACAGCTGTAAGAGTGTTAGTCAGTGGAACATGGCAAACTGCCCCAGCAAGATCCCAGTAACATCAGTGACAAAATCCAAAGAAGAGCTGCCCTTGGGACTGACGAAGGCTTATCCCAAACCAGCTGAGAAATCTTTCCACAGATTTACTGGACAAGTAAGCAGTCATTGCAGGGCTATGTGAATTCAACAAACTATGCACAAATACCTGGGATCCTTGTGTCATGATGTTTTCCACCCAAGATAAATTTGTCAGGCCAGATCCTGACCTCATCGAGACTGTCACTACTGCTCAGAGCAACATCAGAAGCCTTACTCCTCTCTCCTTTGATTTCTGGATACTAGCCTTTTATTTCCTTCCCATGGGCCTAAACACAAACCACTGCCTTGATTACTCATCAGCAAATGTGCTAAATAAGAGGTATTGATGCAGGAGAGAACAAAATTCTTTTAAAAGCTGGTTAATGGAAGAGATTTTTCCAGTCTCCAAAGGGTCCATACAAGTCCTGGTTCAGTTTGCTCACTTTTTTTTTTATTTACCCCAGTATCAAGGGAAAAGCCAATGTCTGTTCGCCATTTGGATTAGCATTACACCCTGAGATCATGAGGAGGGGTGGACAAAGAAACCCCAGATGCAGCAGAGGGAGAAAGCTGGTCTGTTTGCAAGTGCTCCTGCTCTCCCTCTCCCCCGCTGCAGAGGTTGTGAGCAGCAGTGGGATTTTACACCTTTCCTCCATAGAAAATAGGCAGCTTGTTAGCCCCAATAACAGCCTCTCAAACGACCCTGGAGTAAATAGGTCTTTGGATGACACATTCAGAGTGGAGCACCGGTTTAAGGAACTGCCAAATTAGTTGTCCATACTTAGTTCCTACTCTTAGTAAGAATAACCTCAGTTACGAGACTCCAGTACCACATATCACCAGTGCACGCCTCAGTACAGGTTTCATGTGGGTTTCTCTTTGGTTCCACCAGCTGAATCCTTCCTGTCCTCACTCTGTGGCTGAATCCCTTCTTGCCAGTGCTAGTTACACCTCTAGTCCCTAATTCTGCATGGTGCCTGATGCAGTCCTTTATCTGTGTCCTGTCCCGGCCTGCCTTCCTGTGGGGGGTTCCAGAGGTAACACCTCTGTGGAGGGCTTTGCAGCACCCTAGAGGAAAAGGATAGGTTAGCATTTGTCCTTCCCTGTACCTGTCCAGCACTTTGCAGGTGGATGTGAGAGGATAAGCTACGTGTGGACATTTTGGAACTGCTCAAGGTCTCCTCAGGCCCTTCTGTGGGACCATTTTCCTGTGGAACTGCCCTGCCTCGGTTACATGACGCCGGGGAGGGGATGCAGTTGGCTCCCACAGCCCTGTTATCCTTTAACCATCCGGCCAGAGTCAGTCCCCCAAAGCTGGGATGAGTTGTGCTGTGGAACTGGCTGTTCCCTGTGGGTGGAACACACACAGGTCTGAGATGTGGGCCTGGCCACACAACCTTTCTCCATTTCATGTTTTTTCACTCCTTCACAAATTGTTTTCAAAGCCTTTCTTTAGAAATCACTGAATCTGTAATTTTACAATGCTCTTTTCGTGTGAAGAAAAATTTTGAAGGGTTTTTGTATTTCCAGGACAGTGATGGTGTTTTTGCAAGTGGCCTGTTAGGTTTATTTCTTTCCAGTGCTGCTATTTCTGTCGGAAATTCTGTAGCTAGAAAATGAACATGACAGAGTTGCCCATGTTGTTTTGGGGCTAAACTGAACTGATAGCCTGCAGTGATGCATTGGATATTAGATAAAGCCTCTGAAACAATTTTAGTAACACGTAGACAGTATTTAATTTACTAAAGCATTTATTCTGCTCCACTCTTCTCATTCAATTTTACATACTGCTGAAAATTAAATTAATTTATTGCTGAACCGAGGTGCTGGGCTGGCAGAGAAAACTGAATTGGTTTCTGAGCTAAATCATGGCAGGGTGAAACTGGTGTGGAAGGAAGAGAGCAGGATATGTCAGATGCTGATTTTGCTTGCCTTAGAATAAAATGGATTATTCAAATTACTGCTAAGAAGGGAAAAGGTTATTTAATTTTGAGATGTAAAACAGAATGAGCATTGCAGAAAGTCACCTGCAAAGCACGTGAACTGGTTTGTGTGGGGGGGTCTAGGTCAGCTTTGATGGGCACTGTGGACTCCTCTCTCCCCACCAAAAGTTTATAGAGATTTATTTTTCTTTTAAAAACAAGAAGTTATGGAATATTTAGAGCTAGAGAGAAAAAAGAGATGAGCACTAGGACTTGTCTTCTGGCACAAGTAACAGGATGACACTGGTTCAATCTGGTACTCCCTAGCCAGGCAAGTAATGCGTAAATATTGGTATTATGTTGGAATTTCTACATCACTGCTTTTTGCAATGACTGCTTCCTGTACGTGTTCCCTCTGAGTAGTCAATATTTCAAATTAACTCTGTATAAATATTTCTTGCAAGCAAATGTCAAAATCACATGCAGCAGTGGTTTTTGTGGACAACATTGTAAATTTACATGCATTTGCAGGAAGCTGGAAATGCTCAGACACTCCTCCAGTCACAGCACAGGGATTTATTTTTCCTTAGTGAAAGTAAAATGCTAATTCAGATTTTATCACTGGGAATTTTCTACACTGTTTTTGCTTCAGTCTTTCTACCCCTTGTGTGCCTTGATTCTAGTTGTTTACCAAATCCAATATTATACAGTAAGTACCTCTGAGAGCAAAGGATGGGGAGCCATAAAATAGTCCTTTATTCTTCTTACCCTGAGTGGATGCTGATGATCAAGATACTTTAATCTGCCTTTGCCATTCAGTGTCTTTCCCACACTTGAGCCTATCTTAAAATAATAAAAAATTCCCTTTGCAAATGTATAATCTCTTATTAAAAAAAAAAAAGTCAGTGTTTTATAGAGCTTCCTATCTAAAATTGTTAAAGACAAATTTAACAAACCCTAGTAAATCTGGTTGAATGGGAACTCTTCTATGAACATGGAACCAAATAAAACCTGCTCGCCAAATTCCTAACTGATGCAAATCAGAAGTCTCTGGAGTAGTGTTGCTTTACAACAGCTAATATCTATCCCTGTGCATTCACTTTAATTCCTTCTGTGACTCGTGTAATTTAATATCTGTGAATGTTTAAGTAAATGAATTTTGTCCAAAGGGAAGTTTGCCAAAAAGTAAAAATCACAGTTATTTTCAAGAATCTTTTATTGAGAAATCAGTGCAGCTGTCTTGAAATCACTTTGATTTTCAATTTTTTTCTTGTTGCTTCAGTCTCCAATCAGAGGGCACACAAATTATGCGACTTAGTGAAAAACCTCACAAGATAGTCACAGAAAAGTCACATTTGAAAGACATTTATGGCCAAAACATTGTCAACTGCTTTCCTAGGGATGGATGGATAATAGATGTGAAAGTTTCTATTGCTGGATAAATCATAGAGATGCAGGCGTAATTTATGGATGGATGATAGTAAAGGTAAAGGACTTTGATGAAACACTGTGATAGGCAGGTCTCAGCTGGGTTTGTGTTCAGCTGAGTCACAGTCTTGAGGGAAGAGGTGTTTTAGCAGGTGAATCCTGGTGTCTGTGAGGGATGGGCTCACACCTGAGTGAGGTGAGACTGATGTGGGGCCTTCACTTGGTTCTGTGAGCACTGTTGGGAACTCGGGCAGTAATTCAGGCTCTGCTCCTCGGCTGCACACTGAGCCCATGGAAAGGTGTCCCTTAAATTCAGCCCAGGGGCATGGCAAGGACTCCCTTTGCACCAGTCCGAATGCCAGCTCCTCTGCTTGGGATACACTCGCTGAAGTGTCTCACTAAAGGAATTCTCACAGCCAAAAGTAAAGAACCAAAGGAATTATCCCTCAAATCAACTACAAAACATTTTCTCTGGAAGTGAGTGACTGAGCTTCTGCTCCGAAATGGGAACTGGAATGGATGGAGGCGCAGGCAGAGCCGCAGGGCAGTGCCCGAGCAGGCTGCTCCCCTGCCCAGCTCTCCGGTGCCAGCTGCCCCAGGCAGGCACACACACGCTCGTGTGCACAGTGACATCTAGTGACAAAGGGAGTGTCCGTGGGACACTGCCCGGCACCCGCAGCTCAGCAGCTGCAACATCGACATTCGGGATTTTGTCGCTTCTCCGACACCGGTGTGGGGAGGTTTTCCAAAGGTACAGGAATTCCCACCTTGCCAGGTCCGTGTTTAACCCTCGAGCAGCTGGCTGCAATATGCACACTAAGTTTGCAGCCTTATCTTGGCGTGGTGCAAAATGTACTTTTTATTCCCAGTGGCATTTGTGGCAGCACTCCTTGGGCTTTATTTTTTTCATTTCTCCCAAATAACTTCTAATGTTACTTTACCTCTGATATGTGGATAAATGGACGCAGAGAATGAGTTTATTGTCGGAGCTATTATGCAGCTAAAAGGACATGTTTCCAAAAGTAGATTGAAGAAGAAACTCTTTTAACAGTTCTTTAAAAATATTTAATGCTTTTCAAGTATGAAATTTTGAAAAAAAAAACCTAAACCCCATACTTTTCATATATATATATATATATATTCTTTACTTACTTTATTGTGGCTGGGATACCTCTGTATTTTGGGATGGATACCTTTCTGCTTCAGACTTCTTAAATAAATGGCATTTTATTTAGGCCTGAGTAGGTGTTTTTTGTGTGGTTACTTATTTTCACCAGGCAAGCACCTCATATTCCATAAAGGCTTCCCAACTGAGCCAGGTCTAGAGTGCACTGGTGGATGTCACTGACCCTGGGAATGTGTGGAGAAAAGGAAATGTAAAGAAATGACCCAAAGCATAGAAAAATCAGTGGGATCAGTCAAGAGGGTGTTTCTTTTTTCTGTGGAGCCGCCCTGGGTTTTCATGGCAGCCTGACTGAGCCCAGAGTTTTTCCCTTTTGAGATACATGTTGGTGGTTTGCAAACCTTATTTCTCCAAAGCCAGCTCTGAGATACAAAGCTTCCAGACCTCCACCCCTTCAAATCAGAGATCTCCTATTTTCTCAAACGTGAAAATCTGGCCAATTTTAACTTAGACTGAAAATTCATTTGCTTATGTAAGCAATGGAAAGTAGAGGCCCCCAGAATAAAATTTCTTGAGAACATGCTTTATTTTAGGTCTAAATATAGTTCCTTTGGTTTGAATGTGATCATTTAACTGTTTAAAGGGAAGTCCATGATTGAGATGCAAGTGAAGCACATGGTTTTCCTGCACCAGAGCCATAAGTCCCATAACCAGCATGGTTGGGGCACTTATTGACCAGTGTCATTCGTTTTGCCAGCATAGAAGGAATTCATGAACATAGAGCAGGCTTTTAAAACTCAGTTTAGATATTCACATACGTTTTATTAATTTCTCCTGAAGGCACAAATTAAGAAGGATGTGTTTTTCTCTGTAAGCGCTTGAAGTGCTGCTTAAATTCTTGGCTCTACGTGATTGATTTTATTAAAATCAAGTAAAATGTAGCTTAGCAAAATTGTTTCTTAATTATTAAAGCAATTAGAGGGATCTAAGAAAGATCTTATTCCCACTAGGCTAAGCCTGCATATAAAGCCTCCCTTTCAGTTTCCTATTTCAGTTGTTCCACATTCTTGTAAGACGCCTACTAATCACCATCTAAGCCCAGGCAAACACAAAAGGGGTGAAGTGCTATCAGAAAAAAATATTGAAACACCAT
This sequence comes from Vireo altiloquus, assembly GCA_013396875.1. Classification (NCBI taxonomy): domain Eukaryota; kingdom Metazoa; phylum Chordata; class Aves; order Passeriformes; family Vireonidae; genus Vireo; species Vireo altiloquus. The sequence goes on from VZRF01014988.1 coordinate 282,866, forward strand.
CAGCCGATAGTTAGGCCAGTGATACGTTCCTGCAGTCCCTTTGGACTAATACAAGTACAGAAAAGGCTTTTCTTCCACCCACACAGGAGATCTGCAGAGGGAATGGATCCAATTGAAAGGTGCCCAGTAACACCAACAAAGATACTTTTCAGCCACATTGCTTTTCTGGCTGTACCAGGTTGGTGCAGGAGATGTGCACGAGAGCCAAAGTCCATCTGAGAGATATAATATATCTATATATAGCCTCCTTCTAGTGGCTGCTCATTCTCTTCTTGGCTAAAAGCATCCCACTGCGAGGGTTTACCCAAGTTCAGCTCTTCTTTTGACACTCCCAACTCTATCTCAGGTGTTAGCCTTGTTGGCTTTACAGGGAAATCCTGCTGCCCACCTCCATCTCTGCCAAGAAATACTTTCTGATGAGCTTCATGCTTTTTTTGAGGAGTACTTCCCGACCCAGTAGCCAAAGTGTGTGCTTTGGTCATGCATAGATTTAGCAGCTGTCCTTAATAAGTGCATCCCACACACCTGCTCTGCCATAGAAGCACTTGGCCGGACACAGTGGGGCTGTGGAATAGCTGCAGTTGTGATAAAGCCCCCAAAGGGTCCCATAAAACTAATGGGGTCAAGAGAGTGTCGCCCTGCACAGGTCCCACCATTCCCAGTGTTGTCATTTGTTTCTGTTTAAATCTTATGCTGAGACTGGTAGCAGTTGCTGCAGTTCAATCACTAAAATGTACCTGTGATTAATAATTGCTGCAATATAAGATGTGTAAAGTTTTACCACCGTGTCCTAGAGGGCTTGTAACAAGAATGACCAGTTTAAAGACGAAGCCAGGAATGTGGTAATGAGAGCGTATAATAGAAATGTTAATTAAAACACTCTTAGGAGAGAGAAGGGAGGGGAGCACTCCCATGTTATCATGTGATATCCCTGTGCCCATTCACAGAAAAAAGGAGTGCTAGGGAAGCAGGAAAAAAGAAGTGGTTGTGCTTCAGCTAAAGCCAAGGGCTCTGGGCAGGTTTAAAATCCATCTTTAATGATCTCAGCCTGATGAGCTCCTGGTGTGTCCCTACAGATTGGTCTGAGACACATCACACTGAGAACACCCTGGGAAAGCCAGCCCCAAGTCACTGGGAAGGAGCAATTAGCCCGACTCACAGGCTGAGATGCCAGAGCAGCTAAAGAGGATTGTGATTGCTAAGGAATAAGTAATGCGTGTGGCTCTTCTCTAACTTGCTCCTGTTATTGCAGGTCTGTGCTTTCTAAATAAGCAATTTTTCTACACCTGAGACTTTTCTAGTGAAAGCAGTGACTTTGAGTGGCCTGGCAGACACAGGGCCCTGTGTCCCTCTCAGCCTCGATGACCACACTGTGCTTGTGGGACACAACACCCTAATGCATTTCCCAAAAGTGTGCTGATGCACCTCCCTGAGCTTAGGAGTCAGCTTAGGAGTCTGTGTGAGAGGATCTCTGTAAAAAGGGGCTGTGGATGCCTGGCGTTCATCAGGAAAGCCCTGTGGATTACAGGGGAAGTGCCCTAAGCCCAGGGAGCCTGGAGGAGCTTGTAAATGCTGCCATCGTTTTCTTACTGCAGCGTGACCCTGGCAGGAGGCTCTGAGGAGAGAAAAAGATGTGAGAGAAGGCCAGAATCCATCACAAAAATTTTTACTAACCTATGGAGGTGCGAGGTATCTTCCAAGATAGAAACACGAGACAGTTTTCTGTTTGACTGAAGACATCACCTCTGAACTTCAGTTGCCAGAATTCAAAGAATTCCAGGCCTTTGCAAACATACTTTCTTCTCAGTTTGGAGACTTGCCCTCACCAGAGAGTGGTGGTGCTTGGAAAATCACTGAAGTTGATCTTTAATTTTAAATCTGTCCTGAATTTTTCTCCTTTTTGTTCTTTTTTCTTTTACTGCTTATCTTTTTTTTTTTTTTTTTTTTTTTTTTTT
>VZRF01014988.1:284829-335594 GCA_013396875.1 Vireo altiloquus
GGGGGGGGTAGGGGCTGTAAATGAGTTCCTATAACCATATTTAATAGAAATGATTTTGTATATGTGAGCTCTCGGACACTTCAGCTTAGCATTGGTGCAGTTTATTCAAATCTAATTTAAATCCCAGCCCAAACCTACTTGAGGCAAAATAGACTTAGACTTGCAATCCAGCAGCCATCTATGTCACAAACACGTTTTCTCCTTCACACAACAGACACTGATTTCACAAAATTCTGAAATAGGACTTAATTTAACATGTGTGCTAATAAACCTCTTGCAGTTGATTTCAATATACACTCAAAGTTAACTGTGTAGTTAAATGCCTGCCTGAATCATGGGCTGTATAAATTATCCATTTAATTATTCTCCAGTCAAAAGAACTCTTAAGTTTTCCAAGGTTGCTCACGGTTATGTCTGAAATAATTGTTGGGAACCCAAGCCTTGCAGAGAATTGTCTGAGCCAGCTCATAGCTACTTATCTCCTGCCTCTCCTTGTAACATCTGGATCAGTTTCTGGTAATATCATCCTAAACGAGGGTGAGAAACCCAAAGAATAAATTAAGGGGAAGTTGTAGAAGTTTTCTGGGCTGTAGTTTGCTGCCAGATGGTGACTCATGTTGGTGAGAGACAACAACAACAATAGTGATTATGGATGCATCCCAAGCCAGAAATTAAAATCTCTGCAACCAGGTTTGCATTCACAGATGAGCTTTTGCTAAATGATTTGGAGCAGAAAGTGGGCTACTCGAAAGGAAAGACAAAAAATATTTCAGAATTCCTCCCCGAGAAGGGAAACATTTCAGGGGATTTGAAATACATTTCTTCTGCACCCCAAAATAACATAATGGTATGTAAGACTTAGAGCTAAGGTTGTTTTTCTTTTCCCCCCTGTAGAATTTTGTAAGCCAGTAGCTGAGAGAAACCTGAAGCCTTTCCCAGGATAAATATTGTTCATGTTGTTCATCTTGGAGAATAAAATTTCCACTGTCTTCTGCTTATGTTTGCTGATTATACGTTAGAGTATGTGCACCTGAGCAAAGTGGCATAACCCAAATCCTACAGATAGAAAGACATTTAAAACAGGTTTATGTCAAATTAGTTTTAATTAATTTCTATTCCCTGCTTTGAAAACACTTCATTTCCCAGTGAATGGTGTAACAGCTCAGTTTAGCTGAAGCCCATGTGAGATGGTTACAGTGCTTGATTTTAAAGCACTGCTGTAAAATAGGTATTTTAGTTTTCATGTTCTTCAAAAATATATTTTATATTTAGAGTTTTGTTATAAAATGGTGATCTCTTGCAACCTTTGCATCTCCTTTTAGCAGTGGCTGACAGGACCATGGGATTCCCTTTCCAGTTGAGTTGCTGGTGCTGTTTAGGAGTCAGAGGCTGTACAAGGGAAAGGTGCAGTGGGCTGGGTTGTTGCTCTGCTTTCACAAGTTCCTTCTTGAAAACGAGGAAATTACATTACATTGAAATTTCATCTTGATTTTTGGCAGAGGCCAACGCTACAGATAATCAGCAGGAATACAGGAATACAGGCAAGCTGGTGCCTGTAACACAGGGGGGTTTCCTCTTAATTTCCCAGTCTGCTGGCCTTGCAGTAATTGCACACTAATTTATCTAAAGGGAGGAGAATGTATGTGTGCCTTCTTTATGTAACTACTAAACCTTGCCCAGAAATCTTAATTAGGCCTTCGTTTTGCCTTGAAGATTTGGGAATTAACTTTATGGTGTCCTTCCCTTTATCCTCGTTTTGTTATTTCAGTGATTTCTTTTGGTTTATCACAATTTTTGCAATATTTCATCTTTACTTGCTCAGCACTGGCCTGTGTTTATAACGATGCACTGTGTGCCAGGTCATGGTCCAGCTTAAGTCTGTGCTAGATTTGACTCAAAGAGTAACAGTTTAGCTCAGTTTTAGAAGGAAAAAGCTTTTTGGAAAAAAATCAGTTTACACCATTCCTCTTAGGGTCCTATTTCATTATTGTTGTCTATACATTTCTCAGTGGCACAAGTTGTGGGTTATTATATTTATTACATCTGAGAAAGGACAACAAAGCAATCTGAGCTCTGGAGTATGTTAGTGAGGAAGTAGTAAAAAAAAAGTGAGTAAAAATCTTTCAGGGATTTTTGCAGTCGTCAGTGCAGTTGCACTTGTTCAGAGATTTGTGCTGTTCTGCTTCTTCAAGAAACTGATGAAGATACCAAAGGAGGGAAATAATTGAGGAAAAGAGAACACACCAACAAAAATACAAGGTTGCTAAGATAAAGATAACTGACTTTGCTTTTACTTTCTTTTTTTTTTTTTTGAAGCAACAGAAGTTGGTGAGCTATATAAAAATAGAAGTATATCATTTTGCTCTGCTCCTCCTTTCAAAAGTTTGAACTGAGTACTTTTCAATTGTACTTTATAAATTGTATTTTTCAATCCATTCCCTCTCAGTCTACTGGAATGGATGAAAATTAGAACAACCAGGCAAAAATGGGCACTGGTGAAATTTTATCACCAAATGTATATAATGATCTTGTAAAAGCCAAACCCTGGCTTCCCTGACATCTTGTTTGCACATTTCAACATGTTATCATGGGATTTGCAGAGGTGTCATATGACAAAATAAAAAGCCTTTGTTAATTAAAGAGAGGCAACCTCTAACACAACTGGGTTAAGGCTGAGGATTTTTGTGCTCTGGATTCCAGATGATAAACCTTTGCACTTGACATAATTTTGGTGATACTGAGCAATACATATTCAATGTTACAAACTGTCACCTCTTCTCAACCTCTACAAGCCAACAAATTTGAAAAGCATCATATTTCAAGCTCTAACAGTGTTAATCTTTAAAATTAGTGCTTTGGCTGAAATCTTCTAAAGATTTGCACAGTGATTGTGATTTGACTAATGTGAATATATGTAATCAAGCCAGAATTTCTTCCTTGCATAAGTTTTCTTGGCATTGTCATCTGGTGTTTGTTGTTATATTTAATTTCCTTACGTCAAAGGATTTGAACTATTCTTATGGCCTTAATATTAGTTCTTATGGCCTTAATATTAGATTCGGAAAGGGATGGCTCAGTGTCAAGTTGCTGAACAGTTGCTGAATTCAGTCTTTGAATTCTGATGCTAGCTAGAGCAAGAAGTGCTGAATATCTTTGGACAGTTAGTTTAAAGCTAATTTATTGTCTCCTTAAATAAACAACCTCATTTAATAATATAGGTCTGATTACATGACTAAGCGTAAGCTCTGAAACAGGAAAGTTTTCTCATCTGTGAAATACAGTGAGTAATCGTGATCAGCTATAGCACTGCAAGATTCAGACGCTCCTGCATAGGTAGTTTTTAATGTATATACTTTAAACAGGACTGAAAGCGAGGATCTAATTTTANACTCCTGAGGTAGTCTTTAGGTAGTTTTAATGTATAGGTAGTATATTTTAATGTATAAGTAGTATATTTTAACGTATATGTAGTTTTTAATGTATATACTTTTAACAGCACTGAAAGCGAGGATCTAATTTTAAAAGAGCAGAACTCTGAACTGTATCTACCTACCTGAGAGGTGGCCTTGCTCACCAGGGCCTGTGATGCTGTCAGCTCTGGTGCACAGATGTGACACCTCACTGCTGACGTGCTGGAGAGAATTCAGAAACCCTGTTAGGAACGTCCTTGCACACAAATGCCACCCCAGAAATGCAAGTGTTAGAGGTACCCTCACAGCATTTAACTGGGCTTCTAGAGATTTATTAATAAATACTTCACATTAAAACAGTAAGGTGTTGTAAGCTGAAGTGTTTTATACTAAGAATAAAATTATCGATTTTATATCATGTCGATTGAGAGGAGATGGGTGTGGAATCAGGCTACCTGAGGGGAAACTAACACAGAGATGGCAACTGAACTTGCCTTTTCTGATGTCTTTGTCATAGCAGAAGGCAGGAGGAAGAGGTTTTTAGGATGTCCAAAAAATCTGAAAGTCAGGTAGGAAAATTACTTGGGCATTAATCAAATTCTAAGAGATAAGCAGAAGAGAATTAAAGTATAGGGAGAAGAGAAGAGAAGAGAAGAGGTTAAATTTCAAGTTAAAAAATTTTTTTTGGCTGCGGCACAAGTAGCCACCAGGACACAGAGGATGAGGAGCACCTTAGTTAATTATTCCTGATCTTCCTTTCCAGGGTATTTCCACTGGCACTGGCACTTTTGGGTGTTTCCTAGGCCAAATTCCACTGTGACAAATTTATATTCTTGGACCTGCTATAGCTTTAGTGAATAATGTACCTGTCTTGAGCAATGTGCTCTTGTAGCTGTCGGCAGCCACAGGGTTGTTTTTCCCCTTGTCTGGCTGAACTTCAGCTCATGTGGAAGAAAGATATTAAGTCTTTCCTGTTCTCTACATATTTGGCTTGCCATATGGCAAATGGTAAATCAAGTACAGGTGGCAGCTCACAAATGGAGAGAGGTACTTCCTTCCTTAGTATTTTTTTTTTTTGAGGCTTCTTCCATTTTTAATTCATTTGGTCTCCAGCATTCCCTCTCTCTCCCTGTCCTTAGTGTGTGGACACATTAATTAATAATATTAATACAATTAATTAATTGCTATCTCCCTGTCTGGCCTTATGGACAAAATTCTTGTGTTTTCACTGATGTGCAGTTTCAAATTCTCCTCCAGGCCACAGAGAAGAACATGTGAAACGGGACCAAATGTATTTAAACACGCAGGTTGTTCACATACACCCAGAACAGCTCCTGGCCAGTTGTGCTGTGGTTTTTGCCAGCCTACAGCACTGCCTGGCACAAGGAGCTGCTGCATCAGGAACCAGAAAAGACTCTTCAAAGCAGCAACGTCAGAGGCAGGGTCAGGGCCAGGACATCAGGTAATTGTGCAGGTTCACCGTGTTGCCTCAAGAACTCCAACAAATTAGGAACGGTCTGCAAACAGGAGTGGAAGGTAAAACCAGCACTGCCTGCCCTTCGCTGAGAGGTGACTGCACCTCGCAGGCAGGAAGCCAAACCCAGACACTGTGCCTCACTTAAGTAATTTGGTGCACTCAGAGAGCATCATTAAGCTGAGAACAGCTGCTTGCTAGCATGGCAGGAGGAATAAGCAGCAGTGATTTGAGAACATCATAAAATGTGTTTCTGAGGAAGACAGGAAAGGCCCAGTAATGTTTCTTCTTTTCCGACAGAGCTTCCAGCATCTCTCAGGCAAGAAGGTGTTTTATGTCCCCATTCCTAATAAAAGTCTGGCAGTTCAAGCTCTCTCCTAGATGCAACCTGAACCTGTAAATTTATCAGCGATGCAGCACCAAGGGGAAATAGTGTTATAGATCTTGTAACCTTTGTGACAGTTATCTAATAAGCCAGGTTACCAAATATCCCAGCAAGGAAGGCTGATACCACTGACATCCACCAAGTTCCTCCAGTGTTTCTCCCTTTTATGCAGGAAGAGATTGTTTTTAGCAGACAATACTGTAGGGAATGGTGTTCTCATAAAATGTGAGGCTAAATGTTGAGTAATGCACCTATAAACAGAAAGTAATTAGTTAATATGTGTTCTTGGATAATTACAATAAGACAGGATGGGAGTGTTTGACTAAATTGTTCAGAGAAACACTGTGCTCTGGCTTTTCAAAAGCATCTGAATGTATTTTAATTCTGCCAAATGTTTCCATTTGAAGCTAGAGCTCTTTCAAGGCATCTTTTGGAAAGGTTAATGTCGGTATGAGTGGTCCAAATAATATACTCCACATGAATTCCCAGATTGATTTTACTAATGTTCCTCATTTGCAGTTTTTAAGAGAAGCAAAGCAGCAAAGGGATGCTGCTGATGCTGACGTGGGTCTATAATCATCTGAAAAAGAAACAGCAGATTGGTGTAAATGTGTGTAAAGTCACAGAGGAGGTCTGTAGTGAGGTTCTCCAGGGGTCTGTGCTGGAGATGACGAAGTCTGGTGATGTTATAAAGTTATCATGCTGATAAGGATGAGGAAGGGCTGTACAGAAGCAGAGAAGGTTCTTACAGCAGCGTGTGATGGGGCAGTAAACCAGCAGATGAAATTCAGTGTAGATAAACATACCATGGTGCACACAGGGAGACACAGGCTCAGCTTTGTTCTGCACATGGAATGTGGGATCTGAGCTGGCCATTGCTGCTCTGGAACAAGCCCTTGGGGCTGTCACAGCTACTTCCATCAGCACATCAGTGCTCAGCTGCACTCAGAAAAGCAAGCCAAATGAAAGGAATGGAGCACAAACCAGAAAACTTCAGTTCAGCTCCACTGAAATCCTGCACTGGTGTCCAGGACACTCCGTTCCACAAGAGCACAGCAGAGCAAACAGGATTGCAGAAAGGCAGCAAGCACAAGGAATGTTTTGGAGCAGTTTCCAGGTAAGAAAGGACAGAGTAAACTTGCGCTCCTCAGCTTGGAAATCAGGCATGCTGGAGGGAGCAGCAGTCTGGGGAAATCCTTGCCAAAGGGTGCTGGAAATGCAAAAAGTTTACTTGAATTCAAGAGCAGATTGAACAAGTATTCACAAAGCAGATTCTTTGGGGATTCACACATTGAAAAATAACAGCAAACTCAGAAAATCACCTGAGCTGAAAGTAGTGGAAAACAAGAATGTATTTTGAGGTTTTTGCAAAGCACAGGAAGGTTTCCTCGTTACGAATAAACTGTGAAAAATTGCTGTAAGGCGAACACAACCTTCTCTTCTGATGTAGTCTTTGCTTTTCTTTTAGTTTTACTTGGAGCATTTTAAAATGTATCGATAAATAAAACTGCTCTTGTTGTGAGATACACTTTTCATTTTGAAAATGGGCAGAGCTCATTTCTTTTCTCCATCAAAAGCCAAACACTGCCCAGGAGTCGAAGGGCATGAGGAAATCATTAGCAGCAAAGCAGAGAGCCTGTAAACCTGCAGGGCCTTCTGGAGGTGCAGTTTGGTACCTTTGTGTTTGAGAGGTGGAAATGAATGCAAGAAATTCCCCAAGCTGCCCAAGGGTGTCCAGGCTGCTGACCATTTTGACCATCAAGGACCTGGTTGAAGCAGGAACACATTCTCACTGCATCTCAGCCCTCCTCGAGCAGAACTCTCTCAGGCACTGCTTCTTTTCCTTCTGCGCACTCCTTCTTTCTCTGGGGTTTCATTGGGGGTCTCACCACCCTCACAGTAAGGAATTCCTTCCTTATGTCTAATCTACTTGATTTTAACACAGCCAGGCTTGCTCACAAGAAGTTGGAAAACCTCTTCCCTGCCAAGCTTATCTAATGCCTAAGTGTTTGCAGTCACAGCAATCTTGGGGCACTTTGCTTTGCATTCATCCCAATGGGAAGCAGCTCTTTGGAAGCATTAATAAAACCAGGAGCAAAGGTCATGTCTTTTGCAGTCAAGTATTTTGTACCATTAATGTTATTTTTTCCCTTTAAAAATTGATTTCAAACCACGAAAGAGCAGTGCCTAACTCTACCCTAGCTGGAGCCATCACATATGTGTGAGAAAATCTGACAGACCTATTATGTATTTTTGGAGTGTGTGTGGCCCCCTGAGCCTGAATTTGAGCCAAAAAGAGGAAATACAATGTCTGATGTAGTCATCAGCTGCACCACAGCCCCCTTGCATGACTCAGGTGCCTCAGTTTCCCCTCTGTAGCAGCATAATTAAATTGCCTGTCTTCCACCTCCTGCCCTGTGAGTTTGGGGGAATGACTGTCTCAGTGTGTCCTTGTGCAGATGGCTTCACTCCTGACTGGGAACTTGGGGCATAACACGGGATATAAAATTATGTAAATACTGCAGTCACGAAAATGTCTTTATTGCATTCATGATTCTACCCTAGAGGCTTTTTCTTTGGCTGAGGTTTGATGAAAGCATTATCATCTGTCTTACACAGACCTCCAGAGCTTTACAGTAGCTGGATCTAGTGGGGAAATAAATTTTAGGAAAATAATAAATCCCGACGCTGCAGCGCCAATAGAGGCAGAAGCATTGAGAGTGTCTGCAGTTGGGAGCAAAGTTAAAATTGCCTGATGGTCGTGGTGTCCTTTCAGAGCTCCATAAAACATCAGCGAGTTACCTGTGGGTCGTGCCTAGCACTCAGAGCCCTGCATCCTGCCCCAAAGGATTGCCCCGTTCCCTGTCACGGGAAATACCTGGCTTCTGAGGTTACAGCAGCGCAGTAATTTAGAAGGGAAACTGATCTCTCAAAAGCTGAGGCTAATTTTCAGGCCTGGCTGTCATTCATCGAGGGCGCGTTCCCACACAAAGCCCGGCCAACAAAGGGATCCTTGCACTGCGCACACCGCATTCCCCTGCCTCCCCCCTCTCACCAGGGAAAAGATGCCTCTTTGTGCTGGAGATAAGTGAAGAAGAAGGATTTACAGGACAACAGTAAGCTATACCAGGGACATCTCAACTGTAATTAAATCCTTTATTCACACTGGCTCCCAGTGTGGGCCATATTAGCAGCCCAATGGCACATACTGTGGAACGGCGTAAAAAATATTGAAACAAACCTTCTGAATCCAGGGAGCTTGGGCTGATTTCTTTCCCATGCAGTAAATGAACCAACACTGTGGCTGAGGTTAAAGGAAGGTCGGTTTAACTCGCCAGGATTGCCGCTGGAGAAGGTTTTTGAGCTGTGCCTGGAAACATCTCCCTGACCTAAAACCCTGTAGTTTCAGTGTGCAAATGTTGTTCTTGTCTGCACGCTGAGCACCTTGGGGTAGAAGGGATTCCCTGCCAAGGAATCTGCCTCATGTCCCAGGGAAGAGGCTCAGGGTTTTGTGCATGTCCTGCCGCTGTTCTAACTTGCTGCCAAGTTCCCATCATGTGAATTCCCTAAATCAGGGTTTCAACATCTCTTTAAAAATCTCCTTTAGCTTGCCTGGAGTGCATTAGAGGCCACGTGAGGGTCCAGGTGAACTCCGTGGCTTTGTTTGTGAAAACAAACCTAAAAATCCTGAGAGTTCCCTCCTGGTCTTTGAATCTCTGGCTCCAGTAATAATTAAAGATCAGTTTTCCTGTGGAGCTGGAGGTTTACTCTGGGAGGGGCTGTGGCTTTGGGTGAACAGTAGGTTCTCTTTCTACCTTTTCTAAATTGCCTTTAATTACAAAACTCACTGAGTAGCCAGCAACAGTGAAATCCCCAGGAGTTCCAAATAGCTGCCATGTGTCTTTTTCTCACACTTGCAGAGATTTGGGACGTCTGCCAAAGTCATAGAGCAATAAAGGAGCTTAAATATATTAAATGAAATAATATGCCATCAAAGCTTAGAGCGCCCTTTGCTCCAGTCCTACTGCTTTATCTGCTCTTCTCTCTCTCCTGACTCACTCTACCTCCATGCTCTGTTGTTTGTAATTGTCTGTTCTTTATTTTCTCTCTCATGTTTCTTTTTTTTCCTTTCTTTTGGGAGGAGAAATAGGCAAACTGAGGAAGCCCAGCCTACTACCTTCACAAAGTTCTTTGCTGTTGCTGTGTCTTTTCATATGTGAGTGTGCATTCCTTAGTTTTCTTTCACCGTGCCCTTCCCACTCCTTCCTTAACTCCTCTCCATCACATCCTCATCTTCCATTCTTCACTTCTACCTATGTCATGTTTCCCTCCCTGCTTTTGCTGGCTGCATCCAGTGTAGGTAAGAGCGTGGCTGATGGGTGTGCAACACACATGGACCCGAGACACTCGTCTGAAACCCGTGTGAGCCTTTCCCTGTGTGCTCATCTGTGACTGATTGGCCCTGATTTCTGGGCCACGGGTCCTCCCATCCACACTTTGTTCTGTGCAATTACTGTGATTACATGGCCAGTTGTGCTAATTGTGCAGCGTACAGATGACTCATTAGTTCTGCAATTATGCATTTTCCTGAAGAGTTGCTGTGGAGGAGGGCCTGATAATAGTTTGGCTGTCTGAAATCTGACCTTTGCTTGTTTATCATTTCACCATGAGTAGCTTGAAGGCCAAATGCTTCTTTTTAGCACTGAACATGAAGCATTTTTTTGTTCAACCTGAGACTCCAGCCATGGATAGTGGTTCCAGCTGTCCTGCAGAGAGGCTCTATGTGAGCACACAGATAAGAGCGCTGGATGTGGCCCCAGTTTGGAAAGATGTGTGTGCCTTGCTCAGAGCACTTGAGTTGTCCCACTGAAGTCAGCGGAGTTATTTCTGTTATTGAGGAACAGGAGTGACTTAAGTACCTTCCTGAATGTGGCACCTAACAGGGCTGACAGATTTTCTTCCTGAAGCAGTGGTCTTTTTTACACTACAGCTGTTGCTGGATGTGAAATCTCACTTTTTCTAACATATCCTGGGAGGAGGAGATTAGGAGGTGTCGAGTTTGCCTTCCCAGCCGTTACTTTGCACCAGTTGTTTGTGACAAACATAGCCAAAAAAAATAAAATCATCAAGAAAGGATTTCTGAGCCTGTCATCCAGTTTTCCCAAATCACCTGCCTGAGTGCATCTCCCAGCTCCTGTATGAGACCAGGAACGGGGAGTTAGTCAGGTTATACTGATTGTGAAAGGGACAACAGATCTGCTCAAAGATATTGCTTGATCAAAAGGATGCAGTGATAAGATAGGAGATGTGTAAGTCTGGAGAGGTGATGCTGACACCTGTGGCCAGATGGGAACAGAGTTAATATCCCACTTAACGTGAGTGTTTGGGGCTCAGCTGATAGGCAGGGAAAATGGAAAAGAACTGTGCACTGTAATTTTCCAGCAAAATTGAGTTATAATATTATTAAGGCTCTTGAGCCAGTCTTGTCCTCAGTGTGATTTCAGACCAAAGAGTTGGGTCAGACAGAGGAGTCCTGGTGAAAAAGTGGAAAATCAATTTTGGGTAAATTGTACCAGATTGGAGAAAAACAAGAACATCAAGAAAACCCCGTCTGTAATTTTTCAATACTTTTCTTTGCCCTAATCTGAGAAGGAGAGATGAGGACATAATAAAGACTCATTTCAAGCCAGTTTCCAGGTGACATAAGAGCTCAGCAGTAAGGGGAGGTTGCTGCTTCCTCAGAGCCAGGCTTGGTGGCGATGTCAGAACGCTGTGTGCAAAGTTGACAAGTTTGACAGTTCCTGGGCAGGGGTTTTTGTAAGATTTTGGAAGCATGCACAGTGATTTGAGCATACGCAGTGATTTGAGATTGGCTTCAACCATAAATTTCAAGCTGTCTTTTATGATAAAGGGTCAATATGTGAGTGGCATAGCACTATGATTATAAAAATGAAAGTGGTGGTTCTCTTCCTGTTTTTGAAAGGTAAAGGGCACACTTAAGGAACTCAAAGAGCTGCCTACACTGTGTTCTTTAATACTGCTATGTCTATTCATACGTACATATGTATTTATATGTATGTTAAATAAGGTTTAATTTTTTTTTTCCCAGATTAACCTAAGATTTTCCTTGACACAGCATGAAAATTAAGATATTTTAACATTATCAGAATCCCCTGCAATTCACACTATGGAACCAAATTTCATTAACATGAAATGTTTTGAAATAGAGTGAATTTCATCTCCTGCTGGAAATGCTTCTAAGGTTTTCTAACCCCCTTTTATTAACTTATATCCATTAAAAAATGATCATGCTACACTTTCCCATGTTATAAAGCTTGCAGCAACTGGCAGCAATGAGGTATTAACCCAGAATATGACTACATGAAGGAAATGGAAGAAAAACAGAAACTTGAAAATAATTCGTGCAAAGAAAATTTTTGGCAAAGCAATCTCAGATTTATTCTTGAGTAATGGATCGTTTGTTTTATTGTTATTTGTTTGGATATTAGCCGCAGATAAGAACTGGAATCAGAACCTTCAGCAAGGCCCTCCTGTGACTGATGCTCTACATCAGCCATGGAATGCTTCCAGCGTGATCCTACTTAAAAATTTAGGGGTGAGAAAAATTCTGCAATCCAGGGAAATTAGAGTGTTAGCAATCACTGGCAATTATGTTTAGTGAGATATTGCACTATTTTTACCATTGGCCTCTCTTCCAATTGCCAGAGGAACATCAGCAATAGCTTTACAAGATGTTTAGAAGTGAAAAGAATAAGCTGTGAACATATTTAAGAGAATATTTTTGACTATTTCTCAGTTTCTAATAGACATTACTAGAGGTGCCTGTTCGTATTTCTTAAGCTGCAGAAAGGCTTCTCCACCTTCACTGGGCTGTACTCACACAGGGAAAGTACAGTGAAACTTTATATCTTCATCTGTGCAAAGATGACTGGCGACCCATTGACCTCAGTTTTCCATTTCTGGTCTTCTAGTGTTTGTGTCCAATTTGGGTTTTGTATTTGGACCAGGAAAAATGATGTTTAGCAAATTCTCCCTATCCTTTGGGAAGATGATTCCCCCATAATTTCTCCATGTCCATCCAACTGGAATGATTTTCTAATGCTTCTAGGTTTTCTTTATTAGAATTTCTGAACAAGTTAATCTGTTTTTATGAAACTCTTGCAATTCCCTGCATAAAAACGTGAGCAATCAGGAGCTGATCCCAAAGGTCCTCTCTCGCTTCTCTCATTACTTCTTGGCCTTACAAGTCTTTCCTGTCCTCAGAGCCTTTTCTCCATCGGTTTGACTCTGTGTCTCTGTGAGTTTTGACCAGAAATATTGGCAGGGGGAGTTTCGGAGGAGCTCCAAAACCAGGCACTAGCTCTGTACAGTACCTGAGCTCCTCCCAGGGCCCCACCTGCCTTGCTGGCCCCTCTTTCATGAAAGTTGTACCCACATCTGTCAGCTGTGACGGCACCCTAAACTGGGGAGCAGACCCCTCAGCTCCTCAAAACCCTTTGCTATTCTGTGGGGGCCTTGCAGCCCCGTTCTTCTCTGTGTGCCCAGTGATCTTCCTTCTCAGTGTCCCATGTCAGGAAAAAACGGAGCTAGAATGCTTTTCTGCTGCTTCAGGAATTGTTTATTGTTTATTTTAAGTTTCAGGAACACAGCCTCTGCTGCAGCTTCCAGGAGCACAATGGCTGTGGCTGCTCAGCGCAGAGAGTTTATATACCTTTTATCACCCAATTGCCAGATTTTACGTCTTTTATTTTGTCTTTAAAACCTATAAGTAACAATTTTATTAACATGTCTCTTCTACACTAAATTCTTTCTACCAATTACTAAATCACAGGAACTTAGGTCAGAGAAGGAAGAAGGAGAGGAAGAAGAAGAAGGAGAAGACGACTCCCTGAATTCTCCATGTTGTCTCTATATTAATATATAGAGAAAAATCTAAAACTACCAGTACACTCTCTGTGGTACACTGAACAACTATCTCTTCATTTCTTTGGTGCTCTCAGCTCACCCAGAAGTGGGGGAAGATGCTCCCATGGATTTAGCTCAAAGACTAAGAATTTTTGGGGTGCTCTAGGGATAAAATGAGTCCCCAGAGGGGCAGGACAGGTTCTCCAGCCTCCCTGGACTCCAACACTATTCCTGATTCCCAATATTTTTGCCCCAGCCAACCTGCCCTCTCTGTGACAACTAATTCTTCTGCTGAAAGCAGTGCAAGACGCTTCACAAAATGCATATTTATTGCCTTGCACCTGTCCTGAGCCGGCGCATGGATCACAAGGCACCGAGACACGTTCATGGCGCTCATATCTCCCCTCCCATCTCCATCCCCGTGGATACATACTCATCATTTGGTTGTTGCAGCCATGACTTTTTGGCTGCCCCCGGTGCCAGCTGACAAAAGACACATGTTAGAGTGATCCCAGATTGTGTCTGGCACCCAAGGTTGCACAGGACAAGCTGCCAAGTGTCCAAAAGCATAGGTATTTCACCAAGGGAATGCTCGGGTTTTGGTGGGTGAAAAACCTGATTTGTTGCAACAAAAAGCTGAGAATTTTCTGGATCATAAAAAGTTCCTTTATGACACGGAACTGTGAAAAATAATTTAAATTTTCATTTCAGTTAACTGAAAATAAAAGGAAGCTTCCATCCTCTTTTTTTTTCTTTTCTAAATCTTGTAAAGAAATCAATTTATTTTTCTACTTCTAGATGAACAGCAAGCATGGTTAGGGAAAAATATATTTTTGCCAGGAAATGTCATCTTTGCTGTGGAAATGCTTAAGTTTCTCCATGAAAATGGAATTTCCCTTCAGAAGTAATTTAGCAAATAAAAGTGATGGGTTTGTCCAGTGGCTGGAATTATAGCACCTTCCATGTGAAAAGGCTTTTGGCATTGAGCCTCCACCACAGAAAACTGAACAGAGCCCCAAGTAAAACTCACACTTGTTCCTGACATGAAACCAACTTCCCAGTTCAAGGAAGGTTTAAGTGCCTGTTCATATCAATGTCATGAATTCTTCAGGGATTTATAGTTTTTAGAAAGTGCAAAAGAAAGGCAATTTTTTAGCAGGTATAATCCTCATTGCTGACATGCTGACAGAGATGAGAATGTGCCAGGGTTCTCCATGGGACATCAGTACAAGGGGGATGTATCCTTCAGTACCCTTCCTCTACCAAGGAATGTTCCTTTACAGCTGACCCTAGAAGCTCCAGGTAACATACAAACAATCCTTGTCCCCTGAAAACCTGGCAGACTTCAAGGCAGACAAATAATAGGGATAAAAAACTTTTTGAAAGGTTTGCTGTTATCAGTGTGTTGGTGGGAGGGAAAGTGGAGCACCAAAAGGTTCATCAGTTTGTCCTGAAGGCAGAGCTGACCACAGGACCTGCTGCCACCTTACACTAAGGTCATACTCCTTGCCCTTGCCACTGGATTTCCTTCTTTCTCCTTCACCTTCCTGAAGGATTGTCCTGAACGTCTACAACACACTTTGGATTTGTTTTTTTTCTGCACTTATGAGCACACTACCTACCCCTGCTTTGCCACCAGTCCCAGTTCTCTTGGCCTTTCCGTGTCCTTCAGAGGAAAAACTCTGAGCCGAGGGCAGGAGCATTTTGGATATTTCCACACTAAAAAGCTGTCCTGAAACCGAGCACTCTTAGGATAGCGTTGTAATCTGCACATCCTGATGGCTTTACTCCCTGCCCCTGTCCCTGGCCTGTCCAGATGTCCCTCCTTGCTGCTCTAAATGAAGGTTATTACTCCCACGCCGACATCAGCCACTGATTTAAGTGTAGCTTTCCAAGCTGGAGGGAGGAGGAAACAGCGGAGAGCAATAAAACCAGAGTTCATCGTGTTAAAGCAGTGTAACATCTCACTAAGAACCAGGTGTGAGCTGAATGAACTGAATAATAGGCTCCAGTTAGCACTTTGTGAGCATTCTGCTTAATCAAATTAAGACAGGAGGCTGGCAGTCAGAATTGCACTTTTATCTCTCACAGACACCTCAGAAAATCTAGGATAGAGGTGTGTGTCCAGAGTTACATCCACAAACCCTTCAATCCAAACTCACCTTTCTCCTGTCTTGTTTTTTCAAAGCAGTAAGATTTCCCTCCGAAGGTGATTAACTGTTGGAGAAAAAAATTCTGGATTTTTTGCCTCCAAAATCTCATCTATGCTTTTCAAATTACAGGAGTTTTCTTACACGAAAAAAAGTAGTGTTTCCTGAGCGTCTGGCATCCTTTTCATTCAGGAAATTCAGTGGGAACTTCAGCATTCACATATAAATAGATGTGCATGAGCACACAGCAACTGACTTTTTTCCACCCCAAACCACAAAGATGTTATCACTTTTAACCACTTCGGACCAAATTTCAAGCCCTGCTGCTGCTGCTGCTGCTGTGGAAAGAGTGAGACCCCGTTTACATGAAATGAGCTCTGGCATAATTTTATCAAAACAGTAACCTGGGAATGCAGGAATCAGTGTGGCTATTTGGGAGAGAATTTCCTTGTGGGAAGTTGTTACTCTGGGTTCTCAGAAGGTGCCAGCGAGACAGGGGAGCCCTTTGGAGCATGGCAGCCACAGTGGGCAGCGAGAGCTGTGTGGTCCAGCCAAGGAGCCCAGGAACTCTCTGGAGCTTAGCAGCTCCACAGGGCAGCAGGAGTGAGCAGACCCTGGTTCTGATCTCCATAATCTAGATGTTATGCTTGTAAAGCAGCCATGATGCATTCCAGCTCAGCGTTTCAGTCCTTAAAATTTTATAAATGTAAAAGCTTGATGGAGGGAAGCTAGTTTACCATTACAGTCACAAAAGTAGCCATGGCTTAGTTCAGGCTGTGTAGCCCTTGCAGATGAGAAGAGCTCCCAAAGTCCAGAGCACTGACTTGAGCCCACTTCAGCTGTTCTGTGTCTTCTGCCTTCTTTGTCCGCATTTGTACTCCAAAATTTCATGTGAGAATTTGCCTCTGTGTGAGAACGAATTTAACTCTGACCCACACTCACAAACTCTACAATTTTATGGCAGGAATCAGGTTTCTGTTCTTGCTTAAAATAAGTATGAATATGCTGATATTTTGGGAATATTGCAAAGAAAGGAATTTTAATAAGGGTTTTGGCAAGCTGGAGTTATGCTTCATGGGTGCAGTAAAGATGGCAAAGAGTTTCTGTAGGTCTCTGTATGGCTCAGCTCTGGCCCAGACCGTATTTTAGCACTGTTTCTAGTTCTTGTTTAAAAAACAGATTCGGTCATCCTTTCCCACTTAATATTTAAATGCAAGTAAGGAAAAAGGGAAAGCAGCACCTCCCCTGCTCTGCTCTTCTGCCATTAGAGATGAATCAGGTGCCTCACGAGCTCTCCAAGCTCCTGGTGGCATGTGTCAGCCCTGGCTCTGTGTTAGGTTTACTCATCTGGAAATGCAGGATAGTGCTGTTGCTCACTGGTAATAAACCCACAGAGAATGCTAAGTCTTTGCCTGGTGCTTTTACTCCTCGGTTCTTCACGTGTCATCCAGAGGGAGTCACCTTTCAGAGGAAAAAAATGCCCTGCCATGATGGTGATGAGTTTTAAAGTGTCAAGTAATCATTTCCAGATTGCCACAGGAGCAGTATCCTGTGGCAGGGACTAAGTCTTGAATTTTTTGTTTTTACCTAGCACTGAGTATCGCGCTGAGCTGCCCAGGAAGCAAAGTCTCTGCCCACTGAAAAATAAACTATTATCAGCAGAAGTTGTCTGGCCGTTCATGGGTCAGGAGTATGGGAGAGAGGAGGTCAGAAATAGTTCATATTTCTTTTGTGCTGGAACTGAGCAGGCACATTCATTGTCCTCTGCCTGAGGCTTCTGGCCACGGGCTGTGGGATTTGTGGCTGGTGCCACATTGTCACTGGGGCACTAACTGGGTAATCATTTGAGCACTGCAGCCCTACCAAGTGATGCAAAGCTGCTGAGCAGCCCTGCCAGTGCTGATCCTCGTGTCTGAGCTGCTGTTAGCTGCAAGCACTTATGTCAGGTGGCAGCCAAAACATCTCTCCCCATTTGAAATGCAGGCTCTGTTCTGTCCTTTGTTTGCCCCCCCAGCACTGCACTGAATTTCACACCAACAGATCCAAATCATAGGTGGCAAAGAATAAAAGCAGAGGTGGAGAGGACATCTGCTATACAACTGGGATGAGTGTGAATCTTAACTTTCTTCTGAACTTCATACCATTGGTACAGGAGATAATAATGCTCCTGCTGTGCAGAAATGCATAAATTGGGAAACGCATTGTGCTCTCTTATACAAACACCACACTTATAGGCAGCAATGTCCAAGCACTCCAGCTCTTGGTAATGAAATCCAATCATCCGGCATTAACTCAGCACCTCAGTACTTGTATCTTACAGCCTCCTGGTCCCTTCAGATGCATCTACTCCCACAGTCATGCCTGTGCAAACCACACCTATCACCCAGGATATTCGGGTCAGTCTGGTAAAACCTCACATATATCTGTACCTCACAACACTCTGCAGCAATTCTCCCAACCCCTGCTCCTTCATCCAGCAGGGCAAGCACATACTCCCAGAAATGGACCTGCCGAACCAGCCAGGGCTGTACTTAGGCCTCTTCACGACTGCTTTGCTCACCGTCTGTAATTCTTGTGTGCTCTTACCCAGTCCACAAATTATCTCGAGTGGCAACTTCTGCTAAATAAATCCTGAGGCAGGAATCTGCTCTTGTAAATTGCAAATGTGGAAGACTATGATGTAATTTTTGTCTCTGAGGATAACTCTTACACAAAACTGTAACTGTGTTTATTCAAGTGTACACTTTCTCTCCTTGAGTATCAACATTTTTTTTTCCATCAAAGTCTTGGCCAATGCAAAAGGGAATTTCCTTCTCTGTTTGCTCAATCTCAGGGTATACCAGTGTACCAAGAGGACTTTGTTCCAAGAAAGGGGAATTTTTTACAAGGAAATCTATATAGTTTTGTATTTTACTGCCACTGCCCTGGCAGTACAGTGTTAATATCCACCAGCCTTTTTCACTAATATGTGTTAGGGAAACAGAACTTGCTTTACAATGGTATTTTCAAAATGCATTTTGAAGCAAGCCTCTGATACCCACAAATTTCCTCCCTGGCACCCATTTCTGAGGCCAGATATCTATTGCATGGGCACCTGCAGTGACAGCAAAGATTCCCATCAGCTCCTAATGCAAAGTGGGGAAGATTCTAGGCTAGATTTTCCTCTCTGGAGCATGCAAGCAGCTTCCACGCGCATCCCTGGACATCTGGTTTGTAAATAGCATCCTATCTTGAGCCACCACTCATATATTTGGCTTGACCCTTTCAAATACAGACAATTTGAAACCCACCTGGACAATTTCCAGTGTCACCTGCTCTAGGTCACCCTGAGTTGGCAGCAGGGTTGGACTAGATGGTCTCCAAAAGTCCCTTCCAACCTGAACAGTTCTGTGAAATCCATGGGAAAATTCCTGGAGGTTTCAGTAAGACTAAGGTTAAACCCTTGAATAAACATTGGGAAATGCTTGCTGCTTCTAGTGAAGGCACACCTCTCCATTTCAGCAACTGGTTCTGGATTAAGGTACTTTTGGAGACAAAAGTGTCAGAATTGAGAACTCTCTCCTGGGGCTGACTTGGCTGCTTTGAGCTGCAGTTATTAATTTTAAGCAATAGGGTCAGTGTAGGAAGATCCTAAAGGAATGTGGTCCTCAGGTCTGAATGACACAAGTACAGACCAACCACTGTTTTGAAGTTCTAGGTCTGCACCCTTGGGGTCAGTCCACCACCACGATCAGTCCTTCTGATGCCACAGTTGTGCTGATTAATGTCAAATGAAATTCAGGTTTCTTTACCTCCACGGTCCAATGTGGATAAACAATAAACAGTTTTCCAGGAGGAAGTGAAACCTCCTCTCTGTTATGCTGGAAAGACCCTTTGGGGAAATGTTTTAATCTTCTGTGATAAACCCTTGTAGCATCTTCCAGTTGGCAGGTCAGGGGATTGCTGAGACAGAGGCTGCATCTTACTAGTCATCAAAGGTCCTATTATCTATGAATTTTTCACTTGAATCCTTTTGGAAAAAAAAGAAATATTAGCAGAGTTTTCCAGGGTCATGTAGGAAGGCGGTCACAGAGGCTTTGATGGAAGCTGTACATTATCACTCCCTGACTGCTCTGAGAGATTCACGTGACCATGGTCAGCAGCCCTGGAGTGATGCCTTTGCCTGTGATTTCAAAGCATGCATCTAAAGGCTCTGTTACTGGAAATATTTTATTTTACTCTCACAAGGCAGTATTTGGGAAAATCCCACTAAAAAAGGTGCCATTGTCTGCTGTGGTGCTTTAAACATATCAGTCACATGTCCTAAGTTCCCACTTGTTCCAGTGCTGTGATATGTGGGTAGATCAGCAGGTGCAGAGCAAAAGCACTGACAAAAAGGTTAAAATAGTCTTGAAAACCAGATGTAAATCTGAAATACCTTGCTGCTTAGTCTAAAATTTAAGTGTCTGAAAGTGAGTACTATGACTGGTAGGAGAAAAAATAACAAAAATGAAAATAATTAGGAAGACTAGTTATTGAAAAAAAACCAACCGAATCATTAAAATAGAAGGCTAAATATTTTAAAGAAATTATGTGCTAGACCTTGGAGCTAAATGGTTCATTTCCTGATCCATTAAATCCTTCCTTCCTCAACTGGCATTTGCAAAGGTCTGCCCTAGAGGGATGTTCAGGTAATAAAGGAGAAAGGATGCAGAAGCAGGTGGAGAAAAGAGTTACAGGAGAATCCTCCCAAGCTGCTTTGCTTGTTTACACATTCAAAAAGGTGGTTGGTTACTTTGCATTCACAACTCTGCACACACTCATAGAAATACTGTATCAGAAAATATTTAGAACTGTTAAGAGTTTAGGAATCTGTTAGGCTAAATTTAATAGCTAAAAAAATATTTTATTTGGACGCAGAAGTAAAAAGAGTATCATGATGGTGCATTCTGTCTTCAGGGTCTGAAGGGATGCCAACACTCAGCTCTTTGCTGTCTCTGAGACTGAGGTTAAATCTCTACTTTAAAAACATTTGCTGCTCTTACACAGCCCTTCTCATGTGGCAGCTGATTCCAGAGCATTTAGCAGAGCAGATTATTGCTGTTATTCCAGGGCAAATCCAGGGGTGGGGGGCCGTGTAGCTAAGGCAGATCCAAGAATACAAGGGACTATGATACACATGAGCATAAAAGTAGAGTAAGTTCTACTTTACATCCCTTAGCCATCTCGGACATCTCATTAGAAAAAAAAACTAGGTCTTTCATCATCAAAACAACACTGCTCACTGGTGAGCCATTCATTATCCCATGCCAATGGTGTGGGTTGATCCATACTTTTTCCTTGTAGTGTTGTCTGGATCGTTAATGAAATGTAGGGAGCTCAAGCTGCAGTAAAACCAGTGAGGTGTTATCGTCTAAAAGCAGATAAAACCTGGATGTGAGTTCTTTCATTAGTCATTAGAAGTCAACTTCTGGGCTTAATCAGCCTTCTTGGATCACGTGGATCAGTACCTGCAGCTTTTACACTTTGGTCACCCTGTTTTCTGTTCAGCTGAAACTCTCAGCTCGTGCCAGTGTTAACAAGAGCCCTCCTGGAAATGTTTGATAGCTGTGGATGGGAACAGGGATGTCCATGTGCTTTTGCAGGGGCCTGGCCCCACAGCCTTCAGTGGGACATTTGCACAAACATCCTGTGCCAGTCACCCAGCTCCAAGGAGGGACTGTTAAACAGATCACACTGAATTTCTCAAGGTTCCTGGATTCTCCAGTGTGTCAGAAAACAAACCTTGAGGCCTCTTATGTGAGCAATCATTGTGCCTATGGAATGTGAAACATTTCCAATTTGTGAAGGCAGCTCGGTTGCATATACTGTACAAACACACATAAACACCATGTGGAAATAATAAATGTGTTTATGATGGAGATCTGTGCTTCCTTTATTATTTGAGGATTTTGTCTGGATTTGAAAAAATTGTTAAGAGAATTATCTTCAGTCTTTCATTAATAGCATACTCAGAATATTGACTTCACCTACTAAGGCAGCTGTACTCCTTCTTAGCTCATTATTTTTAAACATACCAGTTGTTCATACACAGATATGCAATATTTAGGAAGTTTAATGGCTAAACTGACATTAAGTAGTGCTCTTGAATATCCTTCAGTTCTTTTAACCTTTGACTGTTGAATTCAAATTTTGACTCCTATAAATCCACATACTGGAATTTAGGAGTGGGGAAATTGTCTGGTTTGTAAATATCTTAGCACTCCTCTTGGTTTCTGAGGCAATACTTCCAGTTTGGCAGCTTAGGTTCATATTTAGTATGTGT
The DNA here is from genome assembly GCA_013396875.1 of Vireo altiloquus. Classification (NCBI taxonomy): domain Eukaryota; kingdom Metazoa; phylum Chordata; class Aves; order Passeriformes; family Vireonidae; genus Vireo; species Vireo altiloquus. The sequence continues at coordinate 306,479 of VZRF01014988.1, forward strand.
AGCTCCAAAGGTACATTTGTAAAGTCCTGGTGGTGGTTCATCTCCCTTGTGCCTGGTGGGAGTGGGGCTGTACGAGATCCTGCAGCGGAACAGGAGGTGCATTGCCCATGCCCTCAGCTCATGAAAAGGGGCCCTTCCTGCATGTTTTCCCTATTTAAACATAAGGAGTTACTGGTGTATTTACCTAAACCTTACTAATGTATTTATGTAAAATTTATTTTCCAGGAAAATTGCACCACAGTTCTTCCAACTGGATTTTGAAATGTCTTTGTGAAATGCTGTCTCTCAAATGTGGTATTTTGTGTCAGGTTGACTGTAACATTTCATTTGTTCTGAACTGAACTTTTTTCCTGCCTTTTTTTTTTTTTTTTTTTTTTTTTTTTTTTTTTAAAAAATTTGTTTTTTTTTTTTTTTTTTTTTTTTTTTTTTTTTTTTTTTTGGTCTCAAAAGAGTTGCTCTGTGTTTCTGTTTCAAATTAACTCATCATAGTTTGTCAATGAATGAAGAGAATCAGTTTCTTGCCCAGCCACAAAAATTGCCTATTCCATAAAATGCTTCAACAGTACTCTGAGTGTGGAGACCTTTACGAAATCTCAGGGCTTCTGGGATGAAAAACCTATGGATTTTTTCCAGCTAATGGAGATTTTTTGCTAGTGCAGCTGGGAACAATGTGAGCTTTTAGACACAAAATCATCCTTGGTCTGTGCATCACCTGGTTGGTGGGATATGGGAAGAGCAGAGATATGATCTGGGATTTCCTACCGGAATGTGTGCAAAATAGACGTGGCAGTGGAACCACAAGCTGTTTAAAAAGTACCATAAAGGATGGATGGGAGGTATAAACCCTTCTATATACCTTCTATAACCCTGGAATACTGTATTCACTTAAAATCTCTACCTTTTGTATTTGGAGAGCCTTGAGGATACTAAGTGCTCTCAAGTGAGGGCTGCTTCCCATCCACACACTAAGCATCCATTACAGAAACTCCATACATGGACTGGGGAGAAGGATGAAGCCCATTTTTAGGACGGATTTATTTTTATCTTTTTTTGGGAAGAGTTTATCATCCCATTTTTTTATATCTCCCACCAATGAAAGCTCAGAATGACTGAAATAGTACAGTCTGTTGGAGTGAATTCTCCCCCAGGAGACTGATTTTATTTTATTATTACTGAAGAGAGCAGGAATTTATTAAACCTCAAAAAGTGGAGGAATTGGAACTTTCCTGCCAAGGTAGACATATTCCCAAGCTGCTCCAGTCCCTCCTGAGAAGCTCTTTTACTGAGTTTCCCGTGTAGGGGAGAGGCACAATTTTGTCCATATTATCAGCTGACAAATAAAACAACTAAATTCAGACAGGGGGAGGAGAGGGAAAATTTGCTCAAAAATATATTTAAAGACATGAGCTTTCCTGTAGAGAAGTTTGTTTGGTGAGAAATGGATCTCTTGCTACAGGCTCCAATTTAAACTGGCTGACCTAGAGGGAAGAAAGTGCCTGGGAAAGAATGAAAAGCAAATAAATAGAAAGCAAGGAGCAAATAAAAAATAGGTTTTGTCTTTCCCACTTTCCAAAACCCTGTGGGTAGAATGGGAGTTTTGTGTCCTACCTCTCAGGGAGCCAGCAGCTTTATGTTTGTGCATACCAGGGACACAACAGGAATCTATCACACAACGGAGCATGTGCTCCTTGTCCCTTGCTGATGCATGCTAATGACAGAAAAGTTAATTAGATCGGGCAGTTGGTGTTTGCCACTGGTTCAGAGAATGGAAGTCTCCAATGTTCAGTGTCCCTCGAGCAGATGGCAGCTATCCAGCTGGGGTTCCAACCTCACTCACAGCTACAGCTCGCCCCTCCATTTCCACTTCTTGCTCTCCAGATTCCCATTATCCATGTGTTTATCCTCCTGCTCCTCCTCTTTCTCTTCCTCCCTTGCCCACTCCCTCTATTCCTGATCACTCCAGCTCTTACACTTGTCTCCCACAGTTCCTGCTGAAACAACATTCAGCTGTAGTGGTGCTGATGATGGTTATGAGGAAGGCAGAGCAAGATAAGCCAAGGCTGAGTGAAATATCCCCTCTTTGTAGCACACAGGATTGGGAACATGTTTGGCTTATAAAGTGGGATAGTCTTGACCTCAAAGCAAACCAGAAGTTTCTTCCAGATCTGAAATACCTCAGAATTAAGGAATTTCCTCTTTCCTCCCTGTCTGGATCTTCTGTTTAGTCAAAAGCCCTTAAGAGACTGTTCAGGCATGTTAAGATCTCATTAATTTTAAAGTTCTGTGTCTGTCAGAGCAGATGGGCCCTGGCAATGCTTGGCACTGCAGTCAAGAGCTTAGCAGGCATTGCCACACCTGCACTGGCTTTAAGTTGCCTTTCTTGGATGTGGTGACCCAGGAACTGAGATTTGGGGTGGGGTTCACTGGGAGCTGCAGAGTTTTTAGCCAAATACCACTAACCCACTAATAAAGAGCCACAGTGACATGGCCACCTCTGAACAAGCTGGATCAGGGATGTCTGTCTGATAAACAGTCGTGCCTTTGAGCTGCAGGGATCTGCAGAGTTCACAGAGTAGAAAGAATAGAAAGGCTGACTAGCATCCTACCCTTTGGGCCACCTCACTTCCATCTGTGCAGAGAGGGAAGAGCTACTGAGGCAGTAACAAACACGTGGAATAACAGCATGGAGGGTGGGAATAGGAGCTCTGTGTTTCTTCAGGAGCTCACTTTTCAGCCAGGAGGAGGCAGCTAATGCACTGATGGCTTGTAGAAGTTGGGAACTCAGTTATTTTATTTGAAGTTTCATGAGTCACGTGGTTTTGCTCGTCTGGATGAGCAGAAGTGAGAGATGATGAGCAGGGGGTGGGTAAAACCACGACTGGCTTTGCTGTGGCTTCAGAAGGTGCCATAAGGAGAGTGGTGAAATTAATCTCCAAGGCAGAGGGAAGAGGGGGAAGGAGAGGAGCACCCAGACTTGCCTTTCCTCTCTGGGTTCCTTTTATACCAGGCCTGTGAGGTGTCACCTCCTTGAAGGACTGTGCACTTGAGCACAGAGAAAATTTTCCCTCCAGTCTTCTTTATTAGGAAGTTTTGGTTCCCTGCCCAGTGGTTATAACTGTGCCATATAAAAACAGAAACAAAAGGGAGTAGATATCAGTTACTGCTTCACCTTCCTACAGCTGAGCAGTGGCTAATACATAAAAGTTTGGAAGTTAGGCAACCAGAATAATACATGACACTATGTTCAGGATGGTGGTGCAGGAGCATATATGTATCCTACCTTGTGGTTGAGATGGAAAATAAAATTGCAACATCTACGCAGCTCCAGAATTTTTTTCATCCACTCTGGAGCCTCAAGCCAGAAAAACCTTTGTTCCCTTCCAAAAGTGATGTAAAATAAAAGAGGGGACATAATATACCACAGTCTCAGTCTCTTATTAGTACAAATTAGTGACCAGAAGAGTGATTAAAAGTGAAAATAACTTGAAGAGAGTAGTCTTGACAATTATGTGAAAGGAAATTCAAGTGGTCAGGGAACACTGATTTTTGAAGGACACTCTGATGTCCTGACAGAAGCAGAAGCTTTATCCCAGGAGTGGCTCCTTTATGCAGGGTGGTGCAGTGGAGGAGAATAAGGATGAACATGGAAGATGCTGTGCTCCAGCAGATCAACAATCTTAGATGTGATGGTCAAATGGTGTTGAGTTCTTGTAATTGAACCTGTTAATTGTTAACAAAGGCTTTTAACTTTTCAACTACTGCAAAGTAATCCAAGCAGGATTTTTGTTTGCTGGGAGGATGTAAGAGGTTGCTGTACTTCTTAATTAATTTTTAGAAGATATCACTAAAGTACTGATGGGTCCAAACTGGAGTTTCATATCTTCCCTGCTCCCAAAATGAAGGCTGGTTTTGTTTCAGTATGCCTGCCCAGATTTGAACTTATTCAGAACTCACAGTGGGATTTAAATAATAATAATAACAATAATAATGATTTTTTTAAAAAAAAGAGAGGGCCCTCTTTTTGCTTGCTTTTTGGATGTAGTCCAAAATGGCAGGGCTCTTGCAGGACCAGACTGCCTCCAAATGAACTTACAATCTTTCCACTGTTGGGGCTGAATATTGGCTCAGTTGTTCATGGGATGCTTATGCTGACAGACCCAAACTTTTATCTCAGACCTGAACCTCTGAATGTCAAACTAATCCTGCTCCAAATAGAAACAGGCATATTTTGGTTTTGGCCCAATTTTATCCTTTTGAATTCCTATTTCATTTGCAATGCAATGATGTCACAGGCCTTCACTTAGCAAAGACATGCAGAAACACATCTTAGCTGCATTAATTCAAAAAGATTTTCAAATAGATCCTTATATTCGGGTTTTGGTATTTGTACTTTCTGATCTGTATTCTTGGTTAACCCCCTGTGAAAAATGGTGCATGAAAATTATAGATAGGAGATGATTCCTTCGCTTGTCCTTGGCTAGAGGTAATAAGGAGCCCACAAGACCTTTGCTGTGATTTCACTGTAAACACCAGAAATTAATTTTGGTTTGTGCGTGGATGTGTGCCTTTCTCTGCCCTTCCCCCACTATTCCCCTTTCTTCCAGTTCTGCAAAAGGAAGCATCACGATGAGCATTCCTGCAGAGGCTGCTCAGACTTGCCCAAAACATCTGTGCTGGCTCCTGCCCACGCAGCCTCTGGGGCATCAGCACCCCTCAAGCTGTGCCCTAACCCTGTCCTTCTGCTCTTTGCTGGGCTGCCTATCTCCAATCCCATAGGCAGGATGGAAGCTTGGAAGCCACAGCCCAGGATCTAATCCTGACTCTTGGCTGTGGGGATGCAAAAAATTCAGTTGTCAGTGTAAGCATCCTTTGACCACGAGGTGGATATTTACATCTCTATAGGACCTATCAAGAAAAGAAGCAAAATTCACATCATAAAGTATGAATATAATGGCTATATTTGGAGAAAACTGCTTTCTGATGGTGGTTGGCTAGGGAGTTTATAGCCCATGACCAGAAGCACCTTTTCTTATAGACATGATACCTCCCAGATAATTAATATCATTTTCAAAAGTTGCCTTTATTTGTGGTACATGTTCCTAAGACTCCTGACGGAGACCCTATAATTTCAGGAATTAGTCCAGACATGTAGTAAGATTTAGTGCTTCTGTTATTGATTTATGGACAAAAAGTTCTGTCACTGGCAGTCCTTGGGAGGAGATTTGGATGTGTACACAGCCACTCAGTGTTGCTATGCTCTCTCATTAATAGTTTGTGGGAGGTATTTTGTTATACGTAACACTTCTTTTTCTAGATCTGGGAGTGCAGTACATTGGACTGGTTTTGCTGGTAAAATCAGACATAGCTGTGGTATTAGGAGTTATTCTAGACACAGTTAAGTCTTGTTGTAGCTGTACTTGCTGCAATACACAGCTGGGACTGCAGCACACCACAGAGGGCGAACAAAAACAGCCTTTTCTTGAAATGAGCGTGGAGAGACTCCCATAGGAAATGTTTTCGTTTTGTTTTTTAAAATCTGTGTGTGGCATAGGAAAGGAATGGGTGGAAGAATGATAACAAGAGAGAGCACGTCTGCGAGAGAGATAAGATTGAAAAGGGCTGGTAAGCAAAATGCTCAAAAGTTGAGCCCATGTTTGCAAAATTGTGCAGCCTTTAGAAAAGCTGATGCTCATTTGGTTGTGTAACTAGTACTGAGGTCCTGGAAACCCAGCCCTCCAAACTAGCAAGATAAGAAATTTCATTTAAAAACCCTTTAATGAGGTTCTCCTTTCTCTGTGTTAAAAGCCATGAAAACAAAGGCAGCCTTGCTGGGCACAGATTTTGGGGGGTTTGTTTCCTTTTTATAAAGAAACAAATTCTGACTCTGTTTTTTTCTAGTGACTTACACATGAGCCCCATCTTGTGTGTTCCCTCCAAACCATCTCACTGGTTCTGGCAGCAAGAGGGATTCAGATGTTCTGCCTGCAGAGAGCTTCCTTTGCTTTAAATCCCAGAATGGGTGACAGTGACTGATTGAATGGCTTTTGTAGTACAATATTGACATATATATGATTTTTATGCACATGTGTGCATTAAATATATATATATATACACACATGTGTGCTTTAAGACTGGCTAGGCACCCGCCCCTGGGCTCTGCTTTCTATGATTAACCTGATTAGCATTGCAATGATAAATACCTGGTAAACGTCTGCCTTTGATCTAACCCGCCCGTCACTCAATAGTCTTTTAGACTCCAGGTTTCCTCTCTCTTTCTTGACGTTTGTCATTGTCTTCCCTCTGAATGCCTTCCTTGCTGTTCTCAAAAGCTGGCCCAAAAGCACTAGGAGGGGAGATGGAGTATCAAGTACCACGCTCCAGGCTCGGAGGCAGCTGCCGTGTTCTAAAAGGTCTCTTTATTCTTTGCAGCCACGGCTTTGCGCGAATAACAAATATTCACTTCCCAACCCCTTTATCTTCCGTGGAAAAAAATCCCCCAGAATAACAATAAGTTCTTCCCTCTTTCCAGCCTAGCCCAGCGTACATTAATACACCTTGTAATTGCTTGTCTCTACCGGTTTTAGTCCTTTGCCCTTTTTTGCTCCTTCTTTTTGTACTTCAGCTTCATCATTGATCCTATTCACTCTATTCCCAGCGCTGAAATCCAAGTCCCAGATGCCAGCAAGGAATACTCGGCCATTCATGACAAATTGAATGGCTCAATTTAAAGGGGAAGATAGGTCCTCGTCTACTGTTACTATTCACGGCAGCGACCTCAATCGAGACAGCGGCGTGTCCTGAGCTCAGGGACAGACTGTGCCCATCATCTCCGCCTTGAAAGGGCTGGAAGGAGCGCTGCACATGACAGGGAGTCACCTTTCTGCCTTTGAAGGGTTTTGTGCATTCACATCAAGACAATGGTCAACACCACTAGGAGCCCAGGAATGCTGTTCCGCTCACCCCCGCCCTGGCGCGGTCCCAACCCGCTTGCAGGAACACGCCAAAAAATAAGCCAAGGAGGGCTGAAATCAGGCCAGAGCCTCAGCTGGTAGGAATGTGCTGTCAGCATAAACACTTCTGCTATGAGATCAATGAGGATTCAGGGGAAAAAAACCCCAAACTTGAGCATTTTAGCGAATGCTGCACCAAGGATGGCCTCGTCAGATGGAAGGACCCATCCCATCAGCTTCCAGGTAGCTCTTGATGGATGGACTCTCCCTTTGGAGTCTGGGATACAGAAAGAGGCCACACAGGGAATAAGAGCTGCCAGAGGTGCATCATTCACACCCGTGGTGCCAAAATGTCCTCAGCCAGTCAAAATTATTTGTCAACAGTTGCTATTATCAGAAAACGGAGCTCTCAGCTGAACATGGACACTCACAGGAGCCTGTGCTCCTTTGTGCTCCTTGAATACCTTTGTTTTTTTTTTTAGTTTTTCATGAGGTAACTGAAAATGCCAACATTTTCTCTACAAACTGAAAAAAATTCTAGTTATTGGTAAATTTTGCCCGTAGGGATCTAATTTTGGCTTTTCTCCACTGAAAATATTCTTCTCACAGAATTTAACTGTATACTTTTCAGTCAACATGATTCCATTTTTTTCTCATTAAAAAAGTACTGGGGTTTTTTTTCCCATGTATCATTTTCACAGCTGCATAACCCAAAGAATTACAATGCAAAATTTGGTTTTTGTTTTCTTTTTCACTGTTAACTTCATTAGCCACAGCATAGAGGACCATAAATCCCCAGTTCCACACACTTTGTCAGCAATGTGACTATGCTGCATTACCAGAAAGTGGGCACAGAGTGGAGATAAAATTATATTGGTTACAAATAGCAGTGCGGCACATCGATTTCCTGAGCTGCAAACAGTTGCAAGAGCCATTCTGGTTTGATGTGTTTTGTGGGGGTATTATTCCCACAGGAGAACGTTATGTCTTGGTGGGGTGAATTCCAGCCTTTCTGCAGAACCAGCTGTCTGCAGCAATCCTGCTCACAGATGTTTTGTTCTGCTGAGGAATATTAGGGAGAATGGAAATCAGTTCCAGATCATATCCTTGTTTTCCAGGTGATAATGTCTCTCCAGGTCTTCTGATAGATTTTTTTTTTAAAACTTTTCTCTTTTTTTTGGCTACCTGATATTTTTCCTTGCTTTCCCCAAAAGAAGAGCAGATTATTAGAAGCCCCATCTGCCTGCCAATTGTCTGCTCACAGCTCCCACTCCGTCCTGGCTATTGCAAGACGCAATGAAGCAACCAAGTCACAGTGCAGAAATAAATGCTAATGCAGACCAGGGCTCTCCAGTAGGATGTTCCCATTAAAGTCCAGCTCCCAGGGCTGAAGAGCTCCAGCCAGCTGAGTCTAGACTAACCTGGGAGCCTCGGGGAGCCTCAGCTTTCTGCTCTTGCATTTCTGAATGAGAGCATTTGTTTTAAAATAAGACTTTGAAGAACAGTGAAAAATTTTATGTTGCTAACTCCGCACAGAAACATCAGGGAGGCCTGGAGAAGATTGACAGCCAAGCAACTAGTGAAAGGAGGAAAGAAAAAGCTGTTTTCCCTAAAGATTTCTTGTAGGTCTTGGCTTCTGCTGAGCTAAACACAACATGGAAATAGTCTTTGTCAAAGTACCTTACTATCTCCAGCCAAAATCAGGAAATTATATTTTGTGAGAAAAATATATAAACATATATTAACTAAACTTTTGTAAAGATTCAGGAATTTGTCTTTTGGATTTTGACCAGTTTGTGCTTCCTCCAGACCAATCTTATCCTCTACATCTCAGCACAGTTATTGTGTTTTGTGCAAGGATATCATCTGAAATGTCAGCAAGAGGTGTATGGGTCTGTACAGATCTCATTGTTGCAAGCTTCAATTAGGTCTGGATGAGAAATCACAGAATTACAGCATGGTGTTCAAGAATGTTGCTGTCTTGTTATTTCTTCTTGTTATCAGGCTTTTGGGGTAGATACACACTGCTCACATTTGATGGCATTATTCTACCACTGTGAGGGCTGGAAATGTATTTATTTATTGCAGCCATAGCTAAGATTTTAAAGTAATCTTACATCTCTCTTCTGTCATAATGAAACCCTGAGATAAAATGCCTTTGGTATATTAGCAGCAAGCCTGAGGCTCAACATTTTAATTTTCACAAAACCACCACTTTTTCTTGAAACCTTCACTTCCCCCCCTGCTCTTAGCTCAGAACTGAGACTGAAATAATTAATCTCCCTTGAACTGGGTAGCCTGCTCTTCCCATCTGAAAAGCAGAGACTGTGAGCCAGTACATTTATATGGAGTTAGAGAACTCCATTCCTCACTCTAAAGCCTTGTTTCATGTTGCAGCTCTGTGAGAAAAGAGAGGAGAGCTGCTGCCTTTTGAAGGACATGACCAATTTTCTTTTGATCTGTTTTTAACACAGAACTCTGTCTAAAGGCCATCCTCAGGCGTCGCAGTCATGGCCAGCGAAATGCTGCTTCAAAGGGTGGAGAAGGTAGAATTAGAGCATTGCTTCATCTCTCTGTGCAGGAATGGTTTGCTAAAACTCACTTCATGCCGTCCTCAAATTAAATATAAATACAAAGAAAGGATTATTTAGCACGTTAATTGAGGCTTTTTCTCGTGGGTAATTCCTGCATGCGCTTTCTGTTTAGCTCGTTTTGAACTTTGTATTAAGTATCGATTCTTGAATGCAGAGCCTGGAATGACTCTTCTAACCAAAGAAGGCCTTCCCAAAACACCTGGCACAGCCCTTGCCCTGAACCTATTGGCACACGTTGGGAATGATTCCTGTCTTTAGGATAACCAGCTTGGTGGATGGAGTCTGACTGATGGAGGTTCCCAAAGCCTCCCTGCTAACCTGTCCTAATTTGGTCATATACAGGGCACTAATATGCAACTCTGTAGGTAAATCTAGCATTAAGATGAGCTACTGTTGTCCCTAAATAAATCTGTTCATATTACCGTGCTGCTAAGCCACCAAGACTTACCCCTTCCCTGAGAAGATCACAGTACCTGAAAGATTCCACTAATGCAAGTGCTGAAAGACAATCCAAACATAAAAACAGTCAGAAGAATTTGCATCATTTATAACAAAACCCTTCTTGCATCCCCACAGTCGAAGGGATAACACTGTCCACATCCACAGCCAGCTCTATCTCCAATCACCAGGATTATTTTTGTTAGAAATATTTTTTGTCTTGTCTTCTGGAGTGAACTGGACGTGGACTGGAACAGCGGCTTGGACAATTTCAGAAAATTCTGCGATTTCTCGGCTGCGAAATGTTCCCTGTGGCTGCTGAGATGCTTCCAGCACCGCTGGTGGCTCTAATGACTCCTGACGGGTGGTGCTCATTAGGCCTGGGAGCTGCCGAGAGCTGCTCTAACACCCTGGCCCTTTGTGGGGCAAAAGCCAGGGGCTCAGCTGGTGCCTGCGGAATTAGGGACAATTAGAAATGCTTTAATTGAAGTCAACAGAGCCACCTAAACTTATCACATCTGAGGAGCCAGCACAGGCTGGGCAGTGCCCGCAGTTAGCAGGACTCAGTGGCTGATTATGACTCACGGGCAGAGTGGGAAAACAGCAAATTTTTGAACAATATCCCTTTTTGTGCTGCAAGCACAGGTCAAATGCTGTCCCATTTTTACGACCCAGCAGGGAGATAGAGTTTAGGAGCACACAAAAGCCCTGGAAAAGGAGTTAGAGTTGAGGTCACATTTTCATAGCCACATTATTGAACTATACCTCTGAAAGACAAAAGAGAAGGTGATGTCCCAACTTGTAGCTGTTGCTTAATGATTGTGCTGTCGGTCTGGGGAGGGCGGAGTGGCAGGTTGCTTAACAGTTTTACATTTTCCCATGGTATAATACTGGTGATACAGTTGGCTATAATTAAGGGGTTATATAAATAAGCCATTGGGAAACAAATTAATTTACTTCCTTGGTGGGGCTAGTTATGTAATTTGAGGCTTACACATTGATCTACTCTCTCTTTGAAGCACTCAGCACCCCCCTCGCCCCCCCAAACCTGGTCCTCCTCTCCCAATTGTTTTAAAATAATTTCAAAACACGTCAAGGAATGCAGATGTGAAATGTGCTGCAGCTTGGACTTCCTTGAAGCAGCAATACCCTTAATGAGAAAAAGCTGGAGAGCAGAGTGAGACCTGGCTTGTAAAACAGTTTTATGGCATGTTTATTACAAAAGGCCCTCGAATGGACAGAGCAGGGGTGCACAGAGGTGCTCAGAGGTGTTGGTGCCACTGGACCATGCTTGACAGCAGCCCCCACTCACTGCCCCCACCTTTGCAGGGAGTGGGAGAATCCATCACCTGGATCTCATCTGGGGCACTTTCATTGACTTTGGGGATGCTCAACCTTTTTGTATTTACTGAGGATCTGGCCCAGTCCTGGGGATGGCAAAAGGAAAGATGGGCTGGTTCCTACCCTGAGCAGAGAAATTGTCTTTCTCCTAGGAAATAATAAAATATCATTAAAAGCTCAGTTTTAAAAATCAGAATATAGCCCTGTGTTTTCCTCTTTTATGAGATTCTAAGCAGCACCATTAAGCTGCTGTCCATTCTCTTGCCATATTTAATCATGTAATTCTTTTGCATTCTCTTCCCTACAAATGTAGGCCTCAAGCATTAGAAGATTGAAAACAAATTCCAAAACTTAAATTTAAGTGTGCTTAACAGCATACAAAGCTGTAGTACAGAAAATAAACAATTTCCATGAAGGCTATATGTGCTAATAGGTATACTAGTTTCCTGCAATAGACATCATATTGGATTCACAAGAAAAACAGACAAAAAGAAAAAGAAAAAAAAAAGACTGAAAAGTAGCATTTAAAATATTGGCATAAAGACCATTGCTACACTTCAGGCAGCTCTTCCAGGCTCCAGCTGGGAGATCCAGAGATCCAAACAAGCTTCACCATGCAAAGGGGAGTGCAGCCCTGTGATATTTCTGGTGCTGAATGAAAAGACATAAAGCATTAAATTAGTTATGGAACACACCTCTCCTCCTCTGACATAAATGACCAGCTATAAAATAATCTCAGCCCTAGTCTCTTGGACTCACCAAAACTTTTCACCCTACTTGACAGAGGTGGGGAGGCAGTGCTGGTTTGCTTTGGTTTAGATTTTAAGATTTCTGGTCTCAGGATAATTCCAAGTTCTAGCTGGCTACAATAATTTTCCTTTTAAACTTTTGCTTAATGTACTGCAGTAACTTCACAGCATGTGCCTCAGGAATGAACATCAACCAAAACTGCTGATGGTGTTTATCTTACACGACAGGGAAGCTACTGATCAAAGCAATGTGTATTTTAATCAAAACTCTTCCCAAAGTGGCAGTTTCCACTGCCAGCACACTGCCTGTGTGTCTCTGCTAACACTGCTGAAAGAATACAGAAGAACAATAAGTAATCATCTGGAGAAAAATTTGAAGCCATCCAGCAGAGCTTCACATCACCAAAGTGGATATCAAGTGGAAGACTTGGATAAAGTTGGGCTGGAGCCAAGGCTGTGCTTGTCTCTGTGGATTCTGAAGGGAGTCAGACCCATTGTGTGCTCACAGAGTGTCTGTCACTCCAGCATTTTGGAGGTTAATGGCTTTGGTTTTCAAACTCTAATCAGAGACTGCAAAGAAGAGGAAGAAGTTATTGTGCATTAATGAACAGGACAGTGGTGGGTTGGGCTCTTCTGTGGGGGTTTGGTTGTTTGTTGGAGCCCAGGAAAGCTGGAAAACTTTTCCTGTTGCTGTGAGGGGTCATTTTTTCCCCCAGAGCCTCCCAAGATAACTCAGCTTTTGACCTGAGTCCTTGGAAAAAGCTCCCTTCTCTTCTTGATGAACTGAAAGCATCGAAGGTGTGAAAAAGATTTTAGTTTAGTTTACCACAGAGTGAGCATTTGTAGTTTTAGGTTTTGCTATATATAGTATATGGAGACCATACATGGAGAATCTAGGACACCTTTGGTGTCTCTGCTCGCCAGTGTCAGAAATCACCTCGACAAACTTCTTAGTAAATGGAGTTTTTCACCCGTTCAGCCCAGTCCTCTCCCCAAGCTGAGGCTCAGGAGCCCTATTGTTTCCTTGATGAGGTTTCCAAAGGCATCACGGGAATATGCAGAAAACAGGCAATGGTAATACTCACATGAGTGAAATAACAAGATATTAGGCATTTACGGGGCTGAGATTGGGACNTGTTGGCTCTGGCTTCTTCATCCCTCTTCTCCTTCTTCCTTCTTCTTCATCTCCATTTACGGGGCTGAGATTGGGACTTGTGAGATTAGAAATGGTGGTTTCCTGTAAAAATCACCTACAAATTTGGACAAATTGCTTAAACTTGCTGTCCTTAATGCTCAAATTTACCTAAACATCTGCATTATTCCATTTATCTTAAAGAAATTTAACTTTAATCATACTTAACTTCAATCATACACTCGTGTCCCAATTATGCTAATAGCACTCAAGTATGTACTTGAGTGTCTCGCTGACTGATGTTCTTCTGAATTGCAGCTGCAGTTCTGTGTTTGCCATTTCCAGGGATGTAGTTCTTCCCCTGAAGGAGGAGAGCAAGCTAATGTGGCTGCCTAGGAACCACAAGATAGCTCACATTTGTTAAATCTTGGCTGGAACTTTCAAGAAACTGGCCCTGTCTTGAGGGTCAAGGACACCTATTTTCCTTTTTTTTTTTTTTTTTTTTTTTTTTAAAGATTAAGTATAGAAAATTATTTTTAAATAAGTCACCTAGTTTTTTATTTTAAAAAAATATTGGGCAACAGATTCTGGATCTTCAGTTGAAGAAATGAAATGTTCTTTAAGTTACTGCTTCAAGAAAAATGTCTTGAGATACTAATCCTTGGCTCTTTATTTGCATTCTTGAGACTTAAAATGACCTTAAAGATTTTATTGAAAAATCTGGGAAATAAAACTGCCCTTTGTCTCACGGGTCAGGTTTCAGCAGAGCCTCAATCTGGCTGCTGACTTCTGAAACTCTGAAGATGCTGCTGTGCTTGGCCTCGGCGTGACTCTCCTCTTAGGAGCAGAGTAGCCTTGTAAGTCATGTACAGGATGTGTTTTTCTACTTGCTGTGGAGATTCTGCTCACAAAGGAAGGGCCAAAAATATTCTGAGCGAGGTTCTATTAGTTTACATAGCTGATTAAAACTCGAGGCCCTGTTTCTTTGTCGAAATATTATCCACTATCCATCACAACAGCCCGTCTAAGCCCAGGGCTAAATCACACCTTTGGCAGCCATTGTGTTAAAGCTCAGCCTCACACTGAGGTGTGAAAATAAACTGAGGAGCCTTTGAGGAAATTTTTGAGGATTGTATGCAAGCTCAATATCTTTATTATTTCTTGCTGCAGCTGACTGGGTCTCTGGTTTTATATGTCTGTTGAAACAGTACCACGAGTTAAGCTGCTGACGACTCCTGGGTATCACAGACAAGGAGCCTGCTGGGGCACTGAGCAGCACTTTGGCAATTCCCAATGAAATCTGAACTTTTGATCTTCTGACCTTTGAAAGGAGATGGTTTTTAAATTCACAGCAAGTCCTGCACACCTATTAGCCACGGGCAGATGTGTCAGTGACACAGATGAGCCATTGCCTCCCTAGGAGGTAATTCTCACGTGCATCTTGTTGTGCAGGCAGCAAGAGAAGATGCATCCTCAGGAAATTAGGAACCTTGCAGGACGTGTTATTGTCCATCAGCAGTAAGCAGGACTGCCTGTGTGCAGTGCAGGTAGGACAGAACTGAAACAAGACAAGAAGAAAAGCTGCAGAAGCAAAGCTGCCTCTAAAGATCCTTTTAAACGTGCAGTGTTTAAATTGTTAAATGGATACTGATTATGATGAAACCTTTTGCTTCCTGTCGTGTTTGCCATTCCTTAATATGTCCTGATGGCTTTGATTTCCTCTCCTCCACTGCAGCATCAAAGAGTAAATAGGTTGAATGTTGCCCAATTTGATCATTTGATCACCGTCCCTTTTAACCTTCTTTTTTTCCTTTCTTCCTGCTTCCCTTTCTTGGATAATGTTTTGCTTTCAGCTGCTGCACCACCATGATGCTGTCCACATGTGGAGATGAGCTCAGTGCCCAGTGAACTTTATTGCTGCAGAGAACCTGGCAGAACTCATCCCACCCTGAAGCTGACACCTTCCTCAGGCAGGCTCAGGTAAAGGACAAGGACCCAGGTCTTGAGACACTTGAGTCTGGTGTTTCTGAGCACTGCAATCTTTTGAAATTCCCTGCAAATGTGAAACAACCTTTCCTCTTTATTTCCTTGAATGTACTACAGGTCTTCTCTGTTTCCTTGAACAGCTCCAGCCTGACCACACTTGTTTTGTACTACAGAGTGCCTATAAGATATAGATGCCCTAAGTAAGTAGGGAAATTTTCTTATTTCTTATCAGGCATGTTCTTCAGTGATAGGTTTTGGTATATTTTCCATTTTGCATTGTATTTTCAGGAGAATCCCACACCAACTAAAACATTGATCTATTTAAAACACAGCTAATGAGCTTTCTTTGTCTTCTGTTTCATGCTGGAAAATCCCACCTGATCCCTAATTAACAAATTGATTTATTAAAAGTATAACTAATGGCCTCTCTTTGTCCTTTTTGTCCAGCTGCAGAATCCCACCTGATCCCAAATTATCGCATTGATTTATTTAAAATTAAAATATATGCATTGCGTGGTTTCTTTATCATGCCTATCAGTGAATGCCTTAGACATATGTTCCAATTAAGTGCTGATTTCACCCCTCACAGATCAAATACTTTCAGAGACAAACTGTTTAAATTGTTTAAAATGCCACATTGTGACACCCACTCCTCAATCTCCTTGGAGCACAGGACCAGCAGCAGGGGCCATCCCACGCTGGTAACCACTCCAACACGTCCCCTTTTCCCTCTGAGCTGCCCCTGAAGCCTCACTATTTCTCTGGTCAATAAAAAAGACAATCAGACTGAATTCAAAAGAAAATAAAGTACTCGGAGGCTGCTTGTCCATCTCCCACAGACGCTGTTCCCAAGATGGGCACAGGAACCCTACGAGGGTAACCTGGTAACCCTACAAGCTCTTGAGGCTCTCTCTGGGCAGTGCAGTGCAGACTCACCGCACCACAGCAAAGCTCAAAAAGGGATATGGATGAGACCCAGCCCCTCTGAAAAAGGAAATTTGAAGCAGTGTCTGCGACAAAGGACCCGAGGTGTCAGCCTGCCCTACAGGAATGCTCGTGAACTTTGGGATGTAGGCCCATGTGAAAGCACTCTGGTGCTCCCCAAGGAGGGGTGGTGATCTCTCTAGGGCAGCAATAGTCTGCTTTTGTCTTCCAGGCCCCCACTCAGGTTCCCAGAACAAAGATATAGCATGTCTGGCTCCATGACTTAATTGAGTGGTAAGCCCTTTATTTCATTTGGCCAACACCTCCTCTGGCCACCATCCTAATAGTGAGAGTTCTTAGTTGATGCTATCCCCTTTGTACACATCTCCCTTCCAGCCTCCTAGAGCCTCACAGGTTTATTTCTTTAACATGTGGTCCTGTATGCAGTTGTGTCAGTGTAAAAGAATACAGCTACACACACCAGGCAAAAAAATGCCCCAGTTTAAAAATAAATTATTGAAAGGGAAAAAAGGAACTAAATAGCTTATTTTAAATCTGCCATGTTTCTTAGCACAGCTTGGAGCAGATAAGTCACTACATTCTGAGAAGAGTGGCATCCAGCTACTTATCCTTTAAAATGTACTTTTCCTACTCCCTCCCTACAAACAATGTGAGCACGTCATAGATCAGATAGGAGAGAAATGGGAAGTTCCTCTTTTCCTACGGGAATGTAGACACCTGAATTCCCATCACATTTGCCTTACGACACCAGGCTTTGCCTCCATCCGCCCCTGCTCACCCTGCAGGGCTCCCGGCCAGCCCTCCTGGCAGGCAGCTCTTTTGCATGTAGCTATCCCAGAGGGATCCAGCTGGGAGACCTGGGAGCCCCGGATCCACAGCTTCCTCGCCCCAGGGCTCCAAACCCACAGCTTGTACCAGGCTGTGGGCTGGGCCAGCTAGGGCTTTTCCCAGCTCCATCATGAGTGCTGCCATTGTGCTGAAAGAAATGATTGCAGCTGAAAGGGGAAAGTAATCATGGGTGATGAGGGATGCTGTCTGGGAAAGGAGGTGCAGGAGACACCTTGTTTTGGTTTCTTCCCTCAGACTGTTTCCATATTTTGTCTAAAGGTGATTACATTTTAAACTCGTAATTATTTTCTGGAGAAGGGATTTTTCCTCTTCAGGCAGTTAGAGTCATTCCCAGATTCCCTTCTGTTCTCTGTAAGACCCCCCTTCCTTCCTCCAGAGCCCAAAAACCGCAGGAAGAAGACCACAGGTGCCACTAACAAAGACTACCTGTGTGTGTCCAAGAACCTTCTTGGGTGTTTGAGTTCCCACTCCAACCCCAGGGGTGTGGGATACTCGTCTGTCACTGTGCCCAACAAAGGATACGTTGCTGTTGATTAAAAAAAAAGTCCAGAAGTATGAAAGAGACCTTTTCTATGAAAATTTCTGCTTCATCAGTCATCCCCTCTTACCTCCTATGGCTGTATTTATCTCACAGAAGTGAATTACATGGAAAATGCTAAAGCAAATGCATGACTGCCAAGCCAGTTACTCCAGGTATTATCTTATTAATTGACATTTCCTTGTTTGTCTGTTTTTCCTTGCTGCAGATTTGCAGTCCTTTTTTCTAAATTCCAGGTGATGACTCCAGAGAAAGGCACTGTCTGTTATCCAGCAAACCGTATGGAAGATTGCTTGGAGGGTATTTGGTACTATAATATCAGAGAGAAAGTACCCAAATGAAACCATAAGTAATACCAGTAGCCTTAAAGTAATGAAATCTTGAATTTCTTCTCACCTTTGTTTCTGGCAGCTCAGCTCCAAGAGTGTGATGTCTTTATCAGATATCAGCTCTTAAAGACCAAGCTCTGTTTTCAGCTATGGTCTCTGACGCACAGCAGGAAATTGTATCCCTGTGTGATTATGCAAATCTCATGGACCAAACCTCTACCCAGATTTTCACAAGAAATACAAAATTTTATAGTTCAATAATAGTTAATATTTTCTTGTTGGGTCAACCTCCCTAGAAATCAAAGAAGAAGCATTTTTCAGCCAGTTTATTTAGCCCCAGCAGTCCTGCCACAGTGATACAGGAAATTCACAATTGCTTTGCCATGCCACAAAGCTTACTCGCTGTGAGAGTTCATTTCCAGAAACTGAAATTTCCCAAAAACTTGGAGACATTTGGAAAAGGGAGTTCACCTGCACTGAGCAAATCCTTTATGTTACCACATCAGCAGTGATGAAAGCACGAAGGCAAAGCAGTGCTCAGGAAATTACTGCCATACAGATTACCTGGTTTGGTTCTACCACGTTTGAGGGGCTTCTTGCCTCTGGAAGACCCGAAAAGAAAGGCTGCTAAAGCTTTCTTTTGAGCTCAGTGAAAATTTCTGAAGTCATTTAATGTTACACCAAGCTGCTGCACCTGAGTGCCATGGGTGAAAATAAATTTCACACACCTACTTTGTGCATCTTCCAAGCCCACAGAAATGCCAGCTTCTTTTAATAAACTGATGATACTTGGGAACAGGTGTTTCAAAGCTGAGAAAGCACTCTTTGGGAAACAAACCACAAGATTTACTTGGTAACAGTTTGCTTGGATGGAGCTTTTCTGATCTCTGTTCAAGGCTTGCCTTCCAGGTCACCTTTTCTCTTCCACATGTATTTCTTCTACCACAGGTGCCTGTGTGAGCTCTGTCGCTGTGATATTGGAATGCTTAACCCTATTTTTAGGATATATCCTCATTTTCTGAGTGAGGAAACAGGTCACAGTAGTCTGAATATTTTGTCCACAGTTGGTCAGGAGGTGTGTGGTGCAGACCAGAACTGGGCTCTTAATTTCCAGCAAAATATCTTTTTGTAATGTTAAGGTAATGGAAAAGAGGAATTTCTGCTGCTACCACATAATTAAGAGATGTTAGGAAATGGAAAGCAGATAAATATTCATCAGAAGCATTTATTTTCCATTCCTTTGGGACTGCAGACACACAAAATGCCTGCATTCCATTGCTCCTTTGGAATCATGGTCATTTCATAGGTGTAACCACCTATCATCCCACAGGTTTGATGTCAGTAAAGTAGTTTAAGATCTTCAGATACAAATTGTTTTCAATCAAAGCATAATGAATATGTTTCCCTAGTGCAAAGCATGTCAGCTTTCATCAAACTAACAGGAAAAACTGGCTTATCATCATCAATGTACCAAATAAGGGCACATCCCGCTTTGTTTCCAAAGCTACAAAGTTTTGGGCTGTCATCTTGTACTTCTGTGGAAAAAAAAAAAAAGGAAAGCAATCATTCCCAAGCCAACACCCTCCTGGTGGCATTGTGGCATCTTCTCTAGAGAACCAATAAATCTATTTGGCCCTCTCGCAGTTGGTTCAGCTCTGTCTGAGGGAGTTCCAAACCTATTTGTTTGATGGTTCTTGACACTGAGCCGTCCACCTCAGGAAGAAAGGAAACTTTCCTTCCCAGAAAACTTTATAACTGGACCCAAGAACGCTATGCAGGGTCTTCCACGGGAGGGTAGAGATCTCTTTTAGCAGGTTTCTTAGGGTCTCTCCAGTTGTTCTACAACAAGTAAATCACCAGAGAATCACGGGGATGTTGCTGGTGGTGGATGTGCTCTGACACTGCTCACCAGCAAGAAAAAAAAGTGACATCGTCTGCCCAAGGACTGCTCTAGATCGTCAAAGATCAGCAGGAAAAGGCATTTCTTCATAATCAGAGGGTAGAAACCAGGCCCATTATGTTCTCTTCTCATGTTTTGAGCAGAGCATTGACAAAGGAGTCGATTTTCCCCAGAGCAGTTAAAACCAAAAACCCAAGAGGTCCTCTCCACAGGCATTTTCCTGGCGTTCTCTGACATGAAGATTGACTGATAATATCACCATAACAGCTGTTATCTCAAATGTCTGCCTCCAGGCAAATTAAAAGTAAAGAAAAGCCAAAACACTTGAAGAGATGAATACAGGAGGCATTTGCCAGTAATTTGCTGGCCCTGGATTGCCTGCTGTCAGGGGTAAAACAAGCGTGTTTGCTTTATAAGAAAATTACAGAGCTGTCATCCCTGCAGCTCATACACACGGAGCAATGGAGAGCAGTACCACTGCCAGGGCTGAAGGCTAAGGGATTGTTTTCTCAGCCAGAATCCGAAACAGCCTTTCTCAAGGATATGCCTGAGCCTGGCTGCCAGGGAGCTGCAGGAGCAGGGCTGTCCCCAGATGAGGCCAAGGAGAAGAGACCCCCATGTGAGCAGTGTACCAGCACAGCTGCTGCACACATGGCAAGCCCATCAAGTAGGTCCAGGATCCACCCTGGCCCCAGCCAGGAGCAGCTGGAGATGGGGTAAAAGGTCTAATTTTGGATAGGCTCAAACCATATGAACCCTTGGACAAGTTCCTTTGATGCAAAAGCTCTGAGCTGGGAGATGCTGCTTGCACAGATTCCTCCCAGCCAGCTCCCACAGTGGCTTGCTGGTTTCAGAGTGGGAGCCACGGAGCTTGGTGGTGTAGCCCACAGTGCCAAAATGTGCCTGGGTTGGCACCAGGCACAGGACAGAGCTAACACGGTTGCAGTTCATGTGCTGGGTAACCTGGAGGGCAGGAAGAGAAACCTGAGTCTACAGGGGCCTGTGCTGTCAAGGGATGATCATTTTTCTGATGCTCTAGGGAAGAATGATTCTTCTGAAAGGAACTAACCAGGTTCTGAGCTGATGTGTCATCTTGGGGTAGTGGGTTTTTCACTCTGGTTCGATGAACTGAAGTCTGCACCTCTTTGATGCAGCCATAGATGCTTGAAATGCCCAGTCTGTGAAATGTGTGAAAGACCATTTAAAGAAAGATCCCTGTGCCAAGCTGAAGTCAAAGCCTCTGAGTGCTGTTGTCAGAGCTGTCAGTGAGGGAATTAAAATGCCACTGGCAATATTTGAGCTATTAGAGATGGGGTGAGACAGTAAGGACTTGTTCTCAGTGTCCAAAGAACATACCGACCCCCACAAGAGAAGACTCACAAGTTTATAGGAGGTTCCAATTCTGGACCATACTGTATCTCAGTAAAACTCTGCCTTTATAAAAAAAAATAACTCCCTATTGGATTGTTAGCCCTTTAAATTGTGTTCACATGTAACAAGCCTGGCTTCTGCATACTTCTGACAATGCTGGAAGTAGAATTACCACAAAAATCTGCAATATTTTAGTGGGAAGGGGGTACTGCTAACCCTGAAGCTCATATTGAAAATCCATCTGCCTTCTGATTTGAGGCTAAGACACGCCAAGAAAGCCCCATGGGCCTTAGGAAGACAAGTACCAAGGGAAGGGGAAGAGAAGGTCATCTTGGTTTTGTTGGAGAGGGAAAATGAAAGCTTTACAGGTATTTGGGGAATAGGAACTTCACCATTTCACTGATGTCCGATAACAGTCTGTAACTGGGATGTTTATTTTAATATTCAAACATTTAACATTACAGAGCTCTAACCATGGCATAAAAGATGTCCAGGAAAGGCTATGAATTGTCAAGATTTAAGATTAAATTCAAGAAGCAGCAATCTAGATAAAACAATGGTTAGGAAGTGAACAAATCCTGGTTTGGCTCCTGCTTCTGACCCTGGTTTTGAAAATGTCACTTTTATTCTTTGTATATGTTTCTCAAGCCATTACCATCTGTTTTGCATTTGCAGCAGATCTTCCCACTCAGGGTGCACCTCCACGAGCACTTCCATGGGCCACAGAAGGAGCTAGCTCAGCTCAGGAGCAAGCTTTGGAAGGGAGCCTGCCACCCCTCCTGCTCACAGTGCCTGGGTTCCCAGGCCAGGCAGGACACAGCCTTGTCCCATCACCCCAGGATGTCTCCACGGGGACAGAAACAGCCAAGATGGAGCTGGAGAACTTGAGTGCATTCCCAGAGAAAATCGAACCTAGCCTGGTGACGTGCCACACTTCTGAATGTCTCTTTTGTGTCGCTGAGACCTTTTCCAGAACTGAAAGGGACCTGAGTGGTTTGAAATGGCAATCGAGGGATCCGCCCTGGGAGCCACCTGTGCAGTGCCACCTCATCTCAGTCCTTCCTGTGGCTGCTCCCTTGGCACTCGCCAGGAAGGGATGCTGGAGAATGGCACTTCCAGGAATGATGTTTCCCAAAGAAAAAGCCCTTTCTCTACACCGAAAGTTAAATCTCTTTGTTGTAATTCCTGGAAAGTGATCCAGTCTAAAAAGTCCTGGCCGTGCTTACAAGAGTATGAAAACAATCACGGTGGAAGTGGTGTAAAACATGGCAAAGCTTTAAATCCAGGAGTGTGGAACTCTGGACATTACCAGCATTTTGTAGAAGTGCCCTGCCATGCTTTCTTACAAAAGTGTTTGTGAAACTTTGGGCAAACTTAGGTCATTTGACTCTTTTGGTTGGAAATAACACAAAACTCTGCGGCTTTTGCTTTTCATCTGCCAAAATGAAGGGAATAATAGTACTGCTGTCCTTTTAAGTGTTAGAAATTGTACTTTACTAAGTAAGGTTTGAGTGAGATCTAAGTAGAACTGGAAGAAATTCTGCTCACTGGTTTTTTTGACATCTGAAATGTATACAGATTCTGTCTGCATGTCTGTGCTGTATTCTGTGGTAAATATTTGAACTGCTGGCTCTGCAGCCTGAAGGAATAGAGAATTTTAAAACATACATTGCTGAATATTATGGGAAGCATATACCATAGGTTTGCTCAAACTCTGTCCTTGCTATTTTCCTTGGAAGCCTTGCATAATACTGGAAATGCTAACAAGCTATATCTCTCACAAGTACAAGGAAGACACTCTTTCAGGTTCAGGTAATTTGGGAACAAATTCATTGGCATAATTTGTTATAGTGTATTTAAAAAGGTGACAGAGTGAGTAAAAGAAAGCTTTGATCTTATAATCTTCTGTATTTTTTTAGTGCACAGCACCTGTCCAGAGCTGTGGGGACTTGCACAGCTTGTAAGATATTGATCAAACTCTCTGCTGGGCTGAGAGAACATAGCTGCATTGCAGTCCATGCATCTGGGCCAGTTTCCACCACTTTGTCTCTGAAATGAAGCAAGCAGTGCAACGAAGTCAAAGTTGCCTTGAAAAAATCTCTTTTTTTTTCAGAAATAATAATATTCACTAATCAACAACAGCCAACCCCCATTTTGTCTGCCTGCAAACCCTTGTCCTTAGCATCTCTGTGAGACTATAAATTGATCTTTGTAACATGTCCAGAAGATTAAAAATAATCCAGGCTCTCACAGAACACAGAAACACGTCGCTCGTTCCAGGATTGAGGGGTCCTCGGGGAGGTGCTGCTTTAAAGTTAAACCAAGATAACTTTAGCATGAGTGTTGCAGCAATCTGAACTGTGCTGTGTCCAGGAGGTGATTCCTTGGGAATCACTTTCCTGAAGTTTCATAGATATTGCCAAAGAGAGTTTTTTTAAGAGAACAAAGTCGATTTTTCTTTGCATTGAAGTATTCCCAGGAACGCGATGGGTGGAATGAGTAGAGGCCACATCCGCAGCAGAAGCAGAAATTTCATTTAATATTGGGATTGCATGGCACAGTGTAACAGTTCCATGGTCCCCAAGGACCTGTAAAAATCCTGTAATGGTTCATGTGCCAGAACATCGATGCTGGCTGATGTTTAATTTCTGTCTCTTCAAGCCCAGCCAGATCAATGCTCAGCAAGTGATTTACAGGTGTGCCAGCTGCTGTCAGCCAAACCACGGCGCTCTGGGATCCAAACAGCACTGAAGAGCCAACCTGCAGAGTGCCACAGCATCTGCAGCTGCCTCAGGTGAGCACCATTGACTCAGCTTTTGTCACCAGCACAGGGGCAGTCACTGAGCACAGAGGAGCTGCTTTTTGGCACCTGAAGCTGTTGTGCTGCCCTTGGGGGTACCCCAGCTCCAGGTCATGATGTTCAGTGCATGAAAGTCTGTGCAAAGCCCCTGAGGCTGGTTGTCTTCTGGGGAAAGAAGGGCGACAGGGTTGCAAAGACATTCAGAGCTTCTTCACACTTCTGTCGCAGCAGCTTTTGGGGTCTGAAAAGGTTTTTGCTGCCTTCAAACACGTTTTCTGTCCTCAAAAGAGCAGCAGATAGCAATCACCAATCTTTCAATAAGATAAGCATTTGGAGAACTGCTTCTGGGTTAAAGGAAAAAATTTGATTTTATTAGAAAACTTAACTCTACCTCTCCTCTGAAAACTGTTTCCAAAAACATCCATGCACAAATCCAGCTAGCACAATCATCCCTTTGCACAGCAAACCCTTAGACACTGTTTTCCTTCTTCCAGATGACTTTCGTAGCCCACCTGGGAAATAAATTACTGGGCAGTGCTAGAGTTAGTAAACCTACATACACTCATAAAAGTTCAAACCAAAGTGTGATCATAAAGAACTTATGGGTCAGTAATCACACCCTTAATTTTCAGAAATAGAGTAGATGGTATTATCTGGAGAAAAAGGTCCTTCCTTTTTCTTTCTAAATATCCTGTTGTAAGCTAGTAATAAGTATAAAAACTAGGACCTGGCTGAATATTTGCTGAAGCCAATCAAAAGTCTTTACTTTATTCCAGGGCCCTTTGGTGCGAGCCCTTCAAACCTTTCGATTCGGAACAGAATCTATGTCATAAGCACTTCATAAAGTCCCCATTAAATTGCCCCATTCTGTGGGACACAGCTACAGCCTTGAAGGTAATCATTTGCTTAAATGCCTTGCAGAATCAGGGTGCACTTTGAGCCAAGTATAGACCTAAAATCTATGTCAAACAGCCTTAATATTTAGCAGGCCACGCTGTTTGTCGCACAGATCTCTTGCCATTTAAGTTGTGGTATCTGTTTGAGCTTTGGAAAAAAGGGTCTTCTAGCATGTTCTTCCAAAAATGACATCCAAGAACGCTGACTGGAGGCAGTGTGGGGGATTATTTCAAAAGCAGGTTTTTGTAGAAAGTGATTTAGTTCTGAGCTCTCCTGCTTTGCTCTCAGGTCATGCTGCTGCTGTTGTGCGTCCGAGTCCCAGTGCTAGAAATAAAAAGGCTCAGAGAATGGTGACCCCAAGGAAAGGCACAAAGCTGCACTCTGCTCCTGACAGCTTTTCTCTACGCTGCTCTTTCCCCTCTGCAGGAGCCTGAGCATGTTCCAGTGGCTGTGCACCCCCAGTCCACCTGCAGCAGCCAGGGTCAGCCAAAGCAAGCTCTCGCAGCCTGGCTTTCCTGCTGGGAGTTTCTCACAGCACGAGCAACCTCCTCTCCAGCAAATCACAGGTGCTCTCCACATGCCGTGAGCAGGTGAGAGCACAACTTTGCCAAACCATGATGAAGTTTGGTAGCTGAAACGCAAAATCCGAGTTTGGCCTGAGATCTGAATCTGGCTCTCTGCTCCATCCTCCGCTCCGAGCCAAATCAAACTGCAGCACGTCATGAAAACCAAACACCGCCGTGTTCTGATCGTGTAAGATCTGCATCCAGCTCCAGACTCCGAGGAGGAACCTCCTCTCTGTGTGTGTCACAGTGGTGCCAGTGCCTGACATGTTAGGCAGGAGTGGTAGCACCCTGAGAAAAATTCAAACGCCTGAAAGACTGCCCCTAAAAATTCCATGGGGAAGGCACTAAAACGCTGGGAAGGCATTGGAGGTGCAATCGCTGCTTCACGTAGCTTAAAAAAAACCCAAACCACAAAAGAAACACACAAGTGAGATTAATGAGTGGTTCAAGTTCTGGGGCAAAGTACCCCCCTGCCTTTTTGGCTCCTAAAGTCTCTTATTATTAGTTTAAGAGCTGCCAGCAGACAGAGTAATTCATCCAGCCCACCTGTGCTTTTTTTATTGGGGGGGAAATGCAAAGGATGTGTTCTATATTCTTCAGGAAGTGTTCCTCACTGTGGAGGCAGCTCTGCTGCTCCCTCACAAGCACTCTCGTGACATCTGTGGTGCGCCAGCCCACCCAGGCCATCCTGACACTCAGGCAATCCCATATTCTCTCTTGTGCTCTTGTTTTTGTTGGGTTTTTTAATAGTAAAGGATTTGAATTTTTATTCTTATGTATTTGGCAGTTCTGGTAGAGCCTTTGACATGGAAAAAGGCTCATCTTTCAAATGCCTGTGGCACTCTCTGTGAAAGGTGATTTTTAAAAATCCATTTTATTTTGCTTCCTGGCAGTGATATCAAAGGAACAATCAGTGCCTGACATGGAGCCAACAATTTATTTCCATTATCACAAACAGAAAACAATGGCATGCTGCCTTATTAGTTATTCACTTTCCAAGTCAACAGACTCAGAGGGCTGGGATGAGATCTAACCAGAGATATGCTTTAATGTTTTCAGTTTGGAGAACTGGTCTCCTGGCCAAAATGCTGAGTGATGCTGGTTTTGGGGGGAAGAAGGGAGGGAAGAAAGGGCAGAGGGAAGGGAGAGAATCCCTGAGAGCACAGGGGGTAGCTACTGGAAGGGCTGGGTGTATGTGGCATGTTTGTGGCTGTCTCTAAGAAGACATTGGAGGGTGATGGTGGTCCTTGGCAGTCCCACACCAGAGGTGACAAAGAGCAGCAGATGGGCTGACTTCAGTGCAGTTCCTGTGATTTATACCCGTGGAGGATCCAGTCCAGGGCACACTTGAGATCTGCTACTGTGCTGCAGAACAGCCACCGTGGGGGACTTGCAGCGTGTGCTGTGGGAGCTGAGGGATCCAACTCAAACCAGATGTGCACAGCAGCCCTGGTGCTCATCCTTCTCTCCCAGGAGCGAGCTCTGTCTTCCAGCACTGTCACATAAACAGTGCTTTGTAGGGAATGCTGCTGGGAATAAGGAGTAGCAGTGTTTGTCCCTGTGCTTCGTTGTTCTAGCACTGGCTCACGTGTGCAGGACATTGCAGGAGGGGAGACTCCTCAGCAGAAGGAGGAGTGTTGAACTGCTTGGAAGTGTTTTATGTGCATAATCATACAGGGTACTTATGGAAAACTATCTCACGGGAAGGTCTTGTAGGTGGGGATAAACATAAAAGGTAAATATCTGCTATTTTTCTATAGAGAAAACTGTGATCAACTTCTTTCCTGGTATCATGATGTCAACAAAACCCAGAAAAAGGCACAGGCTCCTCATTAGGTTGAATCCATTTCAGCAGCATTTCAGGAACAATCACAATGCCTGCATTATTTAACAAAGCAGAAAGCCTAAACTTGGGGCAAAGAAATTGATCGTTGCTTGCTTATTAATCCTGTCTCTCAAGGACAAACCACCCCGGCTGTTATGGATTCTTTTCTGACCAAAATACAAACACATTAAACCTGCTTTTGCTTTTCTCAGAGAGTTGATGCTCTAAACTGTCCCAATGGTTTGCAACAGTAAGCCAATTAACAGAGATCACAGGAACTGAAGTAGATTGTTTGCTCTAGTGGAGGACCGCCTGTGCTTTGTGGGAGATATATACCTGCTCCCTACCTGTACATCTTTATTTTGAGGGAATTTCTGTCAGGGTTCTTTAAAAATGTAAGAAAATTGCAGATTTCTCCAAAGCCAAAAGAAAACTTGCATTGCTGAGGAGAAGGAAGATGACCTTAAACTTCTTTTAGTAAAGGTTTTGCGTGGTGATCATAAACAATTGTATTTCAAGTGACAAAATACAGCACAGGAAAATGAAAATACTTGTTAGGAAGCAATGTCTCCTCTGAGCAAAGATGTTCAGTAATGGTTTTGTGGCTGTTGTTGGTAGCCAGACCCATTTCTATCATGGAGGAGAGAATCTGAAGCAGGTGATGACAAGAGATCAGTAAGGAATTCACTGGGCCACAAGAACATGTGTGGTGATGGTAATTTTCAGAGAGCAAAGTCAGCTTACTGGATCCAGGCCACAGAGGGTTTCCTGAACTGTCACTTTGCAGAAATACCCACTTGGAATGACCAGCAGTGGCAGCTTGTTGCTTGCAGGGGTCAATTTTCAGTGCAGAACAGGACTCTCAGACCCTGCTTGAGCAGTTTCCTCTCCTTCAAACCCTCTTTCTGATTGCCAGATGCTCAGTCACAGACTGGCCCTCATTCTTCCAGTCCTCCCATAAATGGAAGCAAATTTCCAGCAAAAGCTTCCTTGGGGGCATAAGGAAATTAGAGAAAGAGTAGACCTGGAGTTCCTCTCATGTAGCTAAGAGTCCTCCAGCCAAATTCTCTTCCCTGTGCTCAGTTTCAACATGATCAGCCTTTTCCCTAGCCTAGAAATTCTTTCTCCTAGCTTTATTCCAGGGCATCTCCCTCCAGTGGAGGCATGTGATACCTAGCCTTGATCCTCCTAACCACAATAAGCCAAAACATCCCACAGAAAGGGCTGTGCTTCTTGCCCTTCTGCCTTTTTTTCTGAGTGCCTTCTGGACAGTAATGGGTGATGCTGGAATTCTTTCAGCAGACATTCAGGAGTTTATCCTCCCTCCTCCAGGCTCACCAGCACTCTCCCATACTCTGAATTTCACCCCATCAGTTCCATGGTTCTGTTGGGCCCTGCTCATTTCTCAAGCCAAGGCTCTGTGTGTTTGTTGCCACCAAGTCCTACAGTGTATGCTCCAGCGTGAGGGGATTTCATGGCTGAGGCCAGGCTGGATTGTGCCTCCTCTCTTGTTAAATGAGGCTGGGTGTGAGGCAGTAAACACTTATGGTGAGGAAGCTGCAGCTGGAGCCATCACATGGCGTAAAGGAGAACAGACCTAAGCTAACTGCAGGAAGAAATAAGGCTGGTGTTTCCCAGGGCACAGCAGCCACCTCTGACTCATCTTTCTGCTTGCCCTTGCCACAAGTTCAGCAAATACCCTTATTAATGTATGTGGTGCAAAGGCCTTCATTGATCTCTCACTGCCTTGCCTCTAAAACCTTGAAAAGAGGTGAAGGCAGGGAAGGGAGGAATGTTGTTCCTTCCATCCCACAGGTGTGCAGGGCCAGGCAGCAGAGCTGGAGATGTGCTCAGAGTCACACAGAGGATCTGCTGAGGAAAGAGGAGCAGACAACAGGTACTGTGA
>VZRF01014988.1:335612-436507 GCA_013396875.1 Vireo altiloquus
AAGATTGTGGATCTTATAAAACAGTCCCCCCTCATTAAAAAAATTGGAAAAAAAAGAAAAGAAGCACACAAACTTACCATTGTTGAGTGTTTCTTTAATAGAATCAGAAACAAATTTGTGACCTTGTGGCCCAGAGGTGGGAACACCATCTATAAACTTGCCCAGACATAGAAATGCATTCTGCCTGTCAGTAGGAGTTTGCCATTGAACATGTATATAAAAAAAGCCTGGTGTTACATTAGGCCAACATTTTTTAAATGCCACAGCTCGCTTTATATGCCATGAACCTTGTTAATGCTGCTAACAAGAAAGTTAAAAACTCAGAGCTGTAAAAATAGGAATGCCACTCCTAAGTAAATAAATATACATGAGAACCAAATATTCAGATACAAGCTCAGGAATGGCTCATGTCCAAGGAGGGAGAAAGAAAAAATTTTAACCTGAGTTGTTTCTGATGCTATAAAAGCTCACTGTAGTCAGCACAATTGTCTCCCGTTGAGTCCCTGCCTTAATTTCACAGGTTTCCTGAGAATTCCACACTATGGCATGGAGGAAGTCAGGAGGGTGGGCAGCAAGGAACCTGCCAAGGACAATTCTGTCCAGGAGACTGGATGGGTCAGGGAGGGTTGGATACTTCTACCTGACTCAAGAATAGACTCTTAATGTGGCAGCAGTGGGGAAAATGTTTCCATCAGAACAGGCCA
This sequence comes from Vireo altiloquus, assembly GCA_013396875.1. Taxonomy (NCBI): domain Eukaryota; kingdom Metazoa; phylum Chordata; class Aves; order Passeriformes; family Vireonidae; genus Vireo; species Vireo altiloquus. Next base: position 336,317 of record VZRF01014988.1, read on the forward strand.
CCTACATACCCTGATCTCTGCTGTTGACTCTGGATCCAAGTTAATAGACCCAGATTGGGCCTGTAAAACCCAGCCTGGGGTGCATCGTGAATCTTTTTGTCAGCCTGGACGCTATCCTGGCTTGGGAGGTAGAAATTCCAAGGATTATTTTTGACATTTACCTTCCAACAACAACATATGTTTTGAGTTTCTTATCAATGCAACCTTTTAACAGTATAATTTAAGAATTGAAATCTACCCCTAAGGTTGGACCCATCAGACTTACGTAGACTCACTTCTACCTAGCATTGGCAATTCATTTTGTGTCTCCTAGTCTTCTCTTGTGAAAAGCAACCTTTTTTCTTTTCCTTTCCTTACCTCCTGGAAACTATGAATAGTATATCTTAAAAGATGGGATATCTACACACAAAATGGACTTCTGTTTACACAGTTTGGCAAGACAGAATACATAAATTATATGCTTCTGTACATGGATCTAGAGAAGGTTTTAAAATGAAGAAAAGTGGGAAAGAGAAAAAGGTGTTCCTTTCACCTTTCTGTGAATGCAGACTTTGGCTTTCCCTAAGGTTTCCCTGACTCAACCCCACGTGGTGCCAATGCTAAGTAACTTTGATGGGCCCAAAATTAAGAGCAGTCTCAAATCTTATATTACAGTGTTAAAAAGTTGCAGTGATAAACCACTCAATGGGCAAAAGAGGACATTTTTAACCTTTGTGCATTTATTCACTTCTACAATGACAGAAAAACTACTCCTGTTTCTTGTGAGGGGCAAAAAAACCCCTACTTCTCCAAGGCAATGTAAGGCTTTAACCATTTCAGAAGAAGGTTGACTGTCTCCATTATGCAGACAATTATGAACCAATTGTTAATTAAATTGATAAATGATTGACATAAAACCTAAGCAGAAGGAAGGGATGATATATTAGGACTAAGCTGCTGAGGAGTGAGAAAGGGAGGACATCCAATGGAGAAATCTACTTGTTGTATGGCTAATCAGAAAACCAGCAATTTCCTTTAGCTCTTCAGAATTTAAATCAAATTTGATGTAACTATTTCATCTAACTGAAGCAATGACTCCTTTATCTACAAGACTCAATGTAGCCTGCTCACAGGAGAAAAATCAGTGGGATTCTAGCAGGAATATTTCATTTTCAAGGCTTCTGGTAACTTGGTGAAAAGTTTTCCCTTCCCCCCTTTAGTCTCAATACTGGCTGTGATTTATTAAGATGTATTTCCAGGACAACACGCTGAGATGATGATTTTTGTTGGAAGACCACACACAAAAATTGCGATGAAATTGGACGCAACATGGGAACCATCGTAATCAGGAGTTTCACCACTGAGGCCCAGGAACAATTTTGTGGAAGGTCATGTTGCATCTTGTCTAGGGTTTTCACAAATTAAAAATCCATTTATATATGAATTTTAAATCAAAGCGCGGCCATTCTGTGCTTAGATTTAAAGCACTTATATTTTTCTCTCCCCCTCAAACATGGACTGTGTTCAGAGTTCTCGTTTGAGTTTACACCACAGCAAGTCATGGGAAAGATGTTTTCTTCAGCAATTAAGTAAACTCTCTATTAATGCTGCTGAATTTCTAACACAAGCAACTAGGTAAGACTAGGATGGCAAGCTGCTGAATTGTTTTCATTGTTTCATTTATAAACCAACCAAAGCAGATGTGGAACCTGAATTTTCCAATGGGAGATAGTGCCACAGACAGTTTTTTTTGCCTGATTTCCCTCTTTCCTTTGCCTCAGGAGTTTTCCAGCTGGGTTAGGCAGACCCCAGTGTTTCTACATGTGTGGGGTTTTCTCTCTGCAGATCATTGCCTGTTCAGATTGCAGCACTGAGGCTTAAGTGCTGATGAAAAACTTTATAATGAGTAATGACTGCTGTTAAAAATCAAAGGAAAAAGGAAAATCTAAAGAAGGAGGAAAACAGAACTAACAAAGAATGTGGTTCCAGTTGATTTTTATCTGAGGAACTCTAATATCATTCTGTAATTGTTCTGCTAAAAAATATCCCAGTTCCAGAAATAGGGTGGTTTGCAAGCAAATTCAGTAAGTGGGATTTTCTTGTGCATTGCAGGAGGGCCTGGAGCCTGTGAAATTTCTTTGGTTACAGAGCCAAGGTACATAATTCCATTTGGAAATTCTCTCCAGTGGTGCACTGCACGTTCTCCAGGTGTTGCAGTAACAATTCCATTAAGTGCTGATTTGTAGTGCCCACGAGGCCAGAAGTAGCAGGGGAAAGGGCAGAGTCTGTGACTCCCTCTGGACCAGAAGACTTTTTTTGGCATTTATGCATGTAACTGCTTGGATCCTACTCAGTCCTTACAGCTCTTTGGTTCCTGCATCCCTCTTTCTTCAATACAATTAAAATGAGGATGGTGAAGGGTTTTCAGAAATATTAGTCAAAACTTACATCTACAAGAACCTTCAGTGTGGCTTATCTCCAGTAATGAATAAATTGTTATTCTGGAATCTCCAGAAATTTGGTCTCCTACCTTGATTTCTTCTTCTATTTAATTACTTACACTTTGTATTAATTAATGGCAAAGTCTTTCTTCCCCTGATTATAATCTAGGAGCCTCTCTGGTCTAATCACCCTGTAGACAGAGGCATCCCTTCTCAATGCCTTCTTCGCACTCAAACAATTTTGAGAAATGTGAAGAACTTATTTTCAACACAAGAATTAGTCTTGAGACCAAATTCAAGTCCCGTTCGAAAAAGGAACAGTGGGAGAAGACAGATTTGGTTGAACTCCTCTATTAACAGCAGGGTCCAGTGCAGAGTTTAGCACTTAGGAAAGAAGTAATTTCCATACAGACTGAATAGAGAGCCATTAATGAGTAGAAAAAGGATGCAAAAAGCTTTTGGAGTTCATCTACTGGCATGGCATCTTTTTTTTTTTCCTGGGCTCCTGGGATTCAGTATCTTTATAGCATTTAAGTGGTCAGGGAAAAAGACCAGTTCATGCCGAGCTGCTCTTCTGATGCTGCGGATGTTTGGTTACTGGAATTCAGCGATGCATTCCATCAGCAGCAACATGTGTTTGTATGTGGATATGCAGAGATGTTGTGTCCCACAGGAAGGTTGACTGGGTAGAAGGAGAGAAAAGCCTAATCTTCTCATGCCTCTGGCAAGTTTCCACAAGTGGCTCACCCTGACTGGATGGGGTTTGTTATTTGTGGAGCAGTAGCTGCTGGAGAAATGCTGTGGCAGCCAGTTCAGCCTGTGCATCTCACAGCAGTGCACAGAAAAGGCATTATCTTCATTTATTTCTGCCAGGGGTTGGGGATATCCATTCTCCCAGGGTTGAATTTGCTCTTCATTCTCATCTTCTTTTCCCTTTCCTTGTTGAGAGACTCAGCATTGCCTGTGCTACCCTCATTCCCTGTAGCCTCTGGTAGCAAAGAAATGAAATGGCAGAACCCTGATGACAGCCTTAGGTCTTTCCTGAGGCACCCAGGTGGAAGAGGCAGTTTTTCAGGAGTCACTCAGCTACCCTTTAGTCTGTTTTCAGAAGGAAAAGGAGGAAAATAGGAATTTCTAGTAAAAGGAGAACAACAATAGTCTTCATCACAATATTCTCAGAACTTTCTTCATCTTATCCTCCCTTGAGATGTCTGGAAACATCTCCGTGTTTCAGGACTGCCTTAGCAGTCCAGTGAGGTATCTGCTCACAGTAGGTACAGCAAACAGCCCAACCTGCCCATCCTTCCTTGCACAGCTGCCTGTTTCTGCTCTCAGCAGGAATGTTGGCCGTCAGTGTGTGCAGCACTCCCAACAGCTGCCAGTGAGACTCTCCAGGTGGTATAATGTGGGAGCCTGCAGGTCTCAGGGGCTGGTAAGTGCAGCTGAGGTCACATTGCCTCTGAGGACAAGGGGACAATTCTTTATTCATTATCTCTGAAAACGCACAGGGGAAGCACCAGAACCCACAAAAGGTGTAAAGCTGAAGAAACTTGGCTTCTGTTCTAGGCAGTTCTTCTGACTGTATCCCAAACTTGCTACCAGCACTTTTCCTGTGAATGTAGATGGGAATGATGCTCTTGAGAGAAAAGTCATAACTTTTGTTCCAAAATAAATTAAAGAGGCTTTTATCTTTTCTTACCTGGGAGATAAACCTAACAATGAGAAGTTCTAGGTTTTGGGAGAGAACTATGAAACTCTTGGTTTTGAACTCTTAGAAGTTCCAAATCCATCTCCTGAGGATCCAATAAACGAGTGGCAGTAAAAATTTCAGATCAAATAGAAGCAATATGTGGTTAATTTGAAAACAAATCCTTGCACTTCAGATGCCAGAGTCTGATACAAACTGATATGATAACAGTGGTGAAGAAACCCTGGGTCCATTTCAGCCAGCATATGGAAGGGTTTGGAAAGCATTAACTCGTAGTTGGAGCCCCCAGGGAATACTGAGCCTTTTTGCCTCCAGTGGTGCCATTTTTTAGCAGAAGAAGTAGCTTAATTTGACTCTTATCTTCAGAGGCTTAAGTAGGAATTTGGTATGAGAGGACTGTGCAGGTTCCCTTGCCAGTGTTACTTGCTGTGTTTTATGAGTGCATGTGATGACCTGGGTGTCTCCATGTGGGCTGTTTACAGCATGATCACAAAGATAAGTGAAAACATGGTTAAAGCTGTTAAATTCCAGTGTCCCCTCATTGCACAGCAAGTCATGAACTCTACTGAACAAAAAAAAAAAAAGAAAGAAAAGTGATCTAAAGTGCATCTCTTCTACTAAGAGCATATCATAATTTCAATTATGAAATGCTCTTAATTTCAAATCAGAAAACACTTTCTGATTTTTTTTGTATCTGTTTATGAAAAGTGAACTTAAATTTTATATTTTTCTATAAATGCTAACTGAAAAAAAAAATCTCAGTTCTGCAACCAAAAGAAATGTATTTATACAATCCAAAAATTTTACTTCATGGAATCCAGAAATAAAGTCTAAAGAAAACAAAACCCACAAGAAACCCCACCTCAACACCAAAACAAAGTAAACCCAAGCAAACAACAACAAAGCAAGACACTCTTCTAAACTTAATTTGTCATCTTTCTTCCAATCTGGGAGAGGAAATTCTGTAAACTCACTCTGAAATCAGGAAAGGGAGGTACTACCAAGCTTGCTGTGATGAGGGAAAATACAAAAGGTAAAATATAGTGACATCCAGATGATGCTGTACTCAGTCAAGCAACTTCCTTGGAAAATGCAGCTCTCATCCAGGTCAGAGCAGTGGGACTGGATGCAGAACACTTTCACCAAAAGGTAGAATTTACTAAAAGCCAATACAGATGAACATTTAAAAATTGTTTATAAAAAATGCTCTCTCTGCGTCTAAGCATTAATGGGTGGAGTGTTTCCTTTGCCTTTTCACTGAGACAATATTTGTTTCTTCTGGTGACTCACTCAGATTACTGCTTCAAGAACCAAGCAAAGGTGAAAGGATTTGTTCTGCCTTTTCTAATTCATGTGCTGAGCATGTTTGCTTCTAGGCAACTTGCACATTGAGTAACATTTTCTCTACTTTATTACTGTATTCTGCTTGTTGGACTCTTTTTGCAGCTCAGTCCCTGGTATGTGATTAAAAGTTTTAAGTGACACTTAATGCCCTGTTAAGTTGCTAAGTCCTGCAATAGCATCTGGAAATTATATCTGTCTCTCTAGGTGGATTCTTGGTAGAGAATTCACTATAAATGTAATTCCCCCTTTACCTTCCTTCCCAGCCTTATCTCCTTTGAGACCTGACAGGCAAAAATAAAGACAAGTTATGAGACAATTGATATAAAACCTGTGTACATGTAAATCTAAGGTACTGCACATAAAAGGAAGGAAAATCAAAATTAGAACAGTACTGGCAGCTATGTGAAAGGAAACCTGGAAGGTTTTTGTTCCATCTTGCATTTGAAGCATAAAACAAGAAAATTGCAGGTAATGGGAATTTTGATCCAGGCAATGAAGACCAGAGATGTACAGGGGAGAGAAGAGTGAGACTGAAAAATTAGTGAATAATCCTGTTTCTCTGAAAGGAATTAACTTGATTAATATTACACAGACAAAAGTTATCACAGTTTGTAAGGGCCAATCTGTAGACAAATGTTTCAAAAGGAGCTAATGTTAGACAGAAGTTGTGCCTGAATCTTTGCATCAAAATAACACTTCCATGTTTATATCTCAGAGTTACTCATTAAATTTTGCCAGCGTGTTTTGTGTGGGTTATATGGCACGATTTCTGGGAGTTTTGTCACTTTAAAATATAAGCAGCTGAAACTGCCTGGAGAAATATTGGTTGTAGATTGCTGGTTAAGAAATGGTTTAGTAATTCACATTCTTTATGTAATATATTATTGACTACACATTCAACCCACACAAAGGTAGAGCAGCTGAGATGGCTGGAAGCCATTTGGAGCCCACCTCTGAAATGGAGGGAAGGATTTATGCCTAATCCCCTGCATCTGAAACAGAAAACATTCAACTTCAGGAGCTGGGGCAGCAGCACTTTGGTTGTGCTGGAGGAAGCTGGGGCATTACAGTGCTCAAGGATTTTTGTTATGGTGCTGCAGGGAGCAGTGCCAGGCTGGGTTTGACTTCTCACTTTACCCAAATAGTTCTCCAGCATTACAACCTGCACTGTCTTAGTGCAGGGGCAGTGAAATCCCAAACATGCAGACCTCAGTATAACACAGCCAAGCTCCATGTAAAGGCTCACAGTAAATCAGCCAGGCTGCAGCCAAACCACATGTAAAAGCAAGCTGTGAAACAGCCTCAGCATGGCCAAACCACATGTAAAAGCACGCTGAGAGCCACCCTGCACACAGCCAAATCACACACAAAGCCATGGTGCAGAAGGCTCGGGCTCTGCGTGTTCCTCAGGATAACTCAGCGCTCGGGAGAATCCCACCATGCCAGTCAGCTTCTCTCCCACCTCGGGGTGGAGCAGGCAGACAGACTCACTCCCAAGTCTGTCACCACGTGGGAAAGGTGGCCCCAGGGTTAAACACAGCATAGAGGTTTTAGGATCAACCTGGTCCATGTTTGAGAGAGTTGAACATGCAAAAGGATCAAGCCCAGAATGAGCAAAAGACTAACTTTTTCCTGTCTGGTTCGTACAGAATTGTTATTGCTGAGTGATTCCCACTAATACATCCTACTAATGTCTCTGACCACTTAGAGGAAATCAGTCAAGGGCCAAAAAACCCCCCATCTGGCTCCTGTGATTAATCTTTCCATCCAGAAATGAGCGAGATGCAATTAGTAATCCCATTTTCTCTTGTCCTGTCTTCAAAAAGCAATTTTATTAGATGAGAGGGAGAATTATGAGAACTGAGCCTCCAGTTCACCAATGTTTTGTTAAACTGCCATGCACTGGGCTTTTAAATGTTTTTTGGTTTTTTTTTTGGGACACGTTTCACGTATTATCATCCCAGCAGTTTGTGATTTATGAAATATTTATATTGTGATTTATGAAATATACAGATTTTTCTCCCAGTGAGTCTCAAATCACTTCACAGAGGAGCTGAGTACCATGGTGTGCATTATGCAGAGGCATGAAATGACCTGCCTGGTGTCGTGCAGGAGGGCAGCCACACATGGAGGGACGTGGAGCCCGCATGGGCTGAGCCCACATTTCCACCCACTGAGTGCTTGTCTCAGTTATCTGCTGCCGAGACAAGTCCCAAAAAGGGGCTGCTGCTTCTGTCAGGGTGTTCTGTGGACCCTGACTCCTGGCCAGGCTGTGTTCCTTGTTTCAGTGTCCCATGTCCTGAAAAGATGAAATGAGGCTTCTTTCTGCTGTTTCAAAGCTTGTTTATTTCTTGTTCTTATCAAAGTTTCAGAGGCACAGACTGTGCTGTGACCTCCAGGAACACGAGGGCAGAATGGCAATGGCTACCAGAAGCAGGTAGCTTTTATATCTATTATCAACCAGTTAGAAAACTTTACCTATCTTATTTTGTTCCCAAAACCAGTGAATATCAACCTTATTGACATGTCTCCTCTACACTAAGTTCTATCTACCAATTAGCAAATCACAGGAACGCATGTCAGAGAGAAGAAAGGAAGAGAAGGAGAAGAAAGAAGATGAACAAGAAGCAGCCAACACCCTAGAATCTCTATGTTGGCTCTATATAATATATATAGCAAAACCCAAAAACTACAACTCCACACTCTGTGGTACACTAAACAACCATCTCCTCATTTCTTTGGTGCTCTCAGCTCACCCAGAGGAGCAGGAAAAGTTCACAGGTTTTTCCTGGACTCCAACAGGAGGAGGCTCCCTCAACAGAAATCTGGCACACAAAGCCTGTCTGGGGCAGCAGGTTTCTTACATCAGTACAAAATATCCAATTTTCTGGGAGCCAAAGGAGGGTTGTGCTGGGAAAGGCTGCTCACAGGAGCTGGTAGAAACACATATAAGGGTGTGCTCAGCCAGCAAGGGTTAGTTTGGCTTTTCCCTTGCACTTTGTTTGAACATGTCACTGTTTAATATGCCAGGAGGGAGTTTGGGAGCCGACTTCTGTAGGATAATCCAGTATTCCTGGCCTTTGACACACGGTGTGGTTCTTGAAATCAGGGTCACAGCTTCCCCCTGTGTAAAGCAGAAAGGCTTGACTGGCTGAGGTGGAGAAGTTGAGCATAAGTGGAGGCTTTGCCTAAGGGAGAAAAACTTGGATTCAGTGTAAGAGGCTATTAATCTACTAAAACCACTTTTAGATTTAAAAAATAATTTATTTAATCAATAGACTTTTCCATTTCCAGACCCCTGGCTGAGCAATCTGTCAGGATATCAATGCCATAACTTATTTACACACTTTGCTAAATCCTCTAAATGCAAGCTTTGACATCTCATTTTTCTCTTACTCATTCCAGGCTCTCCTTTGCAATTGTGCCTGATTGAGGATTACCAGAAAATACAGAAATGTGGAGCCAGACTGGTACTGAGCAGCACAAGCTAAGGTGCCTGGATGCTTGCCCTCTTCTAAGTCCCAAATACGAGATATGGCCAGCTGAAAAGAAGGTCCAAAAGGAAGTATTGAAGCATTCTTTTGTCACACCTTTTCTACTCCTATGGAGTAAGGAGGATGGGAATATGATGAATTCCTCTCTCTCCATCTCTGACACAAGTTGGTACACTTGGTAGAGGCCTGAGAATATTATTATTACTACTATTATCATTATCATTAAAATTATGGAAGAGTTGCTATTTAAAAGCAGAACAGAAATTCTCTGCAATATCTTAATTATTGCATTATCGACTCTATGAAGTATCAGCCACTGTATTTACCATGAGACACACTCATGCAAAACATTTTCTCAGGACAGTAAAAGTCCTTATAGCAAATAAATGAAATAAAACAGTGGTAAGTGTTAAAAGTGATCTTAAAAAGGCCAGTGAAATTATAATTATTTAGCACAGCAACGGTTCTGACTAGAGGGAAGAAACAGAGAGCAGGGTAACATGTGAGGGAGGGGAACTATTTTTGTATGGCATGGAAATCCTGGGTAAAATCCTGATGGGAGTTTGCTATTATTTGAATTGGGTTTTTAATTGTTTTAAGAACAGGAGAAAACAAGTAGAGAGGAAAAATGCATGGAAGTGTTTATAGGTGGAAGATTTGCTTTTTGCTATCTGGGATTATGCAATTATATTCTGTTCATTGCTGCACCATGCTATTTCTGTATGGGTGCTTTTACATCTCATTATCTGATGGACTTTAGGAAAATATGAGAACTTAAGAACAAAAAGCCAAACAAAGCCCACATTTGCTCTTGCCAAATCTTATCTCTTTAACATAGAAGGATAATCACGAACACGTCCACTGTGTTGTTAAATATATTCCTTCTGTCTCTGAAAATTAGACTTTATAATTAGCTTTTAACTACCACCAGCACCACCAAATCAGCATATATAAGTATTTTCTTCTTTTTTGTGAAGGTAAAAGCTCTGCAGATCACAAGGTAGATTCCTATCTCCCCAAACACTTGTCACTTCAGTACTCCATCACGTTGCTGTGGATAGAATTAGTTTTTGCCACTTGCAATTCAGTGGGAAAATCTTCCCTGGACCTCAGCAAACGCCCCAAGCCTGGGACTGATTTGGCAAGGTCAGACTGAAAACATCTCTCCACACTTACTTAAAGCAAGGCACGGCTCAAACCCTGCTTTGTCCAGCTGTCAGAGGCCTGAAGTGGGAAGTTAGCTCAGTCACAAAGACAGAGAGATTGATCAACTAGAAATACGTCCATCGGAACTTGGGAGCTGAGGTGTCTCGGGATCCTTCTCTCCGGGCTTTTCAGCAACCATCCCTGCCAGAAATACAACAAACACCCATTCTTTTATTAGCCCCTTTGGTATCTAATAAGGCTTGGTTTGACAGCTCCAGCTTCTGGATTCCTGCTGCAGCAGCCTGCTCCTGCTTGTATGCTCTTGAGATAGGAGTCCGTGGGGGAAGGACCTGTTAAATACAGAAACACCAGGGAAAATGGGCTCAGAAATGTTCCCTCTTCAGTGGCAGCTGGGAAAGAAAATTTCATTGGACTACTCTACTGCTCTCATGAGTCCAGGGGAGAAAACTCATGAGGATAACTTAGGACTTTGGAGAGAGAAAATTTAGGAATTCAAAGTCATTGTGTCTGTGAGAGGGCTAGGCCATTCTGTCATGTCTGCCCATCTCTACCAGGTTCAGGAATTTAGGCTGTATCCCCTACAGATCCTGAAATCTGGGAAAAGGAGCAGAGCCTGATCATCAGTTCTTGGGCAAGAACTGTAGAGCCAGCATGGAGGAAATTTTGTTTCCTGGTTCACCAACTGAAAGGATGAATTTGGGATGAAATAAATAGGAAATTTCATAAAAACCCATGTGCAGAGAATTTTCTGACTGGCTGCAAGAGGCTATCAAAATCAGAGCAAAATTCTCCTTCCATCTATCCTTTCTTAGAGCCCACAAGTGCTGGAGCATAACTCAAGACTCTTTTTGGAAAGTGGAGAAATGACCTGAATTTGTCCCACTTTGAGTCAGGAACAAGAGAAAAACACCAAAAGTATAAAACCACAATTTTTAGGAGTGTTGTCCCCTGTTTAAGACATCATAAAATCATCAGTGACCTTGAGACAGATAATTTCTTTTACCTTAAACCCTCCAATTTCTTAGCCAGTCTTCAATCCTTAGGATTTGCCCTTTGCCTTCATCCTTATTTCTTGGACAATCAGATCTATTTGTCTTTGTGGCAGAGAACCTCAAAATGTTGGCACTCAGGCAAAAATTGAATGGATTTGCTTCCAGAAGGGAAAATGCCCAAACAAAAAGTAAGTGCTTTTAAATGTACTAACTCTAATTATCCCTGCTTCTTTTTAAATCTCTCTTCCATTGTTTCATACAGAATTAACACATTTTCAGAAGTATTTAATGACGCCATTCCTATTCTTGAATGGTTTTACCTCCAAGTCTGTAACTTGGATTTTGGGTGCTCCTGAAAACAATTGAACCCAAGACTACCAGCTGCTTGGAGACTGCTTTATTCTGTGTGTCTCACCAACAAATATTCCAGAAAGATCACCACCAGACCCACGAGAGATAAGGGAAAGCTTGAAAGCTCTACTTCATAGTGGTATTCTTTATAGTACTTCTCTCAGTGGCAGGCTTGCTGCAATGTTTTAAAAAAAAAGGTAATTAAGACATTACATCAATCAAAGCAGCTAATCAGAACAAAATGCTGATTTCTGTCTCCTGTTCTGTTTCTCTTTGGATGGAGAGTAGTTGCTGATATGTGTGCTGGACTTCTAATCCTTTAATGGGGGCACAGGCTTTTGAAGACTCCCTCTCAGAGGTGCTATTACCAAATATATGCTTCTAATTTAACTTCTCATGCCGTATTACAGTAGCCTGAAGCAATTTTAGGTGTTGGGTTTGTGAGAAAAGCCCAACGTTGATGTTTATCAGATGACCTTTTAAAGGGCAGTGTGGGGGTTATCCATTGGCATGATTAAGACCATATGTAGGTGACTTTTCCCAGGCATTTCTTCCCGCTTTTCAAAATCCCATCTATTTTTACCCAAATTCAGCTAGGTACCTTTCATCTCTGGTATGTTCATGGGCATGACAAAATGAGGCTGAAGCAAAGCATTTACTCCTTTCTATTAATTTCTCTTAGAAAAGTCAGGAAAATTTTCATGCATGAATATCTAGTGTCAACACAAGGTTATTGCAGATAAACTCCAACTTTCTTTTAATTTTGAACCTTTCAGATGTCTGCAGCAGTTCTTCCTTTCCCTTCTCCGCTCCATTGTCCCTTTTTTGACAAAGACTTCTTGAAAGACTATGGAGAAGTGACTTTTCTCTGTGAGATTCAGCTTTTAGGGTTCACACAACAACCTTGCAGGGATGTCCTGCTATGAAGCCGCTGAGAGACAGGGATTTTGAAGAATCCATTATCTGAGTCACAGACAAGGACAGAGGACAAATCTCCCTTGATGTTGTGCCTGTGAGAGTATAATTTTTGCCATTTTGGAAGCTCAGTATTTTCCTCACAGCTCATCATCTTGGTAGAGACCAGTTGCCAATGTTTCCTGCAAGTCTCTGAAAATATATTATTAACAAATAGTGTGTTTTGTTCTTATTTTTTAGTTTTTTTACAGACTGAAGGTCTTTCTGTTACTGGGTCTCAGGACCACCAGCTGGGGATGCTGGAAGAGATGCCATGGTAAGATTCCCTGCAGAGCACACCTGGAGATGTAAAGGTGAATATGGTGCTTAGATATGAGCCAGGGAAGTGGGTGGTGAAGCAGGAATTCACAGCAACTATGAACCCTTTTAGGGGAGGAAATAGGGCAAGCAACTTATGAAGACTTTAGGTTTAAAAACCATACTTAAAAGAATTTTTTCAACAGATCAGAACTTTTGTTCGTGTAAGTAGTTTTTATGGCTCAATATTTTCAGGCAAGGTTACAGCCTGGACTGTCTAAAATAAATGCATCTTGGAGCAGTTCAATATTGAGAAGCTGGTGATATTTTAAGTTTTTCTGCTCCAGATTTGTAGTTTATTGTTGTTAAGTATTAATTACTCCTCTGCCACCAGCCATCCTAGTGCTGACACATGCTTAGGAGATACAGGTGAGAAAAAAACTCAAGCCCAGAAATTATGTATGTGTTGCCTTCAGAAAGAAATTAGAGGCGAAGTATATGTGTGATATCATAAAAGGCACTAATAACAGAGAAAAAAAATCTCTCATTCCTGCTGACTTACTGGAGTTTTTTTTTCCTAAGTATCAGATACTTATTAAAGCTTGGTTTATGCTAAGGTGAACTGCAGTCAGACTCAAATTCTTGTACTTAATTATGACGTGGCACAGTGAAAAGTTGGGACTGTGACATAAGAGTAAGGGAAGCCTGTTGCACTCAGTTCCATTTGGAATGCTCTGGACTAGTGCTGTCTTTACAGCAGAGCGTGGAGCCTCCTGTTTCCCCGGAGTGGGATGGTTGTGTCTCACAAGCAGGTGCTATTTCATCACCACCTTCCATCACAGAGCAGCCTGGGCTTACCGAGGGCTCAGGAGAAACCAAGGCACAGCAACATCAGACCTGCTGTGGCAGCTGATCCCACGAGCCCTGTGTGGGGTCCCTGATAGGGCCCCATCAAGGGGGTTCGTGCCCAGGATGCTTTTTCTTCTCAATCTCTCATCTCAGGGAAAAATAACAAAAGACTTCGTTGCTGCTTCAGGTTGTTTATTCTAGGTTATCAAGGATTCAGGAGCACAGTGTCCCCACTGCATCCAGGTGCCGAAAATGGCTGCAGACACCCAGAGCAGGGAGTTTATATAGGTTTTATCATCAAATAGAAAGATTCTACGTACATTATTTTGTTTCTAAATCCAATAACTATCAATATTATTAACAGGTCTCTTCTAAACTAAATTCTCTCTACCAATTACTACATGATAGGAACTGAGGTCACAGAAAAGGGAAGAAGAAGAGGGAAGAAGGAGAAGGACAAGGGACTGACACCCTAAAATCTCCATCTTGGTCCCATAGTAATACATGAGGCAATTCCTAAAACTACAAACCCATTTTTCTGTGACACATCAAACATCCAGCTTTTCATTTCTTTGGTGATCACCCAGAAGTGGGGGGAGTCTCTCCCAAGGGCTCATTTCTATGGCAAAGCCTTCTTGTGGAGCTTTGGGGGTAAATTTGTTCCCCAGGAGAACAGGCAAAGCTGTTTGACTTTGCTGGTCTCCAAGACCCTGCCTGTTGCAAAGGCCAAAACCCAAGTTTTCCACCTCTCCCCGCTGGGTGCCCAAGCCAGTGGCGTTGCTGGCATGTCCTGCAGGCTGAGCCCTGCACAGGAGCTGTCACCCCTGCACGGGCAATGTGCATTCCCACGCTGAGCCACGGGAATGGGAATGGGATCGGCAGGCAGAGCTCCCCACCAGTTCTCCCCACTCAAACTCGGGGGCAGAACTCCTGCTGGCTTGGGCAACGCCAGCATCTCACCTGGCTGATGGCTAGCCAGCCTCTGAGCCCACCAGCCTGGGGCAGCTCATGATTTACCTCTTCCCAAGTACTGGGAAGCTCTCAGATTTTGGAAGGGTTTGTGAAAGTGCACAAACCACAGAGGCCAGCAGCCAGGTTTTGCCTTTCCCGTGGTAGTTAGGGCAGCTCCTTATCTGAAAACACATTGTGCAGGTTGGGGCTTTGCTGGAGAGCACTTACGGATCTCCCTTTCGCCCAAATGTAGGAATTATGCTCAAACAGCACCAGAATGGCTTGCCCATAAATTCTGGTAATAACAACCATGAATATTATCTCACCAGTCCTACTTCTTCCCCTGCTTGTGTTCCCCAGTAGCTTGCAAAAGCTATCACCATCAAATTTAGGGTGGGATTTAACATGGGAATTTGGGCTCCTTAATGTGAAGGAAGGCTTTGAAAAACTCGGTGTTAGCAAACAGCAGCTAATAATAATGATAACAATAATAAAGAAAAGCAAATTTGTATCTCCCCACCCAAAATATTTATATAATGAATTAGTTAATTGTATTTTATCTTCTGATGGGTGGGTTGGTAGCCTTTACTTTATGACAGACCCAGGGGAGCTCTCGTGCAGCCTGATGCCAAGAACATGCATTATTTCATATTCTGTTATTTGCTTTTGGTTTAAGGTGGTGAGAAGAAATTCCCCAGCAATCAGCCCTAAGTGATTTTGCAGTGACCAAGTCTTTCGGTGCTTGAACATCGCTTAGTAGAGGAGGGGGGAAAGAAAAAAATCCCTTTATCTGCTTTTTGTAATTCAGACATTTGCCATATATCTAGAGACAAGCATTAAAAAAAAAAAAAAAAAAAAGAAGCAAACCCAAGCATTTGAGTGTAACCAAATTAATTCTGGTGTCATTTCATCTGCCTAATTGGGCCTAAAAATAGCCTGTGGGAAGGAGGACCAGCAGCCTTGAATGTCTGAAGCAATTTGTATCAATTATTTCCCAACGTACCAGTCGCCAGTGAAAGCCCTTGCCTGAGTGCCTCCATTAGCCAGGTGTCAGAGCTCTCTGTTTTCATTCCAGGCTTTTCTCTGGGAACGGGGTGTGAGCACCAAAAGGCACCAAGGAGGAACCAGAGCCTTGGTGGGTCCGGGAGGGTGCCCAGAGCAGCTCTGCAAGCGAAGTGAGTGCCTTCCCTGCTCTGTCATCGCCAGTGCCTGAGAGCAATCACCACCCACCAACAGTTCCTCGAGATAAGGCCGAGCCAGCTGGGAGAAGAAAGCCTTTGATATTCCCTGCCTTGCTGAGTAAGTATGCCATAACAATAATACTTTGAACTTTTACAGCACCTTTTCATACCAGGGGCTGAGTGCTCCACAAACATTCATTCCCCAAGCCTGGTACCACCCATTCGAGGAAACCTTTTTTATTTTCCATTTTTTTTTCCCATTGTACCACTTTCTCAGGCCAGACCTTCCAAAGAACTCAGCGCCCGTTTGGCCTGCACTGGAAAAACTAATTCCCTTTGTGTTGCCACTTTAGATACCTGTGGCCAATACCAGTAATGTTTACGAAGCTCCTTCCCCAAAACGCTTTACAGCTAGACTTCTTCAGGTCTGCAAAAATTGAGCTAAGACACTTGTAAAGTGCTTTGTCTCCTGCTTATAACCCTCTGAGCTCCCTGATGAGAATTTTTTTGACAAAGCAAAATTTCATCAACCCCCCATCTAGTTTTAGTCAGACCTTTCTCTTTTTTCTACCCAGATTTCCTTCAGGTGATGTAAAACCTTACCAGAAAAGCAGATATATTTGTTTTGTTCATCTGAAGTATTTTCTCTGATGCTCTTCTGTTTGGAAACAGAGCAAGAACATACTTGTCTCAGACACAGACATACAATAGATAAATAAAAAGAGAGATGCTACATCCCAGATAGGCATTGTATTGTGCTGTGCTACAGCAGGCAACAGGATTAAACTTTGATTTTCATCTCCTGTCTGCATTCTCAGTGAGAAAATACAGTCAAGTCCAATTTTGCAGTTGATCTATCTCTATGGAAAGTTGATCTTAAAGTGGTGCCAAATGTCAGTGAAGAATCACTGTTAAGGTTTTCACAGTAACAACAGCAGAGTCTTGCAGGGAGGGTGAGATAAGAGTGCACTCTGCAGCCCAGAGGAAAACACAGGTGTCACTGGTCCATCTGGGGAGCACACATATTTTATTTTCTGAGAGGACACCACCTGTACACCATTCACAGCATTCAGCTCTCCCCCTGCCCCTTGTCTGGCCAGAGCATCCACAGGGTAAAACCCTTACATGAGACACAGCATTACAGTCCTCCAAAGTCTAGTACTCTCTCATGCCTTCAGCCCTCATTTCCCCTGACGCCACTGAAAATCAATAAATCCTCTTGGTCTGTTTAACTTTGGGGCAAGGTAACTGTGTTAGCTGGAAATACAGATACCAACTTGTTCCTCTTCCTGAAGTATGTCAAAGTCTTTGGTCATTCGGATCCCATGGATCTGAGGCAGATAATTCATACGCTCGTTGCAGTGACCCTGACCTCTGAAAATTGAAATGTAAACTTCAACACAAGGTTGCTTATCCGAGCCAAGCTTCTAATCTTTTGAAATTTGCCCATCACAAATCATAAGTGCAAAGTGGGAAAAGGGGGGAAATTCAGAGTGATGGAGCCAAGCTATAAGCTATCAAATATATCATCTCTTCAAGTAAGGCTGGAATAACATGGAAATGGGATATAGCCTGATGATCAGTTGAACTTCCTTTAACATGTACCCCTGGGAAAAAAGAGAGACACACTAAAGCCTAAATGTGAAAAAAAAGAAAAAGAGAGACAGGCAGAAGAAGCAGAACTGTTTGAACAGTCTTTGAGCTGCTGGAAAGATGTGCCCCCCACATCACTTTCTTAACTTTTCCTGTGATTCAGCAGCTGCGTTTCTCAGGGCTCATGTCCGGCGTGGGCCCGCGGAGGTGGCTGGGCACGTAAGAATAACACTGACAGGGGGCTGCAGGAAGGTGCTAATCCTTTGCCATGTGTGTAGGTATGTAATTGCTTAGCAGATAATCTCAGATTCTGTAAAGACAGCCATTCATTTTGAAACAAAGACCAAACTCGCTGCTGCCGGGAAGCTCCGATCAGTTTATCATTTAGCTCTAGCTCTCAAAAAGTCCTCAACATTAAGATGAAAGATACTGGATTGGTGTAAATCAGAATAGCCCCAACTTCCTTGCAGCTCAGAGCATCAGTGTCCCCTGACTGAGCAGCTCTGTCGCTGCCACCACAGGGTGACTGTCCTCCCTCTGGACAGGATGGCATCAGTGAGGCAACGGGAGGCGAAATGATGGAAATCAATCTGCCTCCCATCAGTGGGATGAACAGAAGTGTTCCAGGGAGAGGGATCAATGAAGGGGTGAGGAGGCGTGTTAAGAACTGGTTAAAAGAGGGATTGAAGAAGGAGGTTAATACTTTTTTCGGATAGCTTGGAACAAGCTTTGGAGGATTTCTGGATAATGGTGTCTCAAGTGAAAAGTGTCACATACACTCAGAGTACAAACACTGCTCAATAAAATGAGCTCAGGGGAGATGTTCTGTGTGAGGCAGGTGCCTTCATGCTTTTAGAGATTTCAGAGAGTTTTAAAATAAAACAACACATTTTCCTATAATGAGCACTGGTGTTTGTAGTTGCACTGGAACTGAGCCACTGAACACACACAAATATTCTGTAGGCATAAGATATGTGTGTGTTTATGTTTGCCTGTGCTCAGGCACATGCAAGCCCACACAAATAGCAAGAGAGACACTTATACATATTTATTTCCCTTTTTACTACGAGGTAGCATATTCAGTGCTGTATTTGTAGCTCAAATTACTCACAAGGAGGGAAAGTGGTTTGTCTATAAGCAGAAATAGAGATGAGGAAATTTTTCACTCTGGATGCAGCAAGAAGTGTGGTATTGAAGCAGCTCTGGAACAGCCAGTGTGGACACAAGAAGAGGTCTTTTCCCAGGCCTGAGCACCTTGCATTTCTCACAACACAAATATGGCATTGCTGCTTCTGGGACTCGGGCCAGCTCATTGCAATGCAGCGTTCCAGAGGGAGGGAAGGCAATTTGCCACGACACCTTTTCCATCTTGCTGCCTCACTCACTGCTGCAGTTACAGATGGCCAACATTTGTGTCTTAAACATTTATCCTGCAAAATAGAGACTTTTGTATAAAAAGTATTTGGTGCACCAAAATATTTCCCCTAAATTTAAATTTTCATCTTGTTTCGATCTTTGGAAAACATTTTGAAATTTCAGATGTTGTTTTTTCTCCTTTTTGTCACCTTCCTTCTGTCTCACACTCTGTTTTCTGAACACAGTAGATGGTTGCCAAGGTTGAAGGATTTGGTGAGGAGGTCATTGTCTCCTTTTTGTTCCCACTTATTTTATTATTTTTCCAATTATTCAAGGCTTTACCTATATTGTTAGTGTAGTGCATTAAAAGTTTGGCTAGCACAATATCTCAGCCTCCTGTCACACCTCTCAATGAGGTAAGTACAAGATGAAAGATTTTATTAGAATCATCTTTTTTTCTCCTTTACCTGAAGTTTGTAAAATTACCAAATAGATGTAAAAATAGATAAGCATTTCTTAAAATGTTGCCACAGGTTTTTCATGCAGTCAGTGGCAGATGGAAACTATTACTGGGAAAGAAACAGAAGCAAAAAATTTTACAAATTTTTTGGATGAAGGAATACAATTTGTCTCAATTTGAACTCTGAAATATAAACAACTTCAAGATTAAATGAGAGTTTAGAAAACTCCACTAATTGTCTCTGTGCCTTGTATATGCAAGTTGAGGGCAGGGTCTTGATGGACCTTGGCTGAAAAGCAGCACTTCAAGTTCACAAGACACCAAGAAACCTCATCTCTTCACACTTGGGTTACCAAAACCAGACCCAAATGAGGACCTTTCAAACTCCTGGTGAGCTGGAATTTCTGAGAATATTTTCTTATGAATACAGCAGAACACGTTGCTCCTAAAACAAAGCTTGTCTGCTCAGAACTCCAGATTCCTAGGCCTGCAGCAGTCCTCAAGGAATCACGATGTATGTGTTTTGCTGCTGAGTGTATTTGAGGTGTCCCAGTTTATTTTTGACAAGACTTGTTGCCAGGCTCAGTGTCAGCATCTAGAAATCGAGATGAGATCCTTCAGCACAGTGAATCTGTATCTCACAGTTTAACTTGGCTTTCTCAAAAAAAATCCTGGAGTGGGTGTGATGCCTGGGGTGGCCACCTAAAAACAGAGACTAGACAGGAATAAAGGGAATAAAGGTAGGTATTAATTTGAAGGGCCTTCAAAAAGGTACACCCTGGGGAGTCCAGAGGCTGCTCCCAAGATGGACCCTGGATCACAGGTTCTTCGCACTTTTATAAGTTTGGTTCATTTGCATATCAGGGTTAATTGTCCAATTATAACCTCAGTTCATGATGTAATTACCCCAAGTTTGCCCCCCTTCAGAGGCTTTTAGTTAACACATTTTGGGGCCTGGTGTCCTTGATGTGGAAACCTAGAGAGGTTTGTTATGTCTACCCAGCAAGAGAGAACAGCAGCTCACAGGCCACAAGAAACCAGAGTTACACACTGGGCAGTACAGGACTTGAAAAATATAAAAGTTAAAACCTAAGGCATCAGGTGGACTTTGCACCTCTCTGCTTCAAGTAGCCAAGGTATTTGTTTAAAGATTATATTAGAGATTTTGACTGATTTCAAGGCTCACTCTGTATCCTACATGTGTCTCACGCTTTTTCTTTGTGGGTTCAGCGTTTTGTCGTGACACAAACTAGTTCAGGTCCTGCAGAAGTACTATGTGAAAAGGGATGGGTTCTGCATGTCCTTCCAAGAGGTTTGTAATACGAAGAAAAAAGCTTGTTACAAGAAAGAGAACGTAGGGATGACAAACAGTTACTCCTGCAGAGCATGGACGAGGTGTTTATTCCCACGCAGAGAAGCGGATCAGCTGTTTGACTAGGAAAGGTCAGGTTTTTATGTGTGTCTTCCTATGACGCTCATGGGTCGTGAGCAGTTCTAGAAAGCTGCTCTTGCATTTCCCAGCACTGGAATGATGGCTACAGCACCACGTGTGCAAGGTGGCTCAGGGCCACTCTTGCCAGGTTTTTATAATTTGTGGCTGTTACGAGAAGCTGCTGCTTTTTGGCCATCCCTGTGAGGACGGGAAAGGGTGCCAGGGGTCTGGCCCTCCCCACGGTTACACACAGGCCCTGTTACAGGAGCAGCAGGGCTGTGGGTGAGGAGCACAGCACAGTCACCTTGGTTATCCCACCGGGAGCGGGAGCGGCGGCAGTGGCTTCGCCGCGGAGCAACGCGGGAGGAAACGCAGAACAATCGTCAGGGAAATCCAACCCAAAATAACGAGCTGGCCTTCACGAAAAGGAAAGGTCACTGCTTGAAAGCCACTATTTGAGAGCTGGGAGGGGTTAAAAAAGAGTGAGTGGAGGCGAATCAATGCCTCTTCGGTTCCAAAGAATTCCTTTTTTGTGAGGAAAACAATGCAGGAGAACAATGTGGATACTTGCAACGCTTTCGAGGCAGTAGGCTTTTTTTTTCCTTACAGAAAGTAAATTGGATCTGCTTCCATCAACAAGAGGCATTGGCTACAGAAGAAAGCAGGAGCTTTTGCGGAGATTTAAAAATAACCAAAAGTAAGGAGCACGCTGGCACAGCGTTCTGTTTTCTCAGCATTGCACGGAAAACACGGCACAGCCTCAACGTTTGGGGAAGGGAAAGGCTACGGAAGCAGATTGGGAGACATAATGTGGTAAACTTCAGATCTGCCAGATTTTGTTTTCTAAGCCAGTGTTTGATGATAGGTTACCTCATGATGGGAACTGGATTGCAGACTTTGCCAGCTCTTTCCCCAAACATCTAAAATCTTTCAAAACATTTTTCTCCAGCAGACCAGTTTATTCCAACAAATTACACTACCATGTAATGTGTCCCAACTCAGTCTGGTGCTTAAAGCTGCCCATAACTGAATATTCATGAATTCCAGGCAAACATCATGGTTGTGCTCGTGCAGTACCTGGCAAACAAATTTACCACACAAATAAAGCACACTCAACCCCCCCAATGCATTAACAGCTTTAACTTTTTCAAGGCATTTACTTAACATTTTTTTCAGCTGATAAAGTTAAAGCAATGTTGGTGGTGTTACTTGATTCCTGACCTCTCTAATTACACTAGTGCCAGCATATCCTCTGCTGTCAGAGAGGGTTTTTGTACTAGGAAAGCTTATTTTATTTTATTTTCCTGAATGAAAATAAGCTTCCCAGTATGCCCAAGTACACAGCAGTAAAACACTGGCTTTGGTAAAGAGAATTTGGTGCTTAAAAGTAGGGGTTTCTTTTATTTTATTTTGCTGTAGGTGAGTCTCCAGTGAGTTAATAGTCACAAAAATGTCAATATTACAGCCAAAAGATCTTTATCAGACAGAGGTTGAGAAAAGAAAATACACTGATATTTCTGTGCTGGCTATTTGTGTTGATAAATGCAAGTTTAATTACTCTCCATTGGTTTCGTAAGTGGCTATATGTTTCTTTATTTCCTTCTCCCACAGGAAACATAACATTTCTGATTAAAGGTTGAATATTTCAATATCAGTGTCCAACTCTCCCATCCCTTGTAGTTGTGCATCAGTCTGCAAATTAATTTTCCTTTCACTTTTGTCATCAAACATCTCTGAAGTTCAGAAAGACTAGAAATTACTTTTGGGATAAAAGTTTCGTCAGGTGAGGTTTTTCTGGCCAATTCCTAGTTTGCACCAGTGAAAAGCTCACAGTAACTAGCCATCTGAACCTACTCCACCAAGCTTTAAGCAGAGCAGGGACAATTGTGACCTGGTTTCTTTAGCATAAACCTCAGGGAGCGAGGCAAGTAAAGGGATTCAGAACCACCTCCCTCTGAGGAGGAGTTTTTCAATTGCACAATCAGCTTGAATCCTGGCTCTGGGTAGAACAGCCCTTAAATTCAAGGTCAGACCCTTTGGTGCCCTCAAGTCAGCACAGAGGGCTCCCCAGTGTGCCTCCTTTGGGACTCCATGGGATGGACACACATCTGCAGCTGAGAAACAGCACAGGAGCTGCACTTTATAGCTGTCAGCAGAAAATTTGGGAAGAACGGCTCTGGCAAAATTCAGGGTTCAAGTTCAGGCATGAGTGGTGATGTTTGGACTCTCAGAAGGGCTCACTCATGTCTCTGCCCGGCCGGTGTGGCACCAAAGGCTGCCCCTGCTGATGGCAGGGTGTGTGAGGCCTCTGCTGCACAGGCAGGGATAGCACCCCAGAACCCCCAGAACACAGCACAGATGGAGATAGACCAACCCCAGCTCAGGGAAATGCATCTCTCCAGCTGAATGGCCAAGCAAACTTGGCCAGAGTGTGTGCTCAACGTAACCAGGTGGCCTTCACATCTCCAGAGTTTAATGATTCTTGCACCTTCAGAGCTGCAATATCAGTGAGCTTTTTAATCACCCCTCAAACAGACAAATCCTCCCCTTGGAGGCTGCCATGCCCAGTGCACTTGAAAGCCTGGCAGGTGACCCAGTCGGTAGGAGGAGGGCAGCTGCAAGCAGGCAACCAGCAGGAAAACATGGGAGTTTCAGTGGTTTCTGAAGCCTGGGGAATGGGAAGATGCCCTGAGCTAAGCAAGAGTTAAGCACAGTCATACAGAGGCCTGGCTGTTATGAGTTAAGGTAGCTTTGGTGAATATCTGTAAAAGTAGGATACAGAGCATTGTGCAGGAGAAAAATAATTCTTTATGTAAGACACGACCTGGGGCATCATGCCAGGCTATCGCTTCCCGATTTGGAAGGATTCCGTGTTTTGTATGGCATGATGGAAAGTTTTGAAAAATAAGATTTCCTCTTCAGCGCAGGTCAGGTGGGTGACACCTGGCAGCTTGTGCACTGCCACCGTGTTAACCTGTTATCCACAGGCACACCATGAGAGCAGCAGCAGGGAGAGGTGGGTTTGTCCCAGGGGACACAGGAGCTGTGTGGGGATATCTCGGCCTGCAGCTCCAAGCTACAGCAGGACCCAAGGTCTGCACACACCAGTGTACAGATACTCCCAAAAACGTGGCTTGTGATGACTGAGACCTCAGGACCTGGCAGTGTCAGCCTGGAGAACAACAGTGATTCCCAACCTTCTCTTTTGTCTACATTTCCACTGTTCAATCAGTCTAATTACCGCTGGGCCCTTGCCCATCACGTTGTGAAATGCTTCAGGGGCTACAGGGAAAAAAAGGGGGGAAAAAAAGATCAAACTGTGGCCTAAACCACAGGAGGAAGAAGACATCTGTCAGGACAAGCTCTTAACAGAAATGGGATAAAGAATCCTGTTTACTAAATCTTTCATGTCTGTAGCTAGTTCAAAGACACTCACAGTCCTCCTCATTAGAAGAGCAAAGGAACAACAGAAAAGCCCTCTGCCTTAACCCATTAAAAGCAGCAGCTTTATGTGCTGTGGTGTAGCAGGCATTCATAGGTTGGATTTTTTTCTTTTGCATCTACCACTGGTAGAGGAAAGTTCTTTCCAAGGTGATAGTTCCACCCCTGCATGGAAACGTGAGCAAAGAGTAACTTTCTCAATCGGATTTGGGTTTATTCACAGCTCTTGTAAACCGTGTTAACAAAGATAACATGTGCAGGGAGTGTGCTGTTGAGTTACCACAAGTGATAAATAATTTTAGGACGGTGAGAAGGCAGTTTCCTCTTCAACATAGAGTTTTTCCTGGAAGAATTATGTGAGAGCAGAGAAGTTACAACAGCATTGCAGTTCCCTGCACAGAAATACCCAGGGAGGTGAAACACCCCAGGGTGGTGGCATTCACCTGCACCACAACTGAGAGCATCAGCCAAGTGACGAGGACTGAGCAGCTCCTCTGTTTAGCAAACAGTAATAATGATAACCAATATCCCCCTTTTCCAGCACACTGGCATGTGGCTGGGGACAATAACCTGCATTTCTTACAGCCAGGTCTGATGGGACACCTCCTGCCCTGGGGTGGCCACTGCTCACTGAGCCCAGTGAAAACTGAATTGTGTACAGCTACACTGCAAAATTCCCACCTTAGATCCCACTGAGGCACAGTTCTGGCTTTCAGGCATCTCCCCTGCAACCTGTCCCTTGTGTCAAATCTGCAGGGGCCTCATTATGAATTAATTTTTTCCACCTTTTTTTTTTTTCCCAAAGAATATCAGTTGACTTTTATAGTCTCTTCTGTGCTACCCAAGCTTCATATCACACCTAAATGCTCATTTTCACTGCCCAAAGGTGTTTTCCAACCTGAATGATTCTATGAATCTGGCCTGTGCTTCAGCTTAAGGGAAAAGCTACTCATCGATTGCATTTTGAAGAAAAAGACCAGAACCTTCAGCTATAAATTTATCTTGTGTTATGTCTTCAAGTTTCATTCATACTGCAATTTGCAAATAGCAAAACAATGTTGCTATTTATTAAAAACAATAGTGCTCTCAAAATTTTGATGGAAAAATGATGTTGCAGGGGTGATGATTATGAAAAAATAACTCCCACATCTTCCCCAGGGCCTGGGCAGAGCAAGGTGGAACTTGGCTGTGGAGTCCCCCTGATCCTTCCAGGGATTTCGGCATCTGCAGCACCTGGGATCCACGGCACAACTCTTTCCTCCCGAGGCCAAAACTGTGTCTACAGTTCCAAGCAGGATAATCACCTTTCCAAGGCAATAACAAACACTTCCCAAGAGCAGCTGGTTAAGATGGACCAGAAGCAGTGATATGAATGTGGTGAAAAGTTTGGTCCATCGATCCAGCTTCTGCACATCGCAGGGGAGGGACATATTTTGATAAAACATCAGTCAAACACTGTATTTTTTATTCTTTGTGTTTGTCTGTGCTCCCACTCTGACCACCCCTTGAATTATTATCTTTCAAAAAGATAAATAGGAGAGAAATTATATTTATTCAGGGAGAGCCATAATTTTCAGCTGTTTAAAATGCACCAGGTATGTTTTGAGCCTTGCAAACACACCGAGAGCTGCAGAGTTTGTAGTGCAGTTTTCTGCAGCACTGATTTATTCTGCATTTCACAGTGACCATGCCCTGGGGTACCAGGTAGGCTCAGTACCAGGAGTGGGAGAAGCAGACCTGGAAGATGCTTTGGGTACAGCCCAGCCAGGTTTTATGCTGGCTGCAAACACTGGCCTTGAACTACAAACCGGTCTGCTGTTGCCATCTGCTGGAAAAATCCCTACTGGATACTTCCAAACACGGCAAAGAGTTCAGCTCCTGTTACAGAAATACTAGGGGCTTTTTGTGCTTTTTTGGACAGGCTTTTCCCCTCCAGGTCCGTGTGATCTGCCAAAGAACAATGTGTGCACCAGGCTGTCACCACTGTCTGCACAGTGAAACACCTTCAACCCGGGCCAGTGTTAAGAGCAAAACAAATCTTCCAACAGAAGCCTGCTACTAGAGAGGCAAAAAATTGTCCTTCCAAAGGAATTAATCCTTCCTCTCTCTTCAGAACTTTCCTGTTTCATCACACCTTAGGACAGTTTGGGTTGGAAAGGACCTTAAAAACGACCTAGCTCGAACCCCCTGTCCTGGGCAGGGACAGCTTCCCCTCAACCAGGTTGCTTTGCTGTGCCCCCAGATCTGGCCCAAGGTGAGCAATCCTCATTCCACACATGTTCACACAGAGAGCACACAAACTTTTGTACAAGGAGAAGTCCTAAAGATCCTGCTCATCGCAACACATTAAATCTAGAATTTATTTCTGCTTCTACGCTGTCTGCATTTATTTCTTTCTCAAACTATCACAGAGAAATATTTCTGCAGCCTGCTCCTATGGGATTTTCAGAGGCATTGGATACAATTTTCTTTTCACTCAGATATCTTAGCCTCGCAGCAGGAATCTTCAAAAATCCTTTCCTTCTCTTAAAGATTCTGTGGCTCATCATTCTGTAAAATGTAAGAGCAGATAATATTGTGGGACAGGCAAAATCTCCTCGTGCTTGCAAGCTGCCTGAAGCCAGACAGGCTGCTGGTCGCCACAGGCATTCCTAAATCTGTGTCATCAGGCCCCAATCTAATCTGCGAGGTGTAATTGCCATGGCATTAAATCCGTCGCCGGTGGCTGATCACCTCGGCTGGCAGGATTACACGGAGCTGGTGCTAACAGAGGCAGGAAGGGTTTAGGGAGCATCGCTGCTGCTGACAGGCCTTTAAAGTGTCTGCTCAAAGGAGCACTCAATGGGCTGTGAATCCTCCCCCGGCAGGGCAGAGAATGACAGGACCAGTGACTGCGCTGCCTCTGAGCTGCACTTACACTGCCTAAAAGCCATCCTGCAGTGTGCCTTTGAATTCCAGAACAAGGATGTTTAGGGGAAAAGTGCTGGCTAGGGGTGGCAGGGGCTGTTTTGGGCAGCACAGGGAACTGGTGCCACTTTACCTGGTGGAGAAGGTGTGAAAGCGAGTCAGCCCAGACCCAAGGCAGCGTTGGCTGTGCTCACTGGCCTCCAGCTGGCTGGGCGTGGGGACAGAGACAGCTTACAACTTCACAAGCCTGTTCATTATTCAGAGAACCTCTATCAGCCTTCACTAGCAGAATTAAGCATCTTCAATTTCACACCTTACATACACAGACCCCAGGCACCTGCTGTAGCTTGGGGGGCTTGTAGCATGGGAGAGCAAAGAATCTGCCTCCTCTCTGTTCCATCCATACTCTTACCTGATGTGGAAATTGCAAGGATATTATTAAGGCATGTCCTCAGTGTGTCTCTTATTATCTTGCTGCTCGTGAAGCCCGAGGTTGGCTTGTCCTAGTTAGATTTCTGATGTGGAGGAGCTGAATTGCCACCTCACATGGAAGTTTGTACTCACTGCGGAGTGACTTATCCTATAAAATTTCCATCATAGATTTCTGTGGCTCTGCTTCATAAAGAATGCCATGGCCTTGTCATCGGCTGTTTTATTTCTGCAATAGTGTAAAAATGCTATTTTAATACTATTTATTATTGCAAAAGAAAATATTTTAAAACTTTAAGTGGTAGCTAAAATCAAACCTGAAAGGTAGAAAGGGCAAATTCGGATAATACTTCTCCCTCTTTGTTGAATTAGTTTTTGTTCAAAAATATCCTGATGGGGATGTGCTTTTATCTATTTAGTGACCTTTACAGATTAATTCCCCAGGTGTTTTTGAGCATCCCCTTGAGCCCATGTAAGCTGTTTGTGTCCACCCCATCCTCCAGCAATGCTTTCCACAGGCCTCCAAGCCATTTCAGGAATAACTGTCTCCTTTGGTTGCTTTGAACCCTGATCCCCTGACTTACTGCCTCATGTTCTTGCATCAGTGATGGCAGAACCTCTTCCCTCCTTTCTCAGATGGTTACTTTTGGGCACAACCCCACATTTTGTCTTCTCATTAATGGTGAAACGAACCTCTTACGGGGTCTGTGGAAAGCTGAGCCAAGCGGTGTTGAGAGCAGCAAATAATTATTTCAACTGCATTTTATCATTTATGAAATTTGCCAGTCTCCTCCTTTGGCTACATTCCCTGTGACCTTGTCCATGTCCTGTGCAGCCAACAGAGACCTTTGAAATGAAAAATTCCTCCTTCAGATGTTTGCATCTCTGCAAAGCAAATATTAAGGAAGATAATGCACATCTGTCTCGAAGACAACCTCTCATTCTTTACATCATCAGAGGCACAAATTTGTTTGTGTGCCCAACTCTATCAAGGTCACAGAATCATGGAATAGTTCAGGCTGGAAGGGACTTTCAAGATCACCTCATTCCAGCCCTGCTGCCATGAGCAGGAATATATTTCACCAGGTTGCTCAAAGCTCCATCCAGCTTGGCCTTGAAACTTCCAGGGATGGGGCAGCCACAACTTCTCCGGACAACCTGTGCCACCTGGGTGCCAGAGGAGGAAAAAACCCTTTCCATTTGGAGCAGAGGCTGCTGCAGCCCTGTGTAACCTTGTGTCACAGAGTGTATGAGGCAGGAAGGTCCTTTCCATCGAGGGATAACAGCAATAAAAGGTCTTTTTCAGGAAAACCAGAACAATGAAAAACCAAAGGAGCCTCCACTTCTTCCAGCAGATTTGGGAACAAATTGAAGGAGGAGCAGAGCTGGCCTGGTGCCACAGCTCTGCATGCAGTGGGGATGGAGAAGCTGCAATAATCTGTCTTCTTGGCTGACTCTTGAAAAATAAAGCACTTTTCTGTTGCTCCTTTTCAAGCATTACATAAAAGTTCCCCCTAGAAGTCCAAAGGCAGCTGTTTTCTTAGCACAAGGAAGTCAGGAAGAGGCAAAGCAGACAAAAACATCAGATAGGTCTGGATAAAAAACTTGGCTAACCTATTTTTCCCCCCTCCTAAACAGCCAATTTTGAAGCACTCTGCAGAGATCTGCCTGGGAGGAAAAGCAGAGCCACCCACCGAAAACTGATGTCTGAGCTCTGGTGAGGACTGCTGCTCTCCCTGCCTCAGTGTGGGAACCCCTCAGCTTCCATTCCCTGTGCTGGGAGAATTTCTCCTCTCATCCAGGCAGCCCACAGACCTCCTAGCTAACAAGTAGATAAGTTTTAAGTAATGAGATCTCCCAAGTAAGAAGTGATATGACAAAAGGAAATGGCCCCAAGTTCCACCAGGAAAGGCTTAGATCGGATTTTAGGAAAAATTTGTCCACAGAAAGGGAGGTCAGGCATTGGAACAGGCTGCCAAGGGAAGAGCTGAGTCCCCATCCCTGGAGATATTTAAAGGACATGTAGGTGTGGTGTTTAGGGACTTGGTTTGGTGGGGGGCTTGGCAGTGCTGGGGGAACACCTGGGCCCGACGGCCTTAGAGGGCTTTTCCAACCTAAAGGATCCTATGGCTCCAAAAAGCCTTGACCCCTCCAGCTCTAACACAGCACGTGGATGTTGACAAAATGAGGCTGGTCACAGACAAGGGAGGTCCCCATCCCACAGGGAGAGGACAAGCCACTGTCACCTGCAGTCTGGTCTGGTCCCCAGACAGCAGTGAGTGACTCCATCCCTGCCTGGGGCTCTGTGTGCACCCCTGGGGGGGACACCTGCCCTTGTGTGTCCCTCGGAGGATCCGGGAACAGAACCAGGTCCAACCATCTGACAGCTCCAGGGCTTGCAGGCTTTGGGGCTTTGCAGTTGTAGTGCCTTGTCACAAGGTGGCAGGGACGTGACACTGCCTGGCACGCTTCTGGCCTCAACTCCTTGCCGCTTTCTTCCTTAAACAATGTGGATTTATCAGCAGTCTGCCGTCTTTTCTTTAAAACTGTCCTTGGGATGGTTCAAAGAGAGGGTAATTAGTTATTTAAAAGCAAAATATTTTACCTGTTTGCACTAAAGAATAAAGAAACTGCTTTGCATCCTTCTGCCTGGCCTGGCCAGCTCTGGCTGCTGCTGCTTTCATGTTAAACCCGAAAGCTGTGATGATTAAAAAGCAGGCAGCCCTTCTGTCCTGAGTCACAGGGACCATTTCTTCCTAAATAACAGAAGATCGAAAATCATTCCTGTAGCTTCAAAAGGAAAAGATAGATATATATATATATATAGATGTGTATGTATACCTACATTTCCTTCAATGCAGAAGAAAATCTCAGTAATATTATGTTAGCTCTGGCTTCCTAGAGAAGATCCTTAACTCTGGGCTTCTGAGAGCAAATGTTTGTGCGTTTTTAGGACTATTTCCCCTCTTTTTATATGCCTCCCACAGTAATCTTTTACCTTCTCACATGCCAGGAGTTTTGTGACTTTACTACTCTGCTCTCTCAAGGGTGTTGCAAGCTGTGTGGCAGGGAGTGAAAGCTTTGTCAGTGCTCATCACACAGAATTCATTTCATACAGCATTCTACCTGCAATGATAAAATTAGATTTGTGTTAATAAGCTGTTAATAACCACGAGGTAATTATTCAGTTTATCTCTGGAGTCCCAGCTGATTGTTGTCTCCTTGTGTTGGCTTGCCTGGCAGTCTCCAGGGAGAGGGGATTTTCAGGTTTTTTAATCTGCAGTACACGCAGCGAGAGATTATTCAGCTGTCACTCTGCAGAAAACATCCCTATCGTGCAGCAGGAGGTATCCATAACAAATTGCTGACATCCAAACTCAGCTCTGCACAAATGGATGTGCAGGATGCCTGCTGCTCCCCACGTCGGAACCAGACCACGGCGGAGCAGAGGCATTGGCACAGCAGAAGGAAACGAGCAGAAAATGGCCCAAGCAGAGCAGGTAGCACTAGAAAATTATTATTTCTGAGCTGCTGTTCACTAGCAAATATTTTCCCGTTTCAGCACAGTGCAGTGGCCCAAGAAGGGATTTTTTTGTGGGTCAGCTGGATGTGCTCCTGCTTCATACTGAGGCTCTGAGATTGACCTGAGGTTTGCACTCCAATTTATTGGAACAGAGAGTAATCAGACATTTTCTCAGCTATCTAAAGCACAGACCCATGGAACCAACTAACTCTGAGCCTCCCATGAGCCTTGAGATGAGTGTGTATCATTGCAAGCTTGCAATTTATTTAAATACACTAAGAAAGCCAGCTTTGAAGTTCAAGGCAGGCTCTTAGTTGGGAGGGGGAGAGGAAAACTCTTTTTTAACATGTGGCAATTCATCTGTGGAACTCACCACTGCAGGACAGCATTAAGACTGAAAGTGTAGTAAGATATAGAGCAAAATGGAGAAGCTGACAAGAGCATCCAATGCACAAGTGCATGAATTTTGGTTTTTGGTTTGGTTTAAACTCAAAGTTGTAAGGAATTCGGGAATGAGATGGCAAAGGTCTTTTTGTCTTCTGAAATGAAGGCTAGGTGAACCTCAAGATGAATTGGTTTCAGAACAGCAGGTCAGAATGTTTCATTTTGAGAACATAGGGACTCTGCCTTTCAATTGTCGTGTGCTGTTTTCTAACCAGGGCATTTCACGTGGATTGTGCATTTCAACTGAAGTAAATCAATGTTTTCCAGTGAATGGGATATCAGACTAAAAAGTTCCATTTGTCTTCAGCACAGCTGCACCGTATTGAAGTGGAAAATACAAAATAGCAAGGGCTGTCTAATTGCCCCAAACTCTTCCAGTCGGGAGTTGGGTTAAACTGGTACAACAGGGTCCTGAGTTCTTTCTGCCTTGGGAACATATCTTTTGTCATCCTCTGAATGCAGGAACAATCAATCGGATGTGAAATATCCATTCCTGATTTCCACTTCTCACGTCCCCAAGGCTGCACTGTAACTCTCCCTGTGGGCACCTCCTGGGTCTCTCCAGTTTCTCTCTTGTTTTGGCAACTTTTGGTCACGTCGCAGGTCTCAGGTTCAATTCACGTTTAACGTAAGAGTGAACTTCCATGAGAAAATCCATCTCAGCTCTGAATCTCCTGCCAGGGAACAGCCTCCAGATCTCATACAGGGCTCATGGAGGTGATTTAAGTTCCTGGCAAACGTGCATTTGCTCAGAATGGTCCACCACACCTCCTGGAATGACATCAAGGAAACTCGCAGGGAAAAGCAAAGATCTGCTAAAACCTCTATCTTTTGTGATGTTTGCTTTTCAGTTTCAAGCATGACAAATTTCTTAAATTGACTGCAGATTTCTCACCAGCCTGGACACACTGAAGTAATCCTGGAGGAAAATATGTCCTTTTACCAAATTCCAACTATTTGCTGCCAGGCTTGAAGTTTGAGACCTGAACTTTGGGTCAGAGCCTGTGTGATCTATTAGTCAGGACAATTGATTTATTCCTTTGAAACACTGTGCTAAGCTGTCACCAACCACATTTTTCTCTGGTTCCCAGGAACCCTGCTTCTCTGGCTGTTCATGGCCATAGCAACTGGAAAACAGACTCTGTAGGAGAAAGAGCATCAAAGAATCCTCTCTGACAGTAAAAGGGAGAGGAAAAAAACATATGATACAGAAAAGCAAGGAGCTATTCAGGGCCAGGCCTGAATCCAGTTTTGAGGGAGAAATTTTCCACTAGAGGACAGAGATAATCTAGGGCAAGAATAACAACAAAGTCCATAACATGATTTGCTTTGGTTTTTTCTGCCAGAAGCCCCATTTTTTTCCCACACTTGCCTCCCACCCACAATTTCACAAGTCAGATCTTTGCAGGTACCAGCACAGCTGAGAATCCTGCTGGGAAGTTCAGTGCCCTGGACAGACAGACGGCTGTGCTGGGTGTGTTTATTTCCACAGAACAGCTTGTCAGTTTAACAAAGACAGCAAAATCAGAGAGAAAAACATGTCACACGCAGCCACCGTGTGTCTATGGCACATCGAGGACGATCTCACTGCTCTTTTCCTTCAGCAGGGTAGGTTTAGCCCATAGCTCGATTTTCACACTCCTAAAGCTGTGCTAAAATCATCCAGGGGTCAGCCACAAGCCTGCCCTACTAAATTCACCTTTAAACACAGGCTGTCAGCTCTTCTGCATTCCACAAGGGTGGCAAAAACACCCCTAACAGCAGCACACTGTTTATGCATAATGCAAAAACGGGCATTAAAAAAGAAAAGAAGGTTCAGAAAACAAAAACACACTTCTTGTCGGAGATCATCTTGCCAAGTTCCAGCCTACAGCCATTTGCAGCTGAGAAGCAAAGCTCCAACAATAGAGTTTGTAATGAAAAAACTGACAGAGCTTCAATTTCAGCCACTCTTGTTCAGCGTGTACTGAATGCACTAATGCACCTGGTCCATCTAGGGAAGGCACTGCTGTTTTCTTCCATGAATTAAAAGAGGAGAGATGGGAGTTTGCAAGGCCTGGCTCAGCAGACCCCAGGCTTTAGGCAGCTGTAATTCAGCATTTCAGCAGATCACAGCAGCACCATGTTAAAACCCATCCTGATGGGGCTGGAGTTTGGGATCCAGAGGCTGGGGACAGGTGTGGAGAGAGGGATAGATGGATCCAGAGGCTGCCTGGTCAGGGTGGGTCTGCTGCCACCACAGAGGTGTCAGCACCAGCCTGGCTTAGAGCCACAGCTGCTGAAACATTGCAATATTCTCTGTCCCTCGGAGGGTGTATGCCCAGGGCAGGCTGAATTGCTCTCTGCTGAAATCCCCACATTCCTTAGGATCCCTCTGCATTGACACTTTGCTTTTCTTCCATCATTCCCCCTCGGTGCTTTCAGATTTGCCCTGCAGCATCTCCCCTGGGTGCCCTTCAGGAGAGGCACACGCTCCATACAGCAAACAGGCTTTGGAAAGAGCTGTGGGGACACAGGAATTCTGTGAACACAGGGGGAGTCACACATGCAGCCCTCTGCCAGTGCAGCAGGAGACACAACAGCTGTGTCAGAGCCACCAGGCTGTGTTTTACACCAAACCCTTGGCCTTTGAAGAGCTGCCATGCCCCAGGGGATCACAGGCAGCTCAAGCTCCCTGAGAGGAGGCTGGTGGGAATGGGAGCACTGACCTGAGTGATGCTGTGCTATCCCTGCAAGCCAAGCAGGACCTCAAGCTTTTCAGAGGGGGTCCCAAAGTTAAATTAGTGGTTTTGGTGTGCTAAGTGGGAGTGATTAACTGCTTAAATACTGGAGGGCAGCTCTCACATTTGTGTTTGCTTACAAATGATGATGCCATGAGGATTAAACAAAGCCTCAGGAGCAGCAGCAGCTGCCTGGCTTCCTCAGGCTCCCATCATCTGAGGGTGAACCCAGCCAGGGCCAGGCTGCTGAACAGGCATGGCAGGAATTCTGCTTGAGTGTTGGCTGTGTTATTGAAGCTGGGCACCTTTTCTCCTTTCCTGCTTGGTTCCTCACAGCCCTTACAGGAGAAATGCTGCCTCCTTTCCACAGGTGGGGAAACTGAGGCACGGGGATTTCACAGAGAGATGACCTGAGTAGCTTCCATCCCAGCATCAGCTCCACAGGCTGAAGCAGCTCTCCAGCAGCATGGCAAGCTCAGAAGTGCATGGAGCCAGTGGCACAAACATGTGCTTAGCATCTCTTGCATGTAATAAGGGTTTTGTCCATGATTTTCTGCTTTTGCTGAATTAGTCTTCTTTTTCTCACAATTTTAATTAGAAATCCTGGTGGGAAAGGCTCTGCAGCAGTTCCAGTCACAGCTGGCTGGGCACCTGGCTTGGTGAGCTGGCTGAGGTCAGTACCTGCCTGCAAGCTGAGGCTGCCAAGATTTTGCTGTGCAAGGTTTTGCCTTTTGTTTTTGGAGGCTCAGATCTTATCCAGACTGCACTTTGGCCAGTAAATGAAAGGCAAAATTGGGGTTTTTCTGCTTTGGCTGTTCTGTGGGATTTCTAGCCTTTAGGTGAGAAAATCTAATATCATGTTTATTAAAAAAGAACCCCACAAAATATAAGGCAATACTCTGTTCATGCATACAGGGCAGCTGGCAAAGGCTGCTCCTCTGGTTTTACCCTGGATGTTCCTGGCAGCGCTGCAGGAGAGGTGCTGGCTGTGCTCAGCTCTGTGGGACAGCCTGGCTGTAGTTCCTCAGCGGCTGAAGAGTGCAGAATTTGTGCTGACCAACGCCTGCAGGGCTCCATCGCTGTTTGGGGCTGTGGGTTTTGTCGTGTGTCTCCTCCCAGCCACCTCGGAGCTGCCACAGTCCAGCGCCTGCCATATGTCACAGACCAGTGCCATGAAGGAGTGCTCAGAGACCCCAGAGTCTGTCCTGATCAGTGCCTTGGGCACACAGAGGTGCATTTGGGATGCTTTCACTCTGAGCAGCATTCTGGCACCCCCTAACTACTGTCAATTATAATGCAAATATTTATTGACTCTCCTTACACATTAAACAAGAATTCACCCTCTGAGGAGCATTCTGGCACCCCCTAACTACTGTCAATTATAATGCAAATATTTATTGACTCTCCTTACACATTAAACAAGAATTCACCCAATGACTCCTAAATTGCACCAAACCTGTGGTGTCATTCTTTCTGAGCAGTATTCCTACTGCTAACAGGAGACTGGACTAAACCCAGCAAGAGTATTTGCCCTACCGAAGGCTGCCGGGTACTGCAGAGGTACAGGGCAGCAGTAGAACAGCTCTGGACCTGCATATCTTCCTCCTCCCCTGCAGCCAGAACATTTACAAGCCACTTCGTTCAAAAGAAATAAATATTTGACATAAGGAAAATTACTTCAGCCTCAGGTTAGCAAAATATTTATTTCATAAGTTGAAGTGTACACAAAAAACAGAGAAGTTCCTTTCTTTTGGCCTTAATTTTGAAGTTACCTGTTCAATGCAGTGCTTTACAAAAGGACCTCAGGCTTGCTCACCTTCTGTTAAAAGAAGGAAAAGTGAAGAGGTCAAGCAATGTGACCCCAAACCTGCCAATGGTTATCCACATCCCTGTGGGCTCAGCAGGTCTGAGGCTGCTCCCCCTCTGTTCAGGTGCCTTTTGTAGGAGGAAAGCCTGTCTCGTATCTGAAGGACACAAAGCTGTACCTTGTCTTTCAACACAGCATTTGTGTCCCACACCAGGCTGCAAGAACTGTTCACAGCAGCATTCAAGACGTTAGCTTGGACCCCAACACGTTTGAGGTCTGCAATAAATTAGAAGCTCAGGTCTGTGGCTGCACAGCAGGTTCCATGGAAAAACATTTCCAAGTATTTTTGCTCCCCTTTTAAAAACTTCCTTAGGAAGAAGCTACTGCTGATTTTAGTAGGTGAATGGTGTGACATGGAGCATGGCCAAGAGGATTTTAGTTTTCCAAATGGTACATCTTTCATTTTGCAAACTGCAGTTCTGAGTAACAAAAAAGCAATATGATGGTTCTTCAGGAAATGATGATATATGAATCTGTTTGCAAAAGCAGCTCCATGCAGTCACTGCTTTTTTAATGCTCATTAAAAAAAAATAAAAAATCAAATATGTCATTCCCAAGCAGAGCTAAGCAAAGGAGAACCATCTCCAGGTGAAGGCTAAAGTTCACCAGCCTTCTGAGTACACCAGGGCTCGTGTATCCCTTTATCTCCATAATTATGTATGCTTTTGATGCGGAAGATGAACCCAGCAGTTTGGCTGAGTTCAGCTTGGAGATTTGGGATTTGTTTGAACTGCTCACCCTGAGCTCAGCCCTGGACTGCAAAGCTTTGTGGCTCTGGAACAGACGCAGGGTGAGTGGTTAACAGGGAAGCTCTGTGTGCACACCCCTGTGGTCAGCAGCTTCTCTGCCTCTAATCTACACAGATACATCAAAAGCCAAATATTTTTAACAATGACTCTCTGGAGGATAATGAGAGAGAAGCAGTGGAGCTGTTTTTCCAGCCAGTGGATCTCAGCATGGTTGTTGCTGGGAAGAGATGTGCAGTTTCCTTTGTGCTGTGTGGGGAGTCAGGAGCATTGTCCTTCTCCTTTGTGCCTTGGTGGAGGGAAAATATGACACGTTCCTGTTTTGCTGTGGGAGATGCAGCTCCCTTCAGGAGACTCAGTGCTAGGGATTTAGTTTTTCAAGAGCTTATTAAAAGTGTCTGTGATTTACAGACATGGTTTCAAATCCTGTGATGGGCAAATACACCCTGAGCACACTTTGCCCTGTGACTTCCCACCTTCCAGCTGTGCCCAGCCCAAGCTGCCTCACAGTCACATCACACCTGACCAGGCTTATCTGGTCAGGAAAGATGTTTTCAAAGGAACAATTTCAAGGGAGGGAGGTCAGAAGAAGCAGTCCTAAGTGGCTCAGATGCCCTCTCATGCATTTGGATATTTAGATATTTGGATACTATCGCCAACATTGGTGGCAAAGTGAGTGAACAAGCATTTAGAAAGCAAGGACTGAGATATAAATGCTCATGTCAGAGGTCAATCCACAAATGACTTAATCTGTCACTGAAATAAGGGCTTGGAAATGTTGTCCATATCAAAGGAAATGTACATTTGATGGGGTTTGGAGGGTGTTTTTCCTTCAGAAAGCAGCATGGGGTAAGTGAGTTACTGACATGCCAATAATTCAAAAGAGGAGAGTGTTGTGTCCCTGCTGTGAAGCTGAATGACAACATAATACAGTTAGGAAGGGGAAAGGGAGCCTCAGTCATGGGCCTCCTGTGCTCTATATTCAGTAACAACAAGCAACACCAAAAAAAGACTCATACTTCAGGCAACCTTGAATTTCTCCTGCAGCCCTCAAAGTGGAAAGAAAGTGAATGAGTGAAAGATTCTAGGTGCAAATTGACCTGTTGGCTTTTGCCAGCCAAGCTTCTGGAAATTGATTTATTACAGAAGAGATTAAAAACAACTTTATACTTATTGGTTTTCAATATAATGAAAAATATGCACTTGTAAACAACTGGGAGAGTAGAATTTCAATCCCTTTATTCTTTTATTTTGTTTATTTTCTGGAACAAAAGCCCCACCTGTCTCAACTTTTCCAGACAGGCAGAAGTGCAGAGAAACACAAAGTGGGGGGAGAAACTTCCAAGTAGTTAAATACTGGGGTTTTGAAGCATTCAAAAAGCCTTTAAAATAAATACTTTTTTTCTAAATTTTTCAACCCAGTTTATTTGATAAAAAAAAAAGAAGAGGTGTGAATGCCTGATGTGAAACTCACGAGCAAGACAAGGACGAACTGCCCCTAAAGGAACTGTCACCCAAGCAGGATGGGACAGACACTTCACACCTTGCTCCAACCACCATGAAGGTGAACTTCAGCCCATCACTCGTGTTGTTACTGATAAAAGAGATGGGTTGTTGGAGGAGATGGAACAGGAATTCACAGACTTTTCCCTAGGCATAGGGAATAGCTCGGTAACCTTGGTGTGAAAATATAATCCATTACTTAGTTTTCAAAATGCAGTATGCAAAGAAAACACAGGGATGCAATGTGAGCCTCCTCACTGAGGCTGATGTTGGGTTTTATTCTGCCTCATACCTGGGAGAAAACAAAAATGAGCAATAATGATGTGGATGAAACTCTGCTTTCCTGTGCAGCTCCTCCTTCTGCCGGGCAGGAACAGCACCGAGAAGTGGATTTCAGGACAAAAGTACACTTTCTGTTTTTCTTCAGCAATTAAAATTCATGCAGATTTTCCAAAAATGTATCGTCTTAAATAACAATATCTCAACTTTCTCAGAGTGAGTTACCCTCCTTTATAAATATATATATATATATGTATTTCAAAAAGTCACAAAGTAGCCAAACCAGCAACTGTGAAAAAGCATCAGCATTTACCAAATGGCAGCCAGCCCTACATCTCAATGATTGCTACTGACACATGGGTTAGGACCCTCAGTTTCTCCCAGGGAACATGCTGTCTCGTGGCTCCTCTTGCCTACCCAGGCAGAGTAATGGAAACAGTGTGAGGATAAGCTGTTCAGATAAGTGTTTGCCAGCCATCCGGTTTTATGGTTACTTGGAGCAATCTGCTACATATTCTTTGTGAATTATATTTCTCCCCATAAAAGAGAGTTTGGTTAAGGCAAATAACTTTTTATTCTACTATTAAATCAGCCCTATTCATCCGTGCCTGATGTCAGCTGTCTTTGAACATGA
Source organism: Vireo altiloquus (assembly GCA_013396875.1). NCBI lineage: Eukaryota > Metazoa > Chordata > Aves > Passeriformes > Vireonidae > Vireo > Vireo altiloquus. The sequence goes on from VZRF01014988.1 coordinate 375,320, forward strand.
GAGGGTCTGATTTCCTATCAGTTTTAGTTGAAAGGACCTATTTCTTATATAGATTTATCAGAGCGGAGTAATGACTGACGAAAGCCGAAACCCAAATAGTGACAGCATGTAGGGCTCCAAGCCACAACTATTTGTAGGCAATAATCCCAGACCAGCCTCATCTGGAACCACGAACACCCATGTTCAGATACCCTGATCCCACCACCACGTGTGTGAGCAGCAGCCAGCTGCAAATCCACCTCCCAGGTGGATTTGCACCTCCCCAAGCTGCAACCAGCTGAGCTTGGGGATCAGAGGCTCAGGTGTCCCCACTTACTGGAGACACCGACCTGGAGCAGGGCCTTGGACATCCACTGCTCCCTCTGACTGACAGTGCCTGTCTGTCAGAAGACCAGAAAAGTGAAATCCAATGTTCTTCTCACCTTGAAACCGAGTCCTAAATGATTCTTGAGTACATACTGCTCTACCTGGTGCTCCTTGCTGCATTGCTGCCAAGGAGTACCTAGAATGTGGTTTTTTCCTTCTCTCAGTTCACAACTGTAATTTCAGGGCAATGGAATCACTTAAGCTTTTGGGTGGATTTCTGCAATGCTTTGCTTGGGGAAATAACAAAACCAAAGCATTGTTTTACTTTAAGACCTTCAAAATGAAGTTTTCCATTGCAATCGAAATGAAAAATACTTTTATTTCAAAATTTACCTCTGCTGTCATTTAGCTCCCCTCCATGCAAACCAAAATGGTCAGCTTGAACTCCATTTTAAAAATAAAAATAATAATAATTATTTCTGAAGTGTTTTAACACATTGCTTAAAAGAATTGGGCATTCCAGAGTGTGGATTAGGAGGGGAGTTGCTACTTGGGACTATTTCCTGCTGCAACACTTCTCATTTGTAAGACCCTCTGAGGAGCGCTGATGCCATCAGGCAGTCCTGGGCACTGTAACGCTGGTTCAGCATTTCTTTGGGTTTCAGACTCTGCCAACTTTAGGGGCAAAAAAAATTTATTTTTTAACTCGTCTTCAATTGTAATAGCTATCTCCATTTCTAAAAGGAACTTTCTGTAGCTTCCCAGGAGAAAAGAATGTAAATATGAGAAATGTTTATGGTAAGGTGTTTGCCTTGACCAATGGAAGGTTTCCTCTCTGTTCTTGTGCGTTCCTTTCTAGTACTGAACACAGACACGGAGACATGATCCCAGTAGGGATTTAAGTGTGCTGTACACTGAAAATGAACCAGGCAACTGCTGTTTCAACCCCCAGCAAGCTGCAAACGTCACACCACCACAAAAATAATAGTTACCTGGTTGCGGCTGTCGTGTGCACAGTTGTGTTATCAAGAGTCCTGGTTTGGGCTGAGATGGAGTTAATTTTCTTCCTATTAGCTGTGCTGTGTTTTGGGTTTAGTATGAGAATGATGTTGATAACACACCAATGAAGCATCACTTTTTTCTCTTGGGTTTTATTCCTTTCTTTTTGTTATGTTCCCTTTTATTACTGCTACTGCTACTTCTATAATTATTATTATTACTACTATAATAATATTTTATTTTGATAATTACAGTTTTTATCTCAGCCCACAGGCTCTGCCTTTTTGTGGCTCTCCACCCCATCCTACTGGGGGTGGGGAGTGGGGGGAGCAAGCGGCCACATGGTACTTGGTTGCCAGCTGGGATGAAACCACGGCATCCAGAAATACTTGGCAACTTCAAGCATGACTGACACGGCTTTGCAAAACTCCTCGTGTGTTTGTGTGGAATTCACCATGTAGTGAGGGACACTCTTTTGGGATACCTGGTAGAGCCAGCATCCAAACTGCAGGCACGTGCAGGAACGGCGCTGAGCAGACCCTCTCTGCTCGCATGAGGGGCCTCTTGCTCCAAGGCCAGCCTTTCCAGGTCTGATCTCTCCAAATCTGGCATCTGGGCTTGGGGCATCCCAACACTCTCAGGGAGTTTGCAGGTGACACCAAGCTGAGTGTGCATCCGGACCAGATGCAGTCCAGGGGGACTCGGACAAGCTCAAGATGTGGCCCACAGGAATCTCATGAGGTTTAACAAGACCATGTGCTGGTGCTGCACCTGAGTCTTGGCAGCCCCTGGTGTCAGTCCAGGCTGGGGCATGGACAGATGGGTGGAGAAGAGGCCCCAGCCATGTGCACTTGGAACACAGAAAGCCAAATGTGTCCTGGGCTGCATCCAAAGCCCTGTGGGCAGCTGGTGAGAGAGGGGATTCTGCCCCTCTGCCTCATTCAGGTGAGATCCCACCTGCAGTGGGGTCCAGCTGTGGGATCCCAGCACAGGAAGGACATGGAGCTGCTGGAGTGAGTCCAGAGGAAGCCACCAAGATGATCAGAGGGATGGAGCAGCTCTCCTTGAGGGAAGGCTGAGAGAACTGGGGTTGTTCAGCCTGGAAAAGAGAAGGCTCAGGAGTGACCTAACTGTGGCCTCCCAGCACATGAAGGGAGCCTACAAGAAAGAGGCAGAAGGTCTTTTGAGTGGTTAACAGGGAAGCTCTGTGCGTACAGAGGGGGTGGAGTGATAGGACAAGGGGCAATGGATTCAAGCTGACAGAGAGTAGGTCTAGATTAGGTGTCAGGAAGAAATTCTTCCCTGTAAGGGTGGTGAGGCCCTGGCACAGGTTGCCCAGAGAAGCTGTGGCTGCCCCATCCCTGGAAGTGTCCAAGGCCAGGCTGGACGGAGCTCTGAGCAACCTGGGATAGGGAAAAGTGTCCCTGCCCATGGCAGGGGGTTGGAACTGGATGAGCTTTAAGGTCCTTTCCAACCCAAGCCATTCTATGTTTCTGTGATATCATGACTGTATCTGCAAAATTATGGACTTAAGTCTTGGGCTGCAGCTCCCAAGCTGAAGGGCTTGGTTTGTGGCCTGCTCCAATTGTATCCTCCTTTTATTCCTGAGCACTGCTTCCAACTCTAAGGGTGAATGCCATTCTGTAAACTTGCTTCTTGCAGAATATTTTCCACTCCTTTCAAGAGTATTGATTACTCCGAGCTATAAATTGTCATTGCACAACATTGAGGTGACTGAAGCAAATAGGGCTGGTCTTTAACTTTTTATTGTTTCAAAATCCTTATGTAATCCTGGCAAAAAGATGTCTGTAGCTAGCAACGATGTGCTTTTTTGTGCTTAGAAACTGTTAATTAGGCAACTGTAGGAGAAAAACAACTGAAAGGGTAGGAGGGAAGCAAAAGGATCGTGACTCATGTCTTGGTGTGTTTGAGCCCCTCTCAGGAGGTAAACAGAGGAAAAGAAAGACAAATATCTGAAATGGGTTTGTTTCTCGGTGGTTGCATTTGGATCTACTCAGTAGCTGGAGTTCCTTGTACCCTTAGGAAAGCTACAATAACAACCACCCTCCTTTCTTAACATGCTAATCACACACACAAAATATGTTAATCTTGCTAAGCATTATAATGCCTGAGGGAAAATAAGAATGAGGTGTCCTACACAGCCCCTGCCCGGATGTGTAAGGCAGACGGGGAGTGTGGGAAATGGGTGTCACACCATTCCTGCTGTTAGGATCCAGTGGGAAAACTTCTGCTGCAGGATGGTAGTGGTGAGATTAGGACATGTTGGAGCAGAGCAGGGGGAAAAGATAAAACTGGAGTCATTGTTTTCACTTTTTCTACACAAGAAGTCGCTTGGAGTGGACTGATACCAGTCAGAAATTCACATCAAAGTCTTTAACCTGTTTCAAAGAAAAACTCTTGGAAAATTTGAAAAAAGCTCATTTGGGCATTTTTAAGGCAGAACTTTTAGCACTTTTCATGTTGAAGCAGCATTTTCTTTAGAGAGAGACCAACACTGAATTTCTTTTAAAAAGTTTCAGTGAAGCCACTTAATTTCGGTTCAAACCAGACATTTTGTTCAAACCAGACATTTTGTTCAAACCACCTGTTTTACTTTTGTTTTGCTAAACCTCCTCTATTCCTTTGCCCTCTACCCCCCCTCCTCATTTGAACCTGACTTTAAACTTTTAATTTCAGGTTATTTCTTCATTCAGGAAACTTCTGGACAAATGAGGTAGTTTTGCTTTACACAGGAGAACTATTTTAGTGTCCAGGTGAATGTCTGTTGAATAGTGAGTTTCATATATCCCAATCTGTGGTTACAGCCATGCCAGGAAGACCCTCTTGAGCCTAGAAGGTGCACATGGATTGGTGATTCCTGCCCTGCTCTTGCTGGTGGGAGCTCCCAGCTTTCCATGGTGATTTCAACCCCTTGTGCACAAGTGCGTGAGGAAAATGTACCTTGGTTCAGACAGCAGAGATCTTTCATCTTACCTCGAGTTTAGTATAACCTTTAGTTATACTTAGTTATATAGTTCTAAACTTTCTCAAGTTTAGTATAACCTTTAGCTGCAGACCAACAGAAAAATATCTTATGGATGGGTGATTGAGAATGGAAATAAAACTGCTGGCTTCAAATTACAGGAGAGTCCTGTCAGAGGAAGCCTTTTACCCACGACACAGTAGTGGAGGGCATGGACTCTTCCAAGACACCAGTAGAATCCAGTGCATTTTCTCTACTAGTTCACAGTGCATGTTTAGACTCTCGCTAAAGAAGCACAACTGACGCGATCAAATTGCCGAAAAACTGCTCAATTGACAGCAATAATGGTTTTGGACTTTTTGAAATGTAACTTCTGTTTGTAAAATGCTCTGCAGATTTAAGATGAAAGCATGAGGTATTGTCAATGAAGGGATACTGAGAAGATTGTGCCTTGGCACTGTGCCATCAGAAGTGTCTTGGTGCTGGTCATTATCCCTGAGGCCAAGTGTCATCAGCCACTTGGCATGGCCACCCCTGCCATTCCCAGTCTGGATGTGGCTGTTTGCAGCATGGTAACAAATGTTCTCTCCCAGACATCTTTATTACTGCTTTTCTCTTACATCATCCTTGGAAAGAAGCTGTGGCAAACAATCTTCTCTCTGCCTCTTTCCCTACACGTGGAACTGATTTGGGGGAGCGCGGTGTTTTCCTAGGACTTGATATCCTGCTCTGCCTGCTGTTTCTGGAAGCAGGACTGGCCTCCCTGTGTGTGCCTGCCTTTGTTCTGGGGTGGGCTTGCTGGCGTCCCCAGCACCGCTGTGCTGAGGGTGCCGCGGGCTGATCCTCCCCTGAAATGTCTCTGGTTTATCTTCTCTCTTTTAAATTGACTGCATACACAACATACAGACATCTGCACTCTCCATTCTATAAAATTCATTACAGCATTGCCTGGAGGCTTCTGCCAGGTTTTGGACTCCATCAGTCTGTGAGGGCTTACAAGTCCTGTGAGGAGTGACTGAGGGAGCTGGGGGTGTTTGGCCTGGAGAAAAGGAGGCTCGGGGGAGACCTTATCACTCTCTACAACTCCCTGACAGGAGGCTGTCGTGAGCTGGGGGTCGTCTCTTCTGCCAAATAAGAAGCGATAGGACAAGAGGAAACAGTCTCAAGTTGTGCCAGGGGAGGTTTAGGTTGGATAATAGGAAAAATTTCTTCACTGAAGGGGTTATCAAGCACTAAAAGTGCTGGAATCACCTTGCCTGGAGTTATTTAAAAGATGTATAGATGTGGCACTTTGAGACAAGGTTCAGGAGTGGACCTGGCCATGTTGAATTAATGTTTGGTCTCAGTGATCTTAAAGGTCTTTTCCAGCCTAAATGGTTTGATGATACTATGCTCTGCTCTAAGCCAAAGCTTGTGCCAGGCAGCTCCTAGTCAGCCTGAACTCAGAGAGAAAATCTTGGTTTTGAAGGTCAGACCCTAAAATTACTGGCATGTCAGCCAGCCTGAGAGAAAAGACTATCCCTCTTTTTTTTTTTCCTTCACTTTTTTCTTGAATTCTCAGCATTAATAGTATTGTGACTAAGGCTACAAGAGCAAGTAAATATCACAAATGAATCAGCTGCACAGGGAATGGTATGGGAAGTGGCGAGAGAGATTTGCAGGAGGTGACAGGAGACAATTTTGCTTCCCCTGACCATTTAAAGATGCCCTGCCTTGCTTTGCCTTGCTTTGCCTTGCTTTGCCTTGCTTTGCCTTGCTGTGCAGGCTCTGAACGCAGCAGCCTTCTGCAGTCCCTGATGGGAACAGGAGGGCAAAGCAGCCTTGAACAGCACCTCAAGTTTGGTGCCATTCAGACAGAGCCTGCCAGACCAGCCCGCCCGCTCTGGAGTGCTTTGGGCAGTCGGCCAGGCAGAGCTGCTGGTTCAGCTTTATTCTGTGTAATAAATGTGCTCTGGCACTGCACCAGCTGCCTTATCTGCTTGTAAGGACAGAATCCCTGGGGAGCCAGCCTCCAGGCCCAGCTAGGATTATGCTCAGCAGGCAAAGGGAGCCAGACGTGATGCTCAGCACACCAGCTTTGCCTTTCTAAGTCCCACTCACTTTGAAAGAGAGAGTGTGACCAGGTTCAGGAGAGAAAATTAGCCAAGGGAAGTCATCTTTTATCTGTCTTAATTAGGCATTAATAAAACCTGTCATTGACTCTCCCCTGAAGTTATCAGTCAGTCAATGGTATATAGTATTTCAGTCAATCATCTGCCCCTCAGGGTCACTGAAGGACTGTCCCAGCTGCACCAAAGGCAGTGAGAACCAGTTCCATGACACCAGTTGGATTTTGGTACTGTTGTGTCTGCAAAATACCTTCTGATTACATAGGCAGAAACATTGCCTGCCAGTAAATCCTCTGAGATAATGAAAAGGTTTTCCTGCATCATCCATGCACCAAGGGGCATCTGTGCCCAGAAACCAGAGGGCCCCACCTCTGTCTATAAACACAGACCTTGAACTTGGCCCATCCCACCCAGGCTCAGCAAGATTTGTCTCCTCCCTTGGGGAAATAGGACAGGGGCTGAGACTTTAAGGGGTTAAATGAAGGGTGAGCATATGCCCACAAGAGCCAGAGGACAGCTTCTGTCATGTCAATTCTGGCACTGGACAGCAAATGCGGACTTTAATCTCAGGGTGGAGGGGGCAGATGGTGGGGAAAACATGAAAGCAAAGCATCCACAGACCTGGAGAGGTATCCGGCTGCAGCTCCAGATCCACAGGTGTGTGGCCATTCCCATGGTGGTTTTCTGTATGGTGCAGAACCTCAGTCTCCTCTGCACCAACTCAGGGAGGCAAAACTGCATGTGCAGAAGGAGCCATGGGGCTGTGATAGGGCTTTTCTCTTTGGGCAGATGTGTACTAACCATTAAAATTACATCGGATGTTTCTCATTAGGCAACTCAGACAATATATAGAGAAGTAAATAAACACAGAAAAACCCCAAGGTTTCGGTGCTGTTTGAAAACAGTTAGTTTTGTACACCATAAGTTTTATGCAAATGAATTTTTGCACATCCATACATAACCCATATGCCATATATTAATGAATATACCAGTTGGATTAAACCATTCTGTGAGCTTGGGTAACACAACTACTATTTGGGAGGTATCACCATGTGTGTGTGCCACATACAGAGCATTTGCAAAACAATAATCAGAACAGCTTTTCTGGCTTTGGTTTTGAGAAATGCTGAGAGCCTGAAGAAGTTCAATCTCTGTAGTTTCCCACTCCAGCTGTGCTGTGAGAGGCAGGAGCAGCCTGGTCTGCAGAGATGGGCTGAAACTCGTGTTTTCGCAGAGATTTTCAAACACATCCTCACTTCCCAGCCATGGAAGCAAGCACATCACTGAGCCCTGCCCTAGCTGCCTGGCATTGCTTCCTGCAGCCTCTATTGGTGCCACATTTTGGATAGCCCAGGTGTGATTCTGAGGGTCAGCATTCCTGGCAGATGACAGTACTTTAGGTACCATCCTAAAGTAACAGACCTCCTTTCATCCGCACAAAAGGGAGATTTCATCCAGCAACACAATGTAATCCCCTTCAAAACTATGGATGAAACCTCTTCTGTCACTCTAAGCTGTTTGTTTAATTCTCCATATTACTTAATGTTCTGTTAAAATTCTCTCTTCTTAAATGCTTATTGAAGCAAACCAGAAGCACATAAAACCAATGTAATTAGCAATAAAAATAATTCCAACCCCCAATTACTTCATTAATATGGAAAGAAGTGCAAATTGCACAGAAGCAGCTTTGCCTACAGGTACAGCACCATTAATGGCAATGGTACCACCAGGGACAAGGGCTCGTCTTGCTCCCACAGGATTCACTTCATGAGAAGTGTGTTCAGATTCTGCAGCAATTTTGTGCTCTTGTTCATTGTTCTTTTTTATTATTTTTGTTCCAATTTTTTTACTATTATTTTTAACCAAATCTAACACAGTGAAGTACCTGTAACATCCTGCCTTGACATTCACACATCCTTCCCACCACTGCTTTGTACCAGCAGTGCCTCCAGGAGATAATTCCTCTCCCTTTTCCTCTCTTTGAAGAAGCATTTCCTTCTTGTCAACTCTTCAAGCAGTGCTTTTCAGCTGTGGCAGCATCCAGTAGCTAAGCAACAAACAGCATCCCCAAACACGAAATCAAGGTGCACGGTAGAAAAATCCCTGCTGCAAATATTATAGCACAATCTAGGGGAAATTGCTGCATCATGGATGCTTTTGCTTTGTGCCAAAAAGGAATCAGCTGCCACATCTGGAAAATAAGCCACTGTCTGAAGTGTCAGGGTGCTTGCCACCTCCTTTTGCAGTAGCCATTGGCAAGACCTGGCTTGGTCCCCACAGACTGATCTGGGCATGCAGGGCTGGGAGCATCGCCTTGATTCTCATCATTTGTAGGTAACAGAGAAGAAAATTAGGACCTGAGTGGAAATGCCTTATGCCCAGTGGGTTATAGGCAAAACTTGGGAGAGGAGAGCAAGGCTGTGAGAGCACTGCAGCCACAGCTGGGATAGTGCCACAGTGCTGGAGATACTTGGGGACTACTGTTCCCAAATACCAAAACACCCTATCCTATCCTATCCTATCTCCTATCCTATCCTATCCTATCTCCTATCCTATCCTATCCTATCTCCTATCCTATCCTATCCTATCTCCTATCCTATCCTATCCTATCTCCTATCCTATCCTATCCTATCCTATCCTATATCCTATCCTATCATATCCTATCCCATCCTATCCTATCCTCCCTATACTGGAAAACATTGCTAATAGCTAAAACTCAGTGTAATTGCCAGTACCATACTTATCATGGGTCTTTCTGGTTGGTGGTTGGAGATTTTTTTTTTCAGTTGTTTTTCCTTTTTGACCCCTGCATTTAAAAAAAACACTCTTCACATTGTTGGGATAAAGCCAAGAGCCAACAACAACCTACTCATATGTGACTTAAAACATCTCCTTTCACTTGTTTCTTTTTGCTGCTCCCGTTTTCCCCTCCTCTCCCACGTACATTGCCTTGATGGAATGGTCTGAAGCACAATTTCTTTTTAATAGGCAAATGACTTTTTGTTGGCCCCTGAGTTATGACCTAACACGTTTCATTATACAAGCCATAAAACCTTTCCATATATTGTACATTTTGTTTCTACAGACTTATTAATGAGAAAACAAAGTTCATCACATTAACAGAGTAAAAGCAGCTAATGGGCACCTAACTCCTTGTGTAACTGACTGGATTGATAGCTCAGCAAGGCTACTGTAATAAGCAAGTAATAAGTGGATAATGAGGTGTTTCTGATCCTCAAATCAGGCTTGCTCAACCTATTCTAGAGAAGATATTCAGAGTATTATTACTCTGAGCTGAAGCAAGGCTGTGTAAGAAGAGAGTTGGAGCTGAGCAGTCTCCTGAGCTGTTATATTTAGAAACCCACTGGGAGTACATTATTGACTACAATCAACGAACAGGATGACCAATACACTAGCAACATTTAAAGAGGATGCTCTGGGTCAAAAAATAGACTTCACAGTCCAGCAGGGATTGCTTGTTCAGCTGTAAACCTGAGCCTGAGAGCAAAAACCTCTGGTAAGAAACACAGTTGGGATGGGGTTTGGTCAACAGAGCCCATTGAATACCAATATCCTTCCAGAAAGAGAGAAAACCCATATGAAAAGCAGGGGAGAAAGGTTCCACCTGGATGTTTGTCCTATTCCTGCATGAATTTAGAGGAAGCAAATTCCCATTCCTTCAAATGCTGGGATCATCTCTGCAATCTCTTAGCTGGGACATTCACCCCAACACAACTGTTGCCTTCTTGAACCAACAGAGGAGTTGTATCCCTTTGGGCACAATGAGGTGACAAAAAATGTGTGGAAAGCTTTTATTCACAGAGATATGCTGCTCTTACCTTCCAAAACACTGATGATGATGATGGTTATAATCCATGGCCTCATTCACGAGACCCTAGGGTCATAGCAAAGGTTGGCTGGCCTTCAGGGATGGAGATGATCTCTATACAGCTCTGTTGGATCCTGAAATTAATTATAACCATAGAGGAATGGCTGGAAACCTTACTGTGAGGATCCCACCTCACATGCAAGACCCTTGAATTGCCCTTCCTTTCTCAGGTTAAGGTATTTTGTGATTAGAAGAAATTAATTTTGTTGCCTTAAGTTACGGATTGTCTCGGTTTTGGAGACAAAATTTCAGGAGGAGACGCTCCAGAATGAGTGCTTCCTCCAAAGGGAAAGGGCCTCCCACTTTCCTCCTCCAACAAGGCAAATCGATAACAAATCAAAAACAATTTCATTGAAAAATTTTCCACAGGTGAAAAGTGGAAAAAAAAAACCTGAACTGTTTGTTAAGACAGAACAAAGACAGGGTAGGACAGAAAAAAACAAACCTCAAAATACAACAAATGCCTGGAGAAGGAAAAAAATCACATGGGCTGACAACTAGTTCCCCCAGTCTCTGGGAAGGGGAAAGGGAAAGGGAAAGGGAAAGGGAAAGGGAAAGGGAAAGGGAAAGGGAAAGGGAAAGGGAAGTCCATCATCTGGGCATCAACCCAGAGCAGGGCAGATGGAAGAATAACCTGTTGGCCCTCTGGCTCCATCCTCCTCCTCCCAGCAGGCAAAATGGTTTGGAGTTCCTTGGGCTTGGACCAGCCGGGGCCAGCCCGTGAGCCCCTGGACCGGAGAGAAGGGAAGGAGGGCAGGGAGAAAGGAAAAAATACTTTCCCTCAGCTATCAGGAACAAACAAAAGAAAAAACCCCACAGGAGCAGCACATCCTCCCCAGTGTCTTCCCTCCTGTTGGCCCCAGCCCATCAGACCAAGCTGTTCAGCCGAGCTGCCCTTGGGTCTGCAGCTCTGGCCCCACACCCCAGGTCCATCCCAAAGGTACAGCAGCCTTGGGCATTAATCAGATGGTTAAGGAATAAAGCAGCTTCATAACATCACCCCAGGACAGGGGTGGAAGGAACTTCTGCTTATTTTTGGGCTCAGACTTGGCCCCTGACAGTTCATCAGCAGAGCTGTTCTGATTTACACCAGTTTGTCATCTGGCTCCTGTATAGAAAACTCTGAAGAAGCAGCTATTTCCACTTTTTTCATCTTTACTTGAGGCTTTTTCACATCCCTGGGAAGGTGCCGTTCCTGAATTTCCATGGTCCTCAGCAGAGAAATAAGCTCATCCCTCCCTTACCAAGGTGCTAAGCAGTTTCTTACAGCAGCACTGTGGTAATCACAAATCCTCTGCATTGCCAGGCTGTTTTGTTGACTGTGTGGTGATGGCTCTGCCATCCTGATGTTGTCCATGCCTCGTGCCAAACCCCATTCCCTGCAGCCCAGACCTGGCTGTTGCACTCCCGTGGTGTTTTCCTGACACTCGCAACTCCACAGTCACAGGAGTTAAAACAGTGAGGGTTTATCTGAAAAATCACAGTGCCGAGATTAAATACACATAAATGGTTATTAAAAATATGTAACAGTGGTTGTTAATGCGCTTGTATCACACTGAGGGAATATTTACTTATTTACATTTTTGCTGTGTTCCTATAGCTTGAGTGAAGCTCCTCTTCCTGTTCATGCACGTACTGAGCCCTTTGATTTCTATGGCACTGTGATTTCATTGCTTTGTCCCTTGGAAACTTTTCCTGAATTGTTCCCTGCAGCTTAGCAACCTGAAACCACCTGTATAACATGAGTCTGTCTCAGGCATATCATTCTATACTCAATCCCCTTGCCCGTTTTTAATTCATCATTTATTACTTTTTCATTTTTAAGTGCTGACTGCTCCTTTGGACTGGTCTGGAATTGGCTTTGCCTTTAGATTCTGCTGGACAAGATGTTCATTGTGGGGTTGATATGGAAATCTGTTCGATGTATAGCTTTCCACAGGGTCATGGCTCATGAAGTCAGACAGATGAAGCACCTTGGATGGGACCTGCACCATGTACAGCAGGTACAGGGCTGCCTTCTGGGAGGTTTGGCTCAGGAAAGAATTGCCCTCAGGTGGTCTCAGTGTCTCCCAGGGACCACAGAGCGATCCTGACTGGACACCTAATTCCCAGACAGCTGAATTAGAGAGGATGGATCCCACTGACGGCACCATGGAGCTTCAGGTGCTCTGTGGTAGAAGCAAGATAATTGATTGTGGAGCCTTCAGTGCTGAAACACCTCATGTCATGCCCTCATCGTGCCCTCAGCTGCAGCGCCAGAAGCAAAGTAGAGAGAAGTTAAGGCCAACAGACTCCAGCCTGCAGGTCTAAAATTACAGAATTATGTATTTCTTCATCAAAGGAGCTCCTGAACCTTCACAGGGGCTGTGCAGAGGGGTAGGTCTGGCGTGACCAGACATCATGCCTTAGTGTGATCAAGGTGGAAAAGAGGGATACCTTCCAATGAGGGCAAAAAAAGGAATTCTGCATATCAAGAAACTGTAGCTGCTTGCGCTTGAAAAATTGCTCTGCTGTTTCTAAGCTTAGCCCCCCTGCCCCTCTCCAAAAAAAAAAAAAAATAGAGCTCAGTCTGTTTTGACAGCAGCGGCTTTAATAATAGGGTTTTCTGGGAGGGGTATGGAAATGTCAGGCTGCGAGGATCCAACCCCATTTCCAGCCCACATGGCTGCTCAGGCTGGCAGGGCTCTCTGCAGCTCTCTGTAATCTACACAGCCATTTCCCTGGCTTTTCTAAAGCACCAAGGACAGCAGGACTTGCCTCCAGTAGTTCTGACACAGCTGCATGTGCTGCCCTCTCCCAGCTCTGCCCTGGCTCTCAGGACCTGCTGCAGGCAGGGTGGCAGATGGAGGAATTCTGCCAACAACAGGGATTTCTTCTCTCTGATTTTGTCTTGCTGACCATTTTGCTCTCTTCTGAGGGATGTGTGCGTGGGCACAGGGGGGAAGTTGGTGCTGGTCTGGCTGGGAGAGTCACTGCTACTCCTTTCACCATGGTAACAAGGAGAAATTGGTATGCACTGGGGATGGGAAGGTCTTTAGTATTTTACTAAGGGCAGTGGAGTATTTTCTTGTGAAAACTCTTTGGTCAAGGTGAGAAGAGGAGGCAACTGCCTTTTTGGTAGATTCCTGCAATTCCTTGCTTGGCAAAAGTAGGATCATGTTTCCCTCAGCAGATGCTGTCAGTGCTGAAATAATAAGTCAGAGAAAGCTGCTGCCCCTGTGAGATGCAGGACACCCCCTCCCTGCATCCAGACCACAGTGGTCAGACCTTAATTACTGTCTGGTGGGGTCTTCAACTCGTTTCCAGTCTATTCATTCATATCTTACACGCTTCCACTCCCCTCTTCTCATGTTCCTTCATTGTTTTGAAATCACACGCTGCTGGAGCAAGGTTTGCTGTCTGGAAAGGCTGTCAGGACTGTGTGCCCATGGCAGCATCTGGAGTAGGAGGCTGCATGGTGGCTTAGGACCCCCTGTCCCAGCCAGAGGAGAGGGGGAGGTTGCTCCCAGCACCCCTGGACTGGGATATTTGGGAGCCCTGGCCTTGGAGAGCTGCAAGTGGGGCTAGGACGGAGGCAGCAAGTGAGGTCACAGCTGAGCACTGCTCTTTTGGCTTTGCTTCCAGTACTAAAACATGGAGTAACCTTGGGAAGGAGGATTAAACACAGCACAACAAATGTTCTGTGGGGATCATCCCGCTGGACTGCTGCAGAGCAACTCACCCATGCCAGAACTGCCCCACAGTTTTCCTTCAGCCACTGGTGGCATAACCAAGGAGCATCGTGGAAGGGCCAAGGTGTTGCTCCCACTGGGTTTGTGCCAGACCAGCAACCCCAGGTGAGTTTGAAGTGCAATAAATCACAGCTCCTTCAAAGCATCCCCCCCTCCTCCCCCTTTGGCTCGGTTTTGCTTCCCAGAGGTGCATCCTGCACAGTTCCCCTGTGCTGGCAGATGAGATTATCCAGCTGCAAAGATTCATTAGCACAAACGCCTTCTACCTTTAAAAATGCATCGAGTGGGACAGGGCTCTGTGCCCTGGGGAGAGCGCTGCCAGGCAGCCAGGCATGTGGTTTTGCAAAAATTACAGCTACACTTCAAAGCAGTTTAGGTTTTTACCACTCAGCTGTAATGTCCCCTTTACACCGTTTGTCCTTTGGAGCTGGATGGAAATCGACTCTCTCCCTGGTCTGCAGCCATTCTTTTGTGTTGGCATCAGCTCTAATTATGCACCAATTAACCTTAATTAAACCAATTCCTGTGTAACTGCACATGCAGACAATGCACTGAACAAATGGCCTGACAAATATTGTCACTTAAAAGGCATAAAACCACATCAAATCCTTAATCAGAAAGTCAGATTGTAAATTGCTGCAGATTTGTAGCCCTTTTGTTCTTAAAACGATTGAACAGGAGTAGTGGCCAAATGCCCTGAATGCTCCCAAAACCTTGGCTGAATTAATTTTCTCAGCTGCTGAGGCCAAAATACATTATTTGTGTAGGAAAAGGGGATGATGGAACATCCTTAACTATAACAATTGTCAGGCTTGCTCTAGAGGGCATTAGGATGGAGAGCCCAGGTAGAGAGACACCAAGTTCCCCTTCTGGAGGCTGGGTGACTCTGTGCAAATTGCTGGATTATTTGGTAATTCCTGCTGCCCTTTTCCTGGCTGTTTGTCCAGAAGATGCTCCCTAAAGCTGGGACTGTCCCTCGAGTGATGCCATGGAGCTTCAGTTTTTCAGGAGTGGGCTGAAGCTTGCACCCTGTAAGCAGCAATGCAGCCAACAGATGGTGCTCGTACACACGGCTGCTCCAGGTTCCTTCCCAAAATGCCACACAAGCTTTCTGCAGTTTGGGATGTGATTTTTGTCTTTTTTTTCTCTTTTTTTTTTTTTTTTTTTTTGGTAGCTGCTGCAAACAGCACTTTTTTTACCTTAATTTCTATGAGCAGAATAAGCCTCTGGGACTGCGGGTGTGTGGGCAGAGTTCTCACCAAAGGGGTTTCATATCTCCAGTTTGGCCCTTTTACAAAGGTTCAGATAGAGGAAACAAGTCGGACTAAGAAAAATTCCAGGCTCTGCATCACTTATTTGTCCTTCAGTGGAAAAAAAAAACCCAAAGACCTTGAGACTATTTTCAGCAGAGCTGCAAGAAAAAAAAATTAATAACTAGCACTGAATTTAGAATTTTGCCTTCCCTGCTGTTTGTAAAATGTGTTTAGTTGGGGGGGGACGGGGACGAGGGGAAAGCCTTTCAAATCCTTTAATATGTATTGACTTTCTGGTGGTTCAGCTTTATGCTGCTGAATGCTTCCCTTTCTGTAGCTAATCAAACAGGCTCTAGGCACAGAGCTTTGTGGGAAAATATTCTGCCTTGTGAACACAGCAAATAATAGCAGAGCTAATTAAGCATGTAAATCATGCCCATATAAATTAGTTACTGACACGTTCCCTCGGCCACCGCCGCTGGCTGCTGTGGGGAGGGGGATTTGAGGGATTCCTGTGCCCATGCAAGGCACCAGCTGTGAGGAACTGTGTGGGAAAGGACATGGATAAGGTGCTGGGATGATGGTGGGGTGGTGGCAGGGAGCTGAGGGTGGCAGATGCCAAAGCAGCTCAAGCCAGGGTTGGGGACAAAGATTACCAGACACTGCATGGCTCCATTTATGAAGGGATGCAACCCTGAAGCAGATGGAAACACTTCTCTGGAATATAATGGTTTGGGATTGGTCCAGAGTGACTCCAGTGAGAGGATGCTGCTCTGGATTAAAACACACTCCCAGGAGGAGGGACAGAAGATGCCTCGCTTGCCCCTTGCAGTCCAGGCTCAGGTCTGCAGCCCCCTGAGACGCCCAGCAGATATGGGGGGACTGGGGAGCATTTGATGAAACTTTGTGGGAATGCTGAAGGTTTCACAGCAGGCATGGAAGCGAGATGACTGCACACTGGAGAAAACTACTGGGGACTGTCTGGGAGCAGAACTCGGGACAAGTGGCCTGGTGTGATGAAGAGAGAAAACGGAATGAAGAACTTTTTGCGAGTGAGGTAACAACAAAAAATGTGCTTTGGCAGCTGGACAGGTCTGTGAAATCCAGGCAAAATACAGATGGGCTAAAAATTGCTGCCAGCCTCAGGGACAGTGCTAATCCAAGATTAGCAAGATTTTTTCCCCAGGAGCATTTTTTTTTTTTTCTTCCAAGCCACCCATCAGCCTGCACTGGGTGGCATCCCTGCACATCCCTGGCACGTTCAGAAGGGCCCAGGGGAGGTCCTGTGAGCTGCCCTGGCTCTCCATCTCCCCCACATTCCCAGAAACTCCGCACAGACACAGCAAGTCCTTGAAAAGCACCCAATGGCATTCAACTCACTTTTCACTAGGGAGAAGAGAATGAGAACCTGGATGGATCCCAGGGGGGCCATAGGGATGGGAGCAGAAGGAAGAGCAGGTTCTGGGCTCCAGGGCCAGAGGAAGTTGCTTCTGCAGAGCAGGGATTGGGTGGGAAGACACAGACAGCCGGCTACAAAATGCCAAATGCCGAGCTATTCCAGATTTTTTATTTTTTTAATGAAATATAAAATAAATATTATCCTCACCTCTTGCAAGATCTGGGGCCATGAGGTTAAAGAGCACATTTTATCACTCCCACCTGTTTGAAAGCAAGAGCCTGCTGGCATCTTCTGAGAGCAGGGCTCACTTTTCTGAATGTGCAAAGCTGACCTTTGCTGCATCAGACCCAGGAATTGCCTGCTCACCAGGACTTGGGTCCAGCCAACACCGTGACCTCTTCTGCCTGGAAAACACCTTCTTTGGCTCTGGCAGCCACTCATCCTCCTCCTTGGAGCTGGGCCAGTGGGCAGCCACAAACAGGAGTGGCCCAAAACGAAGGAGGAGGAGGACCCTTGTGATGAAATGGTTGGACCATTCCCCTGGGTGGCTTCAGTCTGTGCTGCCTGGACACTTCTTTTGTTGTTTCGCACCTCGCTGTCAGGGCTGGAGAGCTGATGGCTCCTGCTAGGGCACGTTGTAAGCACTGGGGACAGGCTGCACAACAGCTTTGGGTCTAAAATCAATTTTTCCCCCTTGCCTGCCATCAGTGAAGGATTTTTCTATGACAAACTCTAGGGTACTAATAGCCTGTCTGGTAGCAGTGGAAGGAGTAGAAGAGCAATTTCCAGTAGCTCTGGGCAAATTCAGTTATATTAAAATTGAATAACCACAGGAGCTCATTCAAAAATTTTTGCCAACCGAAGCTCAGATGACATAAGGAAGAGACTTTCCAGAAGCTTTCTTCAACCACAGGTCCCAAGAGAAGAGGATCCAGCTCTGCAGTGACAAGATCCATGCATCTGCGTGGGATTCAAATGGAGCCAACTTCATTGCAAATCAAGTTGTCAGGCAGGTCCCCCAGTCCCTCTGTCCCTCCCACAGCACAGTCTCCACATTGTCATTACTGCAGGCAGCTCTACCCTTCCCTCCTGCTGCCAGAGTCATTAAAGGAGTGACAAACATACCAGCACCGATGTGTCACCCTCACCCTGAGCCACCTGGTGCCCTCAACAACAACTCCTGATGTCTTCAGCAGAATTCTATGGATGTGCAGAGAGAAGAGGAGCCTGGGGAAGGAGCTGACTGGCTCTTTGGTGTTGAGTCCCAGACCAGGGATCAGCAGCCCACAACTACCAGCTGAAGGAAACGCCTGAGGAGCAAATGCATCCCCGAGAGGTACCTGCTGTTTGCAGGCAGGTGAGAGTGATGCTCTTCTGGCTATGCCGTGACCTGAAACCCTCCTGTTCTAGAACAGATATTTCGGGTCACCTTGAGGAAGGTATTTAATCTCCCCGTGTTTCCATTCCCCAAGTGAAAGACAGAAATAGCAGCACTGCCATCCTCCCAGCAGAGTAAGTGCATTAAAGATTGCAAGGTGATGGGAGTCCTGGAAGGGCCTCGATGGAAGAGATTCATTTGAATACATTTGTTGTGCATTACTCACTCAGCCCTGAGCTTTAATCTTCTCCTCCTCTCCATCACTGTAATCTAAATTTCCTTGAGCTCTCTCACCAGAACTCAGTCCCAGTTTAATCCCCACCTCGTTTGAGTGATTTCTTCAATTTCTCCTTTAGCAGATGATGAGGTTTATGTTAGCCCTCATCCCTCCTCTCAGTCTATCCCAGGAGAGCCGCGAAAGCTCCCTCCACACAGAGCACCAGCAGTTTATCTGGGAGCTTGTGCAGCTTCTCGGGATAATTCCTCTTCTGTTTTTCCAGTCTAGTGACTTGTGGTTCACAGCCTTTTCCAGACCTGCTGAACCTGCCGGGGGCTTGGAGGGAAGCTTTCCACTGAAGCACTGGCAGCTTGCCATTCCTCTTGGCTCCCTCAGGATGTCTGGTCCAGGCAGAGGTGCCTGGGCACCCCTTGCTCCTGTGTGTCACAGAGGGGCAGCTGGCAGGCTGGGCGAGCAGCATCACTGAATCAGGGAACAGGTTGGCTTGGGAGGGACCTTAAAAATCATCCCGTTTCAACCCCATGGATAAGAACACCTTCCCCTACACCAGGTCACTCGGACAAGGGCTGGCTGTGTGGGTCAAGGTGCATTTTTTTTATTGTTGAGTTTTTCAGGAGATGTGTGCATGCTCCTCTACAGTGTCTTTGTAGCTTCAAGGAAATCACAAGGATTGTGATCTCTCACTGGAGTAGATCCCACCCAGAAGACTTCCAAAGTGAAAGAAACTTAACGTTCATGTGGTGAAATGTCCCATTATTTTATTTGTCCCATTATACCTACTTCTCTTTGAAGGTTACATGGTACATTCTTGTGGAATCATGGAAAGGTTTGGGTTGGAAGGGACCTTAAAGATAATCCAGTTCCAACACCATGCCACGGGCAAGGACACCTTCCCCTACACCAGGTCGCTCAGAGCCCCATCCAGCCTGGCCTTGAACAGTTCCAGGGGTGGAACATCCTTAATTTTAAGTGCTACGTTTGGATTCTTCTTGGTTTGTTAACTTCCAGCTTTTTTGACTGTTTTTTCCAGCAGGATTATTCCTTACTCTATTATCAAACAAATCCTGGCTCGCATGGGCAGAAATGTGCAGGAGGCATATAATTCCCAATTTATTAGCTTGGTTCACACGATGTTATCGAGAATTGATTGTAATGCTTAGTGGCACTAGCAGTGCCTTCCTATCATAACAGCGACGTTTACTGCCAGGAACACTATTTGTGCAGCCGTTGTGTTACACCACAAATAATTATATTACTTACATTCAATTTGTATCATTACACATAACACAACTGCGCCTGCTGCACCATCTCATACTTCATTAATGCCCGAGGCAGAACAGCCTCACATAAATACCCTCCTTGGCACTTTTCATTGGAAATTATATTCTGCCTATTATTAAAGTGTAGATCAAAAATGACATTTCCCCACTATTAAAAATACAGAAAGAAAAGTCACTTCTGTATTAATAAAGAACACCGAATAAAATTCATTGCTCTGAAAATGTTGGCTCTACAAATTTAAAGAGATGCTGTCAGGTTTGGTAGACCCAAATATGATGAATCTTATTTTCCTGCATTTCTCTGCAAATTTCCAGCAATTCTGTGTGTCCTTGCCTTGATAAAAAGCACTGGCACAGGTTGCCTAGAGATGCTGTGCATGTTCCACCCCTGGAACTGTTCAAGGCCAGGCTGGATTGGGCTCTGGGAAACCTGGTCTGGTGGAAGGTGTCCTTGCCCATGACATGGTGTTGGAACTGGATTATCTTTAAGGTCCCTTCCAACCCAAACCTTTCCATGATTCCACGAGAATGTCCCATGTAGCCTTCAAAGAGAAGCAGATATAATGGGAGAAATAAAATAATGGGACATTTCACCACATGAACGTTAAGTTTCTTTCCCTTTGGGAGTCTTCTGGGTGGGATCTACTCCAGTGACAGATGACAATCCTTGTGATTTCCTTGAAGCTACAAAGACACTGTAGAGGAGCATGCACACATCTCCTGAAAAACTCAACAATAAAAAAATGCACCTTGACCCACCCAGCCAGCCCTTATCTGAGGAGGTCTCTATCCTCATGGAAATAAATCTACCAGGTGTCAAATTAAAGGGATTTTTTTTTTTTTTAAAGCATTTAAGGGCACATTATATGACCTGTGCCATGCTGTGGGAAGGGATATCAAAAAGGTTATTTGTAAAATAAGTTACCAGTAGCTGAAGTCAATTGTCACCCCAGCTCATGGTGAAAAATTCCTGTTTGTGTCAGCCAGTGGACAGAGATATCAAAGTCTAAGGCCTGCCAAGGATTAAAGGTAAAGTCCACTTTGCCTTGTGAGACAGCTGTATCTGGAAGTTTTGGGGCAATTCAGACAGCAATGAGGTGGATTTAAATAAATTAAAGGACTTTTAGGCATTTCCAGCCAGCAGGAGCATTCTCAGCTCTCAGCACAGGATGATGAGGTGAGGAGGGTGAAATGCAGGTTGGAAATATTTGCAGATATGATGTGAAAGCAGGCACAAATCACCTTTTTGTGAGGCAGATAGCAAGGGACAAGATTTGGCCCATCTCTAACTCAGGACATAGCTAAAAAATAATGGAGATTTTTAACATATTTTCTAAGAACTCTCTAAAACTAATGGCAGTTGAAAGCCAGATGAAGTAACTATTTTATCTGGCAAGCTTCCATGCAAAATTTCCTGCTGATGCTGGCTCAGACAGATGGAGATTTGAGAGGAGGGGGAAGAATGAAGTGCCATAGGGCTTTATTGGATGAGCCTTGAAAGGTTTCTGAAAGCTTCTATCGCAAGGTTTATGAACCTTGTGCTTGTTAACTTCAGTTTTGCTCAGTGTTTTAACCCTGCTTTATCTCCTGTGGTCCAGATGACACATTTACACATCTTTAGAAAATTTAGTGGGATGCTCTTCAAACAACGTGTGACTCTGCACCAGGGAGGGCAGAAACTTGATGGTTTTACCTCAATATATAGAAGTTTCTCAATATCGCTATAGAAAGTGCTTTCCTCTGAAATGTCTTCTTTGGTTAGATCATGCAAATTTAGTGCTGGCTGGTGCTTCTGTAAGATGAAGAGTAAGAATAACTCATGAATATTTCATCATTTGTCTCTGCACTGGTCAGAAATGGTAATTTGAGCTCCAAACTGTAGAGATTTAGCAAAAAGAGTTGGACACTCAGAGGATAAAAATAGAAAAAAATGCTTTTGAAGGATTTTTCCTTGCTAGTGCTGGTATGTGGAGAAGTTGCCTAAAGGGTATGAAACTGGAATAATCTATTGAGGGCACATATTTGGGTTGTACTGCTGAAACAATTCTTGATGTGCAGTGCATTTAAAACTATAATATTTTCTTTGTTTACCCTATGTTTCTCCTCAGATAAAAACTGAAAGCCTCATGTCACCCAATATCTCTGGTAAATTGTCATACAGATGACAGCCATGGTCCTCATCCACCTCAGGCTGGATGTGCACCAGCATCTCCCCATCTCCCTCAGGACTTGAGCACTGCCCTGGAAAAGCTGTGAAGGCAAAAGTGTCAGCAAAGGTGCATCAGCCTGGATTCTTCTTCATTTATCTTTTGTTTTTACCTTTTGTACTGTCCACAGCCAGCTACCCTGCTCTCTTTCATGCAATTGGCCATCCCATGAGAGACCCTAAAAAATTCAAACCCAGTATTCATTGACTCATTGAATCATGGAAAGGTTTAGGTTGGAAGGGACCTTAAAGATCATCTTGTTCTGATCCCCTGCCATGAAGAGGGACATCTTTCACTAGACCATGTTGCTCAGAGCTCCATCCAACCTGGTCTTGAACACTTCCAGGGATGGGGCAGCCACAGCTTCTCTGGGCAACCTGTGCCAGTGCAACAGTGTGCACTAAAAATTTGCTTCCACCTTTCCCAAATACTAAGGGATCTCAGCTTGGGCCATGTTATTTTGGGAGCAGGAAATGCCCAAATTTCTCTATGTTCTGGCCTGGCACTAGCACTCGGAAAATGACTTTTTCCCTGTACTGAGGAGTTCAGGTGATCTTTACTTTTTCTTTACTTTTTATTTTTCTAATTTTTTTTTTTTTTTTTTAGGGAGATGGATGGAAATCCTGTTCTGCTCTTCACTCAGCTCTGCAGCTCACGGAAATATTTTACAGCTCCAAGAAAATGAATGGTTACAATTTTTAGTACTACTATTTCTCCACATTCCCAACTGGCTCCTTTCTCTGGTGCATTCCTCCATCAAGAGGAGGGGGAGAGATCCTCATAAGCAAACAAAACCCTTTTCCCAGTAGCTCAGATGCTGGTTCTCCCTCTCTTCGGCACCCGGAGCAGGCTGTCTGCTCTGGACTGAAAGTTGTCTCACCAGACTCGCATTTCAGCCTCGCCACCTGACACGTTATGACAAGCTTTTGACTTTGGAGCAGCGGTGCATGGAAACATGTCACTGCTGTGGGAGCAGCGTGGCACAGGCTGCCAGATCCAGCTCCTGCCGCCGTGGTTCCAGCCCCTCTGAGCCACACACCCATCCCAGCCACGGCTCCCGGGGAGGCAACAACCCAGGATGCTGCAAATGGCCCGAGGCAAATGGGTGACCTCCAACAAGTAAGAGATTGGGAGCTGAGAAGTGAAGCTGGGAGGCACTTTTCAAGAATTAGGCGCGTATAGTTTGCAGAACAGAGATTGTCTAAGAACCCAAAAAGAGGAGGTTGGAACTGGAAACTTCCCATTGGGATCAGTTGGTTAACACGTGACAACTTGGGCTCTGCTGGTTTATCTGTGCCTATTGCTACTGGTGGTGGAGGGAAATACAAGACAATTTTGGAAAAATTCCCAGAGGTGAGTCTACACTTGAGAGGGCTCAGCTGGCGAGAGCTGAGGAGCAGGAGCTGGTGGAGATTTCACCATCTCAATGACTTGTTCTGTGTTTACCTCCTCACTGCTCTCTGTCCATTTAGGCACACTTGAATGACGCCAAAAAAGGGCTTTTCACAACAAGCTGTCCCTGCTTTCCCAGCTGACCTGTGCACTGCTGTGGGGTTTTTGTGGACGTGCTGTGCTCTGAGGAGATGGTCACCTCTGACAGAGCTGGTTCCTGATGTTGCCAAGCACCCATTCATGCTGAGCCCATCCCACTCCCTGCCATTACTTCACCACAAAAAGGGGATGTACAAGGTGAAAGCAGCCCTTTAACCAGCTCTGTGACTCCAGGGTGCACCTGGGAGACGATTCACCATGATCCCTTCCAGCCTTACCCATTCTGTGATTCTCTGCATTAATGCGCACTCAGTACCTCCGAAAACCTGCATTAGTTAGCCTGTTTGACATTTTAAACAACCTTTGCCTTGACCTCAGAGTACAACTACAGTAATTACAGCAGGCCAGCGCTGAGGGGAAGCAGCGTGACCCTGACAGTGTTCTGCAGCTGAGACCTCTTCACCTCTCCACCAGTGCAGTCTCACCCACGTCTGACCACAGTCTGAGAGTGAGTTGGCACAGGCCAAATCCAGGCCAGGGAGTGCAACACCAGCACTGGATGACCCCCAGACAGGGCTCAGCCTCTGGGCATGTTCAGCACAAATGTTTTCTTGAAGATCAGGCTGGGCTGTGGGGAGCTGTGTGCTGCACACCCCTCTGTCCATGGGCAGCATGAGAAGGGTGGGTTGGTCACGGCCAGGTTTCAGTGGCAAACCACGGGAATAGTCTCATTGCCTTGTTGCTCTCTGAATATTCAGGAAGGAAAAACCTGTAACCCTGCCTGCAGGTAAGGTTTGGCTTTGGAGCTCCTCCTGGGGCCACTCAGAGAATTATTTAGATGGAGTCAGCTCCAGAGGAACCAGGGTTGATCCCAGCTTGCCTGTTGCTGGACCATTTTGCGGGCAGAGTGGGCAGATAAGATGCTGAAAAAGTAACAATTGGCTCAGCTGCCACCATCAGCACTGAGAGCGTTGCCTCTCCTGCTCTCCCTGTCCCACTCATGCTGTGTGGGCTCCTTGCTGCTCCTTCCCTCAGGCCCTTAGGAGGGAGGGACAGCTGACCTTGCTGGATGGCTCTCACGTCCTTGCATCAGGACAACAGCTGGTGTTACCCATGAGGAGAAGTCATGCTGACAAAAAGGGGAAAAATGAATTCCTGCTCTCTCGGTGCTCCCAAATCCATCCTGCAGCAATGGCAGCATCGCTGCAAAGCTGCTGGCTTCCTCACAGTCATCTCCAGGTTTAATTGTATTGTAGGCTTTTCTCTGATTCATTTGTTTTAATTGAATATTCCTTGGGCCTGGTTCAATTTTCCACCAGCCACAGTCCCAAGACAGGCCCTGGAGTCCTCTAGTGAGGTCAAGAAGCTACTGCAAAATTCAGAGCAAATGGGAAAAAAGAAACACTGGTGACAGGTCACTCATTATTTTAAAGAGCAAGAGCTGTCCCTCACTGGCAGGCTGCCCTTTTCTCCCCTTAATCTGTCCTACAAAGAGGATGGGAGATAACTCAGTGGCAGATCCGTCCCTGAACTGATGAATATTTGTGATATTCAGCATTTAACCCCAGTGGGAAGTGGTACAGAGTGAGACCTGGAGGGCAGTGGCTCTTTGGCTGTGGCTGAAGCTCTCTGACAGCTGCTAAACTCCACATCACTGAGGTTCTGAATGGGGCCAGGGAAACCTGTGTGCGAGTGAGGCCTAGCCTGGGTGTCTGTCAGCAGGAACCTGCTCCCCCAGGCCTTGGCAGCACTGACTTCTCAGCCAAAGCTTCCTGCTGTGTATGAAGTATCCCATCACAGAACCCCAGAATATCCTGAGTTGGAAGGGACTCACAAGGATCACCAAATGGCCCACACAGGATCAAACCCACATTTTCAGTGCCATGTTCCAACCAGCTGAGCCAGTCTCAGAGTTATCACTGAGCCCACCAGCAGAGCAAGCTCTTCCCACGGTGCTGCCCCGAGCAGCTGAAGCCGGTGACAGCACAGGCAGCATGGGCTCACCGAGGTCACCGTGTCACCACTGTTGGAGTCAGGAAAAGCTTGGGAACTTTTCCTGCTCCTCTGGGTGTTTGTTTTACCCTCAGAGCTCCACAAAAAAGGCTTGGCCTGTGAACCAAGCTCGTGGGAGCATATGTCTCCACTTCTGGATGAGCTGAGAACACCAAAGAAATGAGGAGATGGTTGTTTAGTGCACTACAGAATGTGTAGTTGTAGTTTTTAGGTTTTGCTATATATATTATATGGAGCCAACTTGCAGATTCTGGGGTGTCGGCTCCTTCTTCATCATCTTCTTCTGTCTTCTTCTCTTCCTTTTTCTCTCTGACATGAGTTCCTGTGACTTGTTAATTGGTAGATAGAATTTAGTGTAGAGGAGACATATCAATAAGGTTGATATTCACTGGTTTTGGGAACAAAAAAACATAAAGTTTTCTAACTGGTTGATAATAGATANCACTGCCAGCCCAGAGCAAGGAGGAGAGGGCTCACCATGCCCTCACCACAGCCCTGCCTCGGGACTGAGTGCCACAAGGGAGCCATGCCACACCTGCCATCGTCTGCCCAGCACAGAGGGGACAGAAATCCCTCTGAGGAAACTGCCATCTCCTCCCTGAAGTCTCCCCTGGAAGCAGGGTTGTCGGCAGCTGCTTTGGGAAGACTGCGTTTGCTGCCCATCAGCTGTACTGTGTCTTACAGGAATTTACACACCCCAGGTTTGGGTTGGTCCTGAGCAGAGGGCAGCAAAGAAAAAAGGGAGAAGTCTGTGCTGCAGGGTAGGTGGATCCAGGCAAAGCTGATTTGGGGAGCAGGCTTGTCTAACAGCATTTCCTTTTCCACTACTGGAGCTGCATCTCGACAGATTTCAAATATCTTCCTAAATCCCAGTAGCCTGCTTGAAAGTGCTATGTCTTTATCATACCATTTTATGCCCTTCCGAAAAGTGAGTCTCAGTGGCTGCATCCAAACCTTGTGCTTGGAGAACATTCCTAATTAAAGCAGATCGGGCCTTTGGGGAAGGAGGGGCTGCAAAGCATTTCCTAAAGCATTTTCTACTAGAATTTTATTGTGAGAAACTGCACCTGAAGGATGATGCAGGGATTAGGATTGAGACAAATGTGAGTTTGGTGGATCAATTAAACTTTGAGAGTATGAGAAACATGGGAAGCCTCAGCTGAGCCTGAGGTAGCCAGAGGGTTTGACACAGAGGTTTCACCCTCCCAGAAATATAAGGGCCTTAAAGCTGCTGTTAATTTGCTGACATCTTTTTATTTCAAAAATGCCTTAGAGCTGTTTTCTTCAATCATTTTGGAATGTGAGCTGAAACAAAGCCATCCAGGCTGAACCAGAGGGATAAACTCCCCATTTCCCCAGCGTAATAAATACCAGTTCAAATAGAAATTAAATCATCTCTCATCAGACAGGTCCTACAAATGTTGTGCCATAGACTTTCTGCTGCCTCCCACTCAAGAAACCATCGGGCAGGAAATAAGGACATGAAAAACAGGTTTCTGCTGTAGCAAAGCAGAGCTGGTTTGATGGCTGACGCAGGATGACGCGAGCACTGAGCTCCGAGGAGGAAAGCGTAGATGGATCTGAGTCACCTTCCTCCTGGCACCATCAGCTTCAGTTTAAACGTAAAATATTTTGCAGTTGTGGTTCCTGCTGCTAAACTTCTTTCTGTGCAAAGAGCTGGGCGCATTTTGTTTGTAAATGGTACCAGCTCTGGGTTTGTGCTGCTGCTGGGGAAGAACTTCGAGGTGGGAGATTTGTCTGGTCCAGGTGATGCTGCTGATGAGGTGTGGGGAGAGCACCTCAGTTCCCTGAAACAAATGCTCAGTGCCAGTTCTGCCCTGGAGCACTTTCTCCTGTGAAACAGGGGTGTTGATAAACTGGCTCTGGGACCTCACTGGGCTGGCAGTGAAAGCCTGCCAGGAAGGCTGGCTGTGGGAGCAGGGAGAGGGTGTGGATGGGGACTCAGATATTCTCGTGTCTGCATCAATTTACCCGAAAAATGAGAGGGGATCATGCAGATGAACTTCCCTGAGTGTTGACAAAGTCTAGTTCAGGCTGAGTGCAGAACAGTGAGATAGCTGGAAGCCTTCTTGAATGGTCATTAAAGTTAAAAACACCCCAAAGCCCTCAGTTTGTTTAAATGTAGAGAATTTGCTGGGCAGCCTGAAATAACATGTTTGTTGTGGTTTTGGCTGACTTGAGTGACTAAAGTGCAAAGCAGGTGGTGTAACAAGGTGGAGGATCTCATGCTTATCTGCACCTGCTGTGCATTTGGCCCGCTGCAGTAATGATGAAAAGGATGAAATGTACTTTTTCCTGCTTTTCCTGCCCCTGTGGCTTTGGAATGCTTTAGTAGATGTACAGTGAGCAGCTGCAAAGCAAAACATGTTTTTACCTGCCAGCCACAGCAGCAAAGTTGTGAAGTTGATGCCTTATGAACACCAAATTACCCCAAGCTGGGACAGACTGCAGGAGATACAGAACAGTGTAGAGCAGGAAAAAAAGACCACAAAGGTTGGGGGTGAAAAAAACAGTAATAACTTCTGGAGCCA
This sequence comes from Vireo altiloquus, assembly GCA_013396875.1. Lineage (NCBI taxonomy): Eukaryota > Metazoa > Chordata > Aves > Passeriformes > Vireonidae > Vireo > Vireo altiloquus. The sequence goes on from VZRF01014988.1 coordinate 403,147, forward strand.
GTCTGAGTCCTTCTCAGTTCGTTTCTTGAGTCTTGGCTTTCCTGGGGTTGGCTGTGCCTCTGGTGACAGTGTAATGGGATGTACGTGGTGGGAAGGTTGCATTTCTGAAGGCTCAGTTTTATCCAGTTGATGGAAAAATAAAAAATGAGTCTGAACCAGGGGCAAGGGAAAGTTAATGGGAACGATGTGGTTTGTGTGCCACTCTGCCTGCAGACTGGAACTCCCACCCGGGGCTATCTCCTGTGGTCACTTTACAGCAGGCACTGTGCTAAGCAGGTTGGTTATAGCACTTTCTCTTCATGAGAGAGCCTGATAAAGGATTGCCATCACAAAGTGAGTTTTTCACCTCTGCTGAGCGTATCTGCTGACGAGAGAAAAGTAATGATCTGAAGTATCAACCGTTCCCCTCTGCTGCTGGCAATGTGCCTCACGTTTCTCCCATGTGACACCTTCTCCCATGCTTTTCCTCTCAGGAGGATGAAAAATGTGTCTAATGTTTTATTAGGGAGAGTATAGTTTTTATTTAGGCTTGAAACAGCTGTTTCTGGAGCATGTCCTCTTTGACTTCTCAGTTCTCATGAGGCAGAAAACTAAAATTATCACTGGCACATCTTCATTGCCTTGGGATTCCCAGTGGGCTTTGCAGAGCTTAACTAATTATAAAGCCTAGTGCTTCCCAAAATGACATTTTTGGGCAGCCGTGGTATGGCACAAAGCTGGCAGTGCCATCCCCAGCTCTCAGAAATGAGCAGAGCCTATAAATTACCTTCCTTTGCCGGGTCAGGGAGATGAGCTAGCACCTGGTAGAAATGCAGGGAATGATCCAGAAAAAAAAGGCTTCCAGTCTTGGCCCTTTGCTTTCCAGAAATCAGTTGCTGGGTATCTCGTTTGTGTACTTCAGCTCATAACAAGAGTGAATCTTTCCCAATATTTCTTTGTGCTGCCTTCTCAGACTCTTTTCCTTCCTCTTGCTCTTTGTAACTGAATTTCTAGCTCAGGGTTCAGGGCTAAGCAGATTTAATACCTAATGAGGCAGGTTTGCTTTAGTCTGGTCAAACATCCAAGTTCCACATCTTCCTTCCTTCACCCACCCCTAAAATAGCTCACGAGACCTGAGAAAAGACCACCTTGTGTCACCTCCCAGACACTTCACTGAATTCAACTGCTTGGCAGTATCGTGCTCTGGGGATGCAGATCTGTCCCACTCCCTGAGCCCTGTGCCTCTCAGGCCGGCTGTTTGCTCTGGCAAACATTAAGCTAATCCAAAAAAAAAAAAAAATCCTTGCTTCTTAACAAGCCAAGTATGCAGCACCTAGATGGAAATTTAATGAGAGGATGTGAGGAGCAAAGCTGACAAAGCAGTGACCTCTCCTCTGAGGTGAGCCAGCCCCAGTCCGTCCCGAGGCACTGGGATTAATGAACACGTTGGTTCCAGGCCAAAGCAAATGGGCACTACTTCCATCACAGGGCTGCTTTTATTGGGATGCAGATTTCATAGCACTGAACTCTGGGCTCAAGAGAAGCCTTGAGCTGAGCCAGCACAAAGAATCATTGAATTATCTGCAATTTCTACCACAAGCACGCTCCAGGGTCAGGGCTGGAGCAATCTATCTGAGTGTGGGGTTGGCTACTTGATATGATTTAGCAAATAACTTATTGAAGAGGAGTGTGGGGTTTCTGTATTTAGTCTGGTTTGAAGTAAAAAGTAATCTGCATAAATTATCCTGGCTGCATCCAAAGCAGTGTGGGCAGCAGGCCGAGGAAGGGGATTCTGCTCTGCTCTGGTGAGATCCCATCTGCTGTGCTGCATCCAGCTCTGGGGTCATCAGCATCAGAAGGATGTGGACGTGTTGGAGTGGGTCCAGAGCAGGGTCATGGGAGTGATCAGAGGGATGGAGCACCTCTACTGTGAAGGCAGGATGAGAGAGCTGGAGCTGTTCAGCCTGGAGGAGTACCCAGGTGGAACTTAGAGCACCTTCCAGTACCTAAAAGGGCTACAGGAGAGCTGGAAAGGGATTTTTACAAGGACATGCTGGGAGGGACCTATATATATGCCTCAACATATATCACAAATGAGGTAAAGAAGATTCTTCTGTTTCTTTCCCCCTCTGCTCTCTTTTATATCCCCCTTTTACTTCAATAAACGGTTTTCAGATATAATATCTGAATCTGAATATCACTGCGTTTCTGCTTAATTTTTTATCAGAAAATCTATCAAAAGAATCCTTCCCAGCTCCCCCTTTTGTAGTGGAACAGGACACATGCAGTGACACGACAAGGAGGAATGACTTTAAACTGACAGAGGAAAGTTTAAAATTAGGTATTAGAAAGAAATTCTTCACTCTGAGAGTGATGAGGCTCTGGAACAGGTTCCTCAGAGAAGTCTGACATTGGTCCCTGTTGTTCTTGCCTTCTTCTAGCCATTCAATTGTAGCTGGGATTAACTTCTTAAAATAATGAAAAAAAAGAATCTATGAACTTGATGCATATTGAATATTGGCCTTTCAAGACTACCAATTTTTTAAAAAAATATTAATATGTAGACCCTACTTGTCTTGCATTGACTTCCATTCCTGGGACATCCATACCAGGAAGGAGGTGACCCCTTGTCAAAGACCTCTCTGACCCTAAGTCAGATGTTCTTAGGAGTTTAAGATTAGCCTTTATTTATTGCATACTGTTCAGACCTTGCTGGGAGATCTCCAGAGATCAGGCAAGAGTATCAGAATGGCCCCCTTTGGCCTATTTGTCTTTCTGTACAAGCAGTGATTACCTTCTCTGTAATCCCTTCTTGGCTTTAGGCTGGGTTTAAAAAAAAATAAATCTCCCAAGCATCAAAGTTAATGAAATTACTAATGTATTTAAGAAATAAAATTGCTCGACACAGGGTCAAGTGAGACAGTATGGCATGTCCTGGTGGATGGGGAGGGAGGGAGGGAGGCAGTGGGGATGCTCTGACACTCCTGCCCAGGCAATGCTTGGCCACAGAAACTGCTCCAGTATTTCTGAAAGGCACCGAAGTGTGTCCTGTACACAGCTCATGTTCTCACTGCCTAATTAAGCACAAGGTCCAAGGTTGTGTGGAGATGATCTACAGGTCTGTGTCTGAGTTGTACCACGTGCCCATTTCTGTTTTAGTTCCATAAATTAAGTCACTTTAGTTTTATACCTGTTAGAGGAAGTAATTTAGGTGCAGCAGGTCTCTGTGGCAGGAGCCAGGGGATGGGCTTGGGTCTTGCAAAGATTAATTTGTTCTCTTTAAGTGCTAATCCTTTCATCTAAGCTGACGTGAGAATCCTAAACACCTTTCTATTATACCCCATTACCCAGATCCATAAATCTGGTCAGGAAAAATCGCCTCCCAGCAGTGGGAAGTGATTAATTTTTGGTGTGAGCAGAGTCCATGCAGGTTTGACACGAGATTTCAGCAAGGTAGCAGGAATTAAAGGGCACATCTTGGGCTGATGAGACATTTGGTTATCAGGATGTTTAATGTCACAGTGTAAATAATCTCTCAGCACTCCATTAAATGAGAGGCTTTCAGGGCATGAAGCCATTGTTAATGACCACCTCCTAATCCTGACTTTCACGGTGTGCCAATTCAAGGTCTCCCAGTGCTTTTTGCAGAGCACAACTATTTTCCAGTTAGGACTGCCCAGGGGAAGGGAGGCTGGGCTGAAATGCACAATGAGAGGCCAGTAGGGGCAATGAATCCCTGTGGCTGTTGCTTGGGGTGCTTATTTACCCAACTTGAAAATAAACCCGCTGCTGGGAGAAGGGGAAAAATCTTTTTCCAGGTTTAACCAGAAAGGAAGAGGAATGCACACTGCTAAAAGACAGAAATGATTCCATTGTTGACACAAAGCTGAGTCTAGAAGACCTTGATTTTTGGAAATACATTGAACTGCTCCTGTAAGGACTTAATTTCAGACACTATCAGCACCCACAGCGAGGTTTTCTTTCTGTGGAGGGATTAAATAATTATGTAAAAACAAATTAAACCCAGCAAATATTTGCAGTGCTGTAATTCCTTGGGCAGTGCCATGACTGAAAGCAGTGCAACACTGGAAGAAAGCTGATAAAATGATATTCATTTAAACTTGTAATTAGAGGGGAAAAAACCCCAAACCCTCTTCATTTGATGCTTGGAAGGGCTTCACACACAAGCTCAAAACTGTCAGCACATCCTGAGGGTGTTCTTTGCCACGCAGTGACAATTGTGGGGCCCTCCCTGATGAAAGGAGATGAGGACTCTATCCCCTGGCTGCTCTAAGCTGCAACACTGCTTTTCACCTTTCAACAAGTCCAGCTCTCGCTGATGTGTGATAATAGGGCTGTGAAGGTGACCTCCCCTGACAGCAGTGCCAGGTGGATGCTCCTGAGCACCCTGCTCTGCACGTGTGCGTAAGAAACTGCTTACTCCTGAGCCTGGTTACTGGGTGAGAGGTTTTATTTGGATGTTTGTCAGTTAATTTCTGTGCTTCATGTATTTTAATTACTCAGATGACAAAGTAAATCTTTTATGATGTTCTAATGTGAAAGTTATCACTCTTTTAATGCAGAGGTAGCAGCAATTTGCCAGCCCAGTTGCTCAGGTCCATCCTGGGGCTTGTGTCAGTGTCCTGTGAGGGGGTTTGCTTGCTGCTGGCCCTGCTGGCCCAGAGACCTTGTCCTTCCCTGGGGCATTTAAAGGAAAGGGAGGAAGAAGGGCTCAGAGTCCATCTTGGATGAAGGTGCTCTTTCATGGATGCCAAAAGAAAGGGGATATGCTGGCTTCATCTGCAAACCCCCAGATTATCAAGGATGGGAAGGGATGATGATGATGAATGAATGAATATACAAAACCCATAGTTGAGTTGAGTGCTTTGAACCACAAGGACTATCCTGGCTGATGCACAACATGCTCATCAAGTACAGAAATGAAGCTTATTCAGGCAGTTGTCTTTCCAGGGCATCAGTCTTTCAGGGAAAGCTGTACCAAACTGGCCTCTGTCACTCAGTTATGCATTTTTGGGGTGTTTATAAGCAGTATTTCCATTTCAACATCAGTTCAGGCCAGCATGCCTGGAGTCTGCAATTCCTAATGGATATACAGCTGTTCTCTGGTTCCACTACTCTGGCCAGGTCTTGTTTATCCCTCCCCAAACCCTCTGGGGAGACACAAAAACCTACATTTGTCTGCATGAAAATGTGCTGAGGGCAGTAAGAGTTTGCACTCCTGGCTTTTTCCAGCACAAGGTGCAGAAATGTCCTTTTGTGCTCTCCATAAACAGCAACACTTGAAGGCTGCAGGAGTACGTGGAAGCAACATAACCCTAACCTATGTTTGCTCTAGTCTTATTTTTTCCCTTGAGGGATCTGCTTTTGGCTTTGCTAGGGATTGATGTTAGGGCTACATGAATGCTCAGGCAGCTTCAGCTCTTAAAGCCTTTGGAAAGGATCTGGTTTTGGTACGGATCTGCCTTGCTACAGCTATGAGCTATCCATCCTTCCAGAGTAGCCTCTTAAACTCAGCCCTGCTGATCAGGGACAGACCTGGAGCCTTGTTTGTTCACTAGGGATGAAACAGCACTGCATGAATTCCCAAATCCCTCTGTAAATAGCTCCTTACAGAGGTCCTGTCCTTCAGGCTTTGGCTGTGAAGGGTATGAGAAAAGCAAGTGGCTCTGAAGCAGATGAGCCACCCTCTCACTTGCTGAATTATTGGCAAAGATAGTATAGCAAAGATGTATCTTCAAGGTCCCTTACAACCCAAACCATTCCATGACTTTGACCTGGAGGCAAGGGAGCACCTGGCTGGAAAGAGCAAAAGGCACCTAAAACAAGTAAGACCTGAGTTTGTGAAATCACATAACATGGTGTTTTACAACAGCCACAGGGAATTTGATCAGACATGCCATAAAGTGCAGGACAGCTGGTCCAATGGAGGGCAACTGCAATATGGATGTGGACAATCATGTCTTATATCACTGGATCAGCAAGGATCTTAAATATTACATCCACAGCAGTGTCTTACTGATACCCACTGTTCAGGGGAGCTCAGCATCCAGTGTAGACCCAACAAGCCTTAGAGTATGGCTTGGTTTTTATTCTAGGGATGTGTAGCTCTGCACTGAGCAGGAGACTGTCAGGATCCATTTCTCGGTGTCCGTGTTTGTTTGGATCAGACCAGAGGTGCCAACATTGCATGTGAGGCAGCAGGAATTAGGTTTCCATCCTGTCCTTATAGTATATCTGTCAAAACTGGAAAAATAAAAATACATATAGCAGGGACAAAGCACTGCTGACCAATTTCTCAGCCTTGGTGATGCTTGTCTGGAGTGAACAGAAAGTCTAGAATCAATAAAAAGCTCTATTTAGAAAGCTGAGGCCAGGGTGGGAAGAGCAAATGCTCTGCAAAAGGCCGAAAGGGGTAGACAGAGCAATTATGAAAGGCAGAAAATTACACTCACCCTTTAAAGACACAAATGGGGTGCTATGTCTGCATTTTAATCATCCATCCTATTTCTAGCACTATGTTTGGATTAAAACCTCCCTCAGTAATATATCCTGGGTAAATAAGGCTGGGTCAGGGGCATATTTTCCTGCTCAGTGAGCGAGATAAATATAGGAAGATGTTTTTCACCTTTTGAGGAGAGCTTTTCCAAAGGAGGAGAAGTGGGAACTCTGAGCCTGCTCGCAGGTAAGTGTCTGTTGTGCACATTTCTCCTTCTGCCTTTTTAACTTTTCTTCTTCTTTTTTTTTTTTTTTTCCCTTCCCCAAAGGATTTTTGAGCTTTTCTCTGCCACATACTCAGATGTGAGGCCTCCTTTCCTTAGGGGCTGAGGCAGGGCTGTGCTTCAGCCTCCAGCTGTGATGACAGGTTGGATCACTCATGGCAGCTCCCAGGAGGCAAAGGTCATGTGAGCCTTGTGGGCTTCTAAAACCAGGAGTGAAATGCTCCTTCCCTCAGCTGGCAAAACACCCTCAGCTTTCCACCTTGACTGAGAAAGAAAAAAGGCAAAAGTAATGTTGTGCTGTGCATTATAGTCAGGAAAAATACATAGGCTGGGAGACTATAGACCTTTGCTAAAATCTGGTCTGTGCAAGTGAAAAGCAAAGCCCTGCATGTGTCAGTCTGGGTAAACTTCATCTGCTACCTCAAAGTTCCAGACTGCCATTCCCTGGTTATTAGTGGTGTTTATCAAATAGAAATCGAGGATATCATAGAATGGCTTGGGTTGGAAAGGACCTTAAAGCTCATCCAGTTCCAACACCCTGCCATGGGCAGGGACACTTTTCCCTATCCCAGGTTGCTCAGAGCTCCATCCAGCCTGGCCTTGGACACTTCCAGGGATGGGACAGCCACAGCTTCTCTGGGCACCCTGTGCCAGTGCCTCACCACCCTCACAGGCAAGAATTTCTTCCTAACATCCAATCTGACTCTGACCTCTGTTAGTTTAAAGCCATTGCCCCTTGTCCTATCACTTCAGGCCCTTGTCAAAAGTCCCTCCTGTAGCCACCTTCAGGTGCTGGGAGGCCACAGTTAGGTCACTCCTGAGCCTTCTCTTTTCCAGGCTGAACAACCCCAATTCTCTCAGCCTTCCCTCAAGGAGAGCTGCTCCATCCCTCTGATCATCTTGGTGCCTTCCTCTGGACTCACTCCAGCAGCTCCATGTCCTTCCTGTGCTGCAGACCCCAGCTCTGGATGCAGCACTGGAGGTGGAGTCACACCTGAGTGGGGCAGAGAGGCAGAATCCCCTCCCTCCCCTGCTGCCCACAGGGCTTTGGACGCAGCCCAGAACAGGGTTGGTTTCTGGGCTCCCACTGCCCATTTCCAGATCATGTTTGGCTTCTCATCAACCAACACCCCCAAGTCCTTCTTCCCCGGGGCTGCTCTCAATCCATTCTCTGCCCAGCCCATGTTTGTGCTTGGAACAAAGACAGCAGACCCAGATCAGCTGTCAGGGTTCTCACTCTCATTTGTTTAGCTGCAAGGAGAGGTACTTTGGGGTTTAGTTGTGCACTCTGACTTCACAGTGCTAAAGCAGTGGTCAGCAGTCCCCATGGAGAGGAGCAGCACTCCTCAGAGATGCCTCAGGGAGGGCACCAGCAATGTCACCTCTTGAAAATCACTTTTTCCTTTCATCTCCCCTAAAGCCCAAGTGCATAAGCTCTGCTTATATGCAGCGCAGCTGATGGAGCTAACCATGGGAAAACACAGCTCAGGCAGAAGACTTTCCTCTTGTAGCCCTCACTGAGGCCCCATCTTGGCTTATGCTCCATTATGGCCTAGTCTGGCATGTTTTGAATAGCAGGAGGTTTTATTCAAACCTTTTTTGATTGCAGTGTAAATCCTCTCTGACTGCTGCAGATATTTTTGTGATAAACAAAATGGAAGTGGATTTTGTTTAAATTAATTTCCCCACATGAGTTAAGCAGTCACTCGAATCAGGATCAGTTTAATATTTTTATTTAAATAACCAAGAAAACTTTTGCGAAATGAGAGTTTAGGAAATGAAGAGCAATTTGTCTTGAATACCTTGAAGTCTAAGTTTCAAAATTAGTTTCTTCCAGTTCTTGATAAGCAGCTGCTCAGTGCAGTAAAACCACTTGGAGCCTGGACTCCACAGAATTGGTTTCCATTTTCCAGTCGTCCTCAGCTTCTCTTTGCTTTGTGCAACTCCAGATAAGAGCCTTAAGTGTTATGGTTGTCCAAAGTGCATTTTGGGTGCTGTCAGTATTGGAAAGTTTTCTTTTATACATATAAATTTAGATTTCTAAAATCTAAATCATTGTCTTTTGACTGCGTTTTTCCGGAGCCCTGATTCACAAGCTGAGTAAGAATTCATTGTATAGATGTTCCTCCTGTGCAAGTTCTGGCTGGCTGCTTCCCCACCACAGTCCACACATTTTGTTGCTGCAGCTACAGCCTGTCACATGGTGGTGGCTTCTGGCTGGGGACATGGAGAACAGCAGGAACATAAGCAAACAACAGTATTCTGGCACTGAGAGCCTTTCAGACCAAGTTTTCTGTCCAGATCTTGAGTGTGAGTTCTGTGGGCACCAGAAGAGGTCTGGGACTTATAGGTGGGGCCAGGGACCTCCTATTTAGGTAGCAAAGGTTAGGCTGAGGTTGGGGCTTTGTCCCTTGGGAGACCTGTTGCCTACAGATGTAGAATAACTCTTAGAAAAGTGTCTTGTAATTAGCTGTAATTACAAGAGAACAAGCTTGTCTGCTATTTAAACCAGCAGGAGTTTCCAGGAGTGGCTTTGTGGCCAAGTGTCTCCTCCTACCTAGCAATAAACCACCTGGCATTGAAACTTCACCTATGCATCCTCCCAGACTTGGAGAGAAGTTTGGATTTGTCTTAGCTGAAGTACTGCAGTGTGGGGCTTTCTCTGCCTCCTGGATGCTCCCTCTGTCCTGGTACAGGAATATGACCTTCAGTGAGTCACCTTAGAGAAGGTGAATTGGGCTGATGGACAGAGCAAAGCCCGAGGATGAGACAGGGTCAGGAACAGGGGCAGCAGGTACAAGTCCATTTTGCTGTTAATGCCTTCCTGTCTGGGAGTTTAATGAGGAAAGAAATGAAATATTGAGGAAAACTAGTGTGAGATGGTGGAGCACTGAAGTGAGCCATGGCTTGTGCTGTCCCACAGTGTCAGAGTTAAGGAAATTGAGTCATTCCTGTGCTCCTGAGCAAGGTTTTTTCCATCCAGCTGACCACTTTTCCTGCGAAAAGCACCTGCCTCCCTTATGCTGCCTAGACAGCATCATCCCACTTTCCTGGTCACACCACAATGGGAACTGGGAACCCACTGTGGGAGGCATCACTTGTTTGCTCATGAGCTGCTTAGGTAATGGTACTTTTATTTTCAGATAATGTGTCCTAAATATTCAGTACACACATTCCTGCCATGAAAGACAACAGCAACAAAAAAATCTGAACAGCTGTTCCTTTGTTGTTCAGCAAAAAAAAAGAAAACCAAACTACAAAGCAAACTACAAGGTCATGTTATTCCTTTACAGGGGGAAATGAAGAGGCTTGAAACATTTCAGTGAACTTGAGAATGTACTGTGGTGAGTTTTGGGATATGAGCTTTGCTGCCTTGAGATGAGGGTCTTGCTGAAGGACATGTAGCTGCACTATTGCTGCTTGAACTTCTCCACAGGAATCCAGGAGCTACCACCTGGCCCACCCAAACTGCAGAATGTCCTATAGCTACAGAGGATCCCAGAGGAGATCCCAGGAAAGGAGGGAATGTCCTCTGTCTCCTCTCTGGACACAAGAGTAAGGCTTGTCTTAATATCACTCCTCTAGAAATCATTCACAGCCTGTTTTCCACACAAAGCAATCGTGCCTCTTTACCTGAACTGTGCTGAGAGGGAAATTCAGCCTCTGGATTATGAGACCAGTGGTGTCTGCTCATTGAGATATTCCATTCCTCAGACAGATGAGAGGTCCCGAAATTCTTCCCAGGTGTTTTAAAAACCTATCAGCCTTCCAGTGCCAATTCCGAGAGCTGCTGAAGGAAGAAACTGCTCCAAGCAGTAGATTACCAAAGTGACATGTGCAGCTGTGGACTGAGTCAGCTCATCAGATGTTTCCTTGCAGCAGAGTGGGGAAAATGAAATCTGCTGTTTAACAGGTGACATGCAGCCCTCTGATGCCAGTCTGCCTTCTGCTCAGTGGGGAGGTGCCCAGGAGGTGCCATGCCCTGGCATATCTCAATCTGCCTGACCTGCACCTGCTTCCAGGACGAAGGATCCAAGTCTGCTGCTGCATCTGCAGCAAACAAATGGGGCTGTCCCCAGCTGATAATTTCCCTGCCACAGCTGATTATGCGTCCTGTTGCTTTGTTTTTTTCATAAAATTAGGGTATCAGGCTGCTTCCCAATCATCTTTATGCTGTGTTTGCTGCCAATGCTTCTGGCTCATCAGGAAGCCAGCCCTCCTAATACTCATTAGTGACAGGGAGAAAACCTTTCTGCCACTGCAGGCTTCTGTAGTCACCAGTCAGACAAAAAAATACCACTTAATTGATTTGGAGGAATCTGAAATTCCCTTTGGGTAGATGAAAACTTCAGTGGTTTGGTTGCTTTTGGGGTAGAGGGAGCTTTGAAGTTACAACAAGCTCTGTCTGCAAACCTCTGTGTTTAAAAGAAACATCCCATTGAGTCCTTTAGTCCTGTTGGGGTTTGGATGCTGATCATCCAAGGAGCATTAAGGGCAACAGATGTCTTGTGGTTCAGTTCAGAAGAACTGTGAGACACTGACCCTTGCCCATGTGGTACTTGATAACTTGTCTTCTTTAGGGCTTCTGGGCAGAAGAAGAGGGGTCAGCCTGTGTTCTGGGTGCAGGTGTTGCAGAAACAAACATGTGCAATAAATGCAACATGCCTGAGACTCAGCCTGTGCACAGACCAGCTGCGAAATGCCTCTGCACAGAGCCTGAGAGTTCTCAGAAGTGAACATTTATTGGTGGTGATGGGTGAATCTTCACAGATTTCTGTCAAAAATTTATTCCAAAATGGTCTTCTTGCATATCATTTCCAGGTCCTCAGACTGGTATCTATGGATTTATAAGAATTTCTGGGTAAATATTACACTTACAGGAACATGTGGGGTCCTCCTGTTTGAGCACCATTCTCTCTGTTGCCCAAATGGTGACACTTTGCACAGTGGAGTTGTGGTTTGGAGAGAGACGGGGTCTCATATCTGAACCCACTTGGGCAGAGAGGCTCTTGCTGGAGTGGGCCTAATTGCTAAAAAGATCCCCAGGGTTTACATTTGGAACAGTGCCTCGGGAACTGATGGGGATCGGCAGAGCTTCACATGAAAATCTGCCCAGCACCCGCTTGCATTTGTCTGCCTTCAGCAAAAGCTATCAAGTTAATGCTAATTTAAATTCTCACTTAGGCATCTGTAAGTATAATTGCATAAAGCACTGTGCATTAAATTACATCCACACATGGATTTGGATTCAGTCTTCAGAAAGTCTACATATGTTAGCTTATTTCCAAAATACATTGGCCACTGTAGACCCAGTGCTATTATGCACCCCCTTTTTGCTTGGAAACATAATGATCTAACCTCACCCTGGGTTAATTATACCCTGGTACCAGTTCAATTCCCACAGCTCTCCCTTGTCATTGGGAAGCAGCACCCTTAATATTTTATGAACCATTTTACTGATGGCTCCCAAGTCCATGGATGGCACGAGCTGGTCAGGGTGGGTAAATAAAAACCTCAAATTCAACAGAAGCTTAAATCTCAGTTGTAACATGCTGTAATTAATCACTACAGCTGTGTAATGCCTGGAACCAGGCAGGATCCTGAAGGCAAAGCCAGCCTGAAATCTGCACGGGAAGCAGAGCCAGAGGGTAAGTCTCACCTGCACATACGTTGTTCTTAGGATGCCAAGTTGGGGGGTTTTTTTATTTTATTTTGCATAGTGCAATCTTTAAAGTGTGCCTTTAAAGAGAAACAGTTCCTGTCACTTGGAGCTCGCAGGGAGGACTTGGTGTGAGTGTGTCCCTTGATGGCACCAGTCCTATCAGCATTCCAGTCCCCCTGCCAAGGGGTGAGGAGCTCTGTCCTGTGACACAGTTCAGTCTCAGGGGGACTTGTATCTGCTGGGCCAAAATGCAAGGGGGAAGATTGCTGTTGTCATTGGAAACTTCACAACTTTGTCCTTGAAAAACTGCTAATACCTAGTTTTGGGTGTCACATAACTTCAGTGGCCTTCTGCTCAGCCTGTGCGTGCTGCTCTCAGCACTGAGCTGTCTTAACACTGCATTAATGTTTTCTCCTCTTTGTGCATGGGTAGAATTGAAATCCCTCTTGGGGTGAAAGCTTATTCCAAGTAAATTCCTAAACAATCAGCTGAAAAAAATCCTGAAATGTTCTTTCACTTGATTTACTACTCCCTGCCAAATGCATATGCATGCCAGGTCTCGAGCCTGGTACTGGAGCTGAGCCTTGAAGAAGGAATTGTCTACACAAGGCTTCTCCTGCAGTTCTGGAATCCAGTGCTGATTTCAACCAAGTGTGATAGAGAGCAGTTATCATAAATACACCGTGTTTCTGTGTGGCTCATGAAAAATAAAGAGCAGGTTTGGCCCAAGGCAGGTGCTGGGGTACCAAGCCAGATGCTGTCTGCTCGCCATGGGCTTTTGGGCTCTCTGGGGACCCTCTCGTGTGGGGCAGGAGTTTATGTTGCCAGCATCTCCTGCTGGGCTTCACTCCTAGATCCTCCATTAATGGATTTTGAGGGTTATCTAGCTTCATCGGCCAAAGATGCTCTGCCAAGCACATTCTCCTTCAATTCTTTCAGGTCCCATCAGGTTTCACAGCCTTATATATTTTTAAATCCTTTGTCATTTGAAACTCTGCTCCCTGGCAAGGGCTTCTAAATCCCAGCTCCTCAGAAGGCCCAAGGGGACAGTGTTTGCCAAGGGTGAAGCTGTTCTGGGTTTGTGGTGAGCAGTGTGTTCAGAGATGCTCTGCTGGTTCTGCCTGTCGCTTTAACGGGGGAGGAGTGAAATGGGATATGATAAATCACTAAATCTTCACTTCTAAATGCTGCTTGGGATGTAAACATTGTGTATAAACCCTCCTACATGGCATTAAATTTGTCTGCTATAGTTTTTCCCTCCCATCCCACCACTGCTGCTCTAAGTATGATCTCTTAGTAGTTCAGTCTTGTGTTTTGTTTGGATATTTATGGATATCCCCACTTTTCCCAAATCTCTGGGGGTTCTTTCTAAAATTTTGATGTTGATTTTTTCTTGGTTTAACCAAAAAACCAAACACACACACAGAGAGAAAGAAAAGCAGGTGCCCACACATGGCTCAGCCCTGAGTGGTACAGGAAGAGCAATGGCTGGTTTGGAGGAGGGCTGGTTTGTGGTGCTGGAGAAGGTCTATGCAAGGGTGACAGGAGCATCCCATTTCCACAGACTTTTTTTTTTTTTTAATTATTTTTAATGGGTTATGGTGCTGGGAGGATCTGGAAAGAGCGCAACTCCCTCCTCCCACGTTGGATGTCTTGTTCTTAAAAATGTGTTCTTTCAGCTCTTGGAGAGTATAGTTTTAGATTTATCCTCACATCCCCCAAGCCTTGGTGGCACTGTTGTTTCTTTATTTACTGCCCTTCTCCTCCCTTTTCCCTGTCCTCTCTCCCCTGATGGCTGCAGGGGACATCATTCAGGACAGGATTCAGGGGCTCATCACCACGCTGTGACTTCTGTACAGGGTTAAAACTGACCAGGTCTTTCACCCTTCTCTGGTAGCAGTGCTGCAGAGAGAGGCACGTGGCAGGGCAGGGGTTTTATCTGCCCATCTGGTGAGATGTTTAATACACGAGGCAGAACCCCAAGCACTCGATCAGGACGTCAGCGCAGGCTGACAGCAGCACAGTGGCCACAACCAGAATCAATCTGATAGCAGGCAGGGTTTAAGACCTCTAGCAGTGACATTGAGACCAAGCTGAGCCCAGCCTGGGCCTAACTTAATCCCTGATCTGTGCTAACTGAAGCCCTCCTCTATGCTTTCCAGAGGCTGGGACATCTGGAGAGGTTGCTCTCCACGAGCACAGGATGGCAGCTGTGTGCTAAAACTCGCTGAGCTGCCTCCCCAGTAAGCGATGGGGTGGTGAGGGATTTAAAAAAAAAACCATTACAATGTCAGTCTTCATGAAATAAATCAGGAGAGGCTCTCTTAAGCTGGCTGTTAGTGATTTGTGGCTTCTTTTTTTAATAAAAGCCAAATGCTTTCGCTTTATAAATAAATACGCTATGAAGAGCGCTTCAAGGGAAGGATGGGTAGTTATTATCCAACTGTTGCCAGTTCATCAGTGGATGGTCCACATACTGCATTGTTTAATGTCACTGATTCCTGACACTGACCATTCCCAAGCTGTTTTATAATTATTAATCAGTCATCTGCATGCGGAGGGGATTTGCACAATGACACCCCCAAAAGCAGGAAGGAGAGAAAGGGGTTAAGCTGTAGGCAGGAAAGGGAAGGCAGAAACCAAGCAGCAAACAATTGGCACCTGGGCTCCATTGAAGACTAAAAGTGGAAAAAAATGGCTTAATTGAAAAATCTGCCTATTGTGTGTGACTGCAGCCTCCAAGGGAAACAAACAAACCCATTCAAAGGAAGGAAAAAAAAAATCCTGTGCTGTTGTGCAGACTTGGGGGGTTTAACTCTTCCCAGTCCAGGGCAGAAATATTTTTATAAACAAACTTTAAACATTTAGTTGGGTTGAGTAATTTCTTAACTCCTCCTGGCATTTTCCACTGCCAGCTGGAGCTGCTTGGGACTCCTAGGGCAGCATTGGATGTACTGAAAACCCTGATCACGGTGAGATCAGTGTGGGGATGATTCTTGATTTCTTTTTGGTTTCACAGGTTCCACAAAAATACAGATCTCAGTTTTCTCTCTCACTTCAGTGGTGTTTAGGAGTCTCCCTAAGTTTCCTAAATGAGTTTTCAATATATTTCTACTTTAATTTTAGTAATAACTTTCTTTGGAGTTCACTGGCTGCAGTAGGTTTCCACTGCACAATAAGACAATCAGGGCTTTTTTGTTTCTCGAACCCAGCTTTCTTTTTTTTTTTAAACTTGGAGTTGCTGAGAACCCCTGAAAACAATCTAGAGACCCTCATATATTATTCCTGGACCTGATCCATGGTGAGGAGGGCTCACAGCACCAAGCCTGGTGTGTGGCACACATCCCTTTATTGGACTATCAGCTAGGAATGAGCCCTTATTTGCATGGGGTTTGCCAGAATTGCTGCTTTGATAAATATTGGGCAAGCTGGCCCAGTCCCAGCTTCTTTGGACAAGCAGCTTTTGAGCAAATGCTCCTGACAGTGCTGGGTGGATGCACAGTGTAATTTCATTGCATTATCATAGCCATTTGTATTTTGCAGAGCACACAGGTGCTTCATTTCTGCCACAAGAAATGCCACAGCCCTGACGGCACTGGCAAGTTACCTTGAGCACTGCAAGGCTCTGGACTTCAGCAGGCAAAATGCTGTCTGCAGTGAGATATGGGCCCCAAGTCCTCCAGGAGGTCAGTTCTTCCCAAAACACTACAGATCTCCCTTGTGCTCTTTGTTCTGCCTCTTAATTTTTTATTTATCTGGTTGCTGAATTGATACTTGTGCACTTTTGTGAAGTTATGTTTGACTATGACTGATTTGCAGGTGTTTTAAATCAGAGAACTATATAGTTCTACAGAGAACTATAGATGGGTGTGGGCTGGAAGGGAACTTACAGATCCTAATTCCATCCCTTGTGTCATGGGCAGGGACATCTTCCACTACAGCAGGTTGCTCAGAGCCCCATCCAACCTGGCCTTGAACATTTCCAGGGGGTCTCTCCATGTTTAACCTTGCTGTTGAAAAAAGTCTAATGTGGGCAGTGTCAAAGGCTGAGGACGGAATTAATTTTAGACTATTCACAGTTGAAACCACAAGACTTTCCTTTCCAAATGTGGCCAAATGACCATAAGGATTTGGTTTGTGTGCTGTAAGCTATCTCCAGCAATGACTTCATTAGGCAGTAAATTCCCTTGTCATTTATTTTCTATAATTCTTTTGAGGCCACAGTATATTTTAAAAAATATTTTAATATGCGTTTTGGTAGCCTGACTTATTGTCTCTGAGAACTTCTGTGATACAAAGTAGAAGGGATTTTTTTATTTTGCTTTTTCCTCTTTGATTTGTGCTCAGCACTGCTAAGGCAGTTGTCCTGGTTCTGAGGTTTTCGTGCACGGAGCAGCAGTGGTGGAGGGTTCCTGTTACACTGAACCTCTCTAGCTGTATTTGGAGCTGCTGCAGCAGCTTGGTGACATTCAGGGTTTTGTCTTATTCTGTCCTTTAAAGCTTGCAAGCTGTGCTGTAGTGTCAGGGGATCAGGAATCTCTGTGCAAATGCACCAAAGGGCCCAACCCATACCTGAACCCCAAAAATATCTTCACAATCCTGACCAGGGGTGGTGGTGCTGCTGCTAAATGCTTTTGTTAATGAGACCTCTGTTGGTTTGAGCGTTCCCCAGAAACTTAGAAGCTCTAGATCTCAGGTTTGCTTTGTGTTTTGGATTTTTTTGAAACATTTTATATGGTATCATTATATCTTGGAGCTATCTTTGGTGCCCCAAAGCTGCAGCATCTTGTGCATATTTTCCCTCTCTTTCTGGGGTAAGAAACCCTTAATTGTGCTATAAAGAATGGCAGAGCTCAAACAGCAGTCTTGTCCTACCCAAAATGTTCTGCAGCTTGGGGTGATGGATGGAAGCTCCCCAGGAGGTTTCTGCTGGGGTCTCCCCTGCTCTGGGTGATGTCCTGATGGCTGAGCTGGGTTGCTGGAGCTTTCTGCCCTCTAAACAAGCTTCTAAAGGTGTCCTGCCTGTTTACCTGGAGGTGTCCATATTGAGATGCAGGTGTGGGAACAGGGAATGAGCACAAAGGATGTCTGTAGAGAGAAGAAGCACTTTTCCACAGAGAGGAGCTTGGCTAACTAGATGACTGCCCATTCAGAGAGCTAGTTGCTGGCAGTCCCACTCCAAGGGGACTTTTTTCTCATCTACCTGTAACAGAAGCACATGCACCAGAAGTTTGACTCCCTGCATTACAGAGATAAGTCCCCTGCAGGTGATCAGAGTGCCCTTTGCAGACCAGCCCCAGGCCCCGCTCTCACATTACCCTCTTTCATATTGTTAACAAAAATAATAGCGCCAGCGTGTCAGGAGTTCAGCTGTCTGGCTGAAAGCAGCCTGCAGAGCCGTGGTGTATTCCTGCCTTTTCACTTTGAGGCTTTCAGCAGCGTTGAATCATCAAAGTACAGCCGGCAGAGGCGGCAGAGCAAGGCTGTCACGGAGCTGGTGTCTCCAGAATTGTGGATTTAATGCCTCTTTGTGCCTCACACAGAGCAGGTTCAAGATCAGGTTTGTAACTACATATCCCCGTTGTGAAGCTGCTCCATGTTTGGGAAAGTGGGGAAGAAGCTTGGGTGTGGGAGTGCAGGAGGGGCAGGGGCTGCAGTGCCTGGGCACAGCTGGGAAGGGGAGAGGGGTTTAGCTGCTGGCTGCAGCACCCACCTGCCCTCTGCTTCACTCTGGCTGTACCTCCAGTCCTGTATCAGCCAAGGTTTTACCCTGACCTTGCAGAAAGGCACCCTGTCAGGAGGATGATGGTATTAGAAAAGGCTTTTAGCTAATTATATTTGAGCTTAAAGACTCCACGAGAAAAAGAACTTCCTAAATTCACACCTGCTTCAGCATCAGACACAGCTCACCCCTGGTGCCACATCACGGAGCAGCTCCAGCAGGGAACAGCCACCTCCTCAAGGAACAGGGCAGGAATGAGCTCGGTGTGGAGGCAGTGCTGGCAGTGCCAGCCCAGCAGCTGATTAATATCTCAGAGGACACAAGTGAGCGGTGACTTTGTGGCAGATTATACCAGCCAACCTCCCATGTGCTCCTGTAATGTTTGGGCATCTGCTTCCTTCGCTAATCCTCTGCTCCTCCCAAAACCAAAACACATGGGAAAATGTATCAATTTGCTGTCATACTTATTTGCATTAAAAGTAAGGGATTCTCTGTGAGGAGGCAAGGTTGGGCACAGCGTGCGGCCTGAGTGTGCATTATTAACACCATCTATTTGGTTATAGCTCTAGAAAGCAACATGGAGAGAATTAAGGTTGAGTTTATGGGTAAAGCACACCACAGGGATGCTCCAGCCCCAAGAAAACACACACTCAGGAAGTTGAATTCAAACACTGATTTAAGTTACATTTTAAAGAGAAGACCAAAGTTGTCAAGATATAGAAATGCAAAAATAAGCATCCTAGCCACCTTAATTTTTCCCTGAATTAATGTTTTAAGTGGAAATGTTAATTTGGGATTTTTCTCTTTCATTATTTAGTCTCCAACTAAATTGACTTAGTCATGGTTACTTGTGTAATTAATGATGAAGGAAGAATTAGGAATGTTGGCTTCAATCAAGAAATTAAAATAAAAGTTGTTTCCACCCTCAAATATCTGAGAACAAGCTCTCTTTCCGGATCATGGGGCCTGCTTGCTCTCATTTATTCCTCTCCCTGACATTATATTACCCCTGATACTCTCCTTCTCTTTTATGATACTTTCTGGCATGCTAGTACTTATTAACAAAAAAAAAAAAGAAAAATTCATATACAGAGGATTCTGAGACATAAAATTGTTATGGATAATAGTGTAATAGTTGTCTCTTCTTGTTTCTGCTTTTGGCAGCTTTACAGCATGCCGAGGTTTAGGGAGCTGTTTTGTCTTTAGCGCATACAGTAGACAGGCAGAAGACTTATGCTGCCTGCATTGCTTCCCAGAGCTTTCCAATTTGCTCTGCTGTCCTCTCAGTGTGAAATGAAGGTCTGTTTGCCCTGCAAGGCCACTATCTGGAGTGTGTCACGGCAAGGTGACCAGCCCTAACCCTCCCCAGGCACTGTGCCAGGGGGCAAGGCCACGCTCCCCACAGCGGAATCGGAGCTGAGGGTGAAAGATGCCCATTAGGAGGGGCTCAGGAAGCAGACAAGTCTGCTGTTTCTCATCTGCTGGAGTGACACAATCAAGCTTCAAAAGCATTTTGCTTCCGATATTCCCATATTTATATAATTCAAGATGCTGTATAAGTAGAAAAGCCCCTTGATAGTCAGACAGCTGAGCCCAGACAGCTTTTGGACCAGGCAGAGTCAAAACACAAGGCAGGTTATTCAAAATTTGCTTGGCATAAGGAAGCTTGAGACTCTTTCCACCTTGTGGTTCATCCCTCTCCCTGGAAGTGCTCAAGGCCAGGTTGGATTGAGATTTGAGCAACCTGGTCTAGTGGAAGGTGTACCTGCCTACGGCAGAAGGATTGGAACCAGAGGATCTTCCAGGTTCCCTCCAAAACAAACCAGTCTGTGATTCTGTGCTCCCTGCACTGAAGCCTGTGGGCAGAAATGGAGCTCTCTTCTCTCAGCCCTAAGAGATTCACAGCCTAAAGTGTTTCACCTGCCTGTTAACCCTCCTGAGATTTCCAAGTGCTTGTGTGGTCCGAGTGCTGCTCCTGAATCTGAGTGAGCACCTACGTGTTGGCATCCTCGTGAAGGCAGGCCCCAGCTCTCCTCCCCAGCTCAGCTGGCTGGAGCCTGGTGCTAATAACCAAGGTCGTGATTACAGGCCATTCACTTAAGAGCTGGACTCACTGATGTTCGTGGGTCCCTTCCAACTCAGAATATTCTGTGATTCCGAGCTCTCTTCTTGCCTGTTTTTGAATGTGGCTCAAGCTAGGGCCCTTTAAAGACACTTCCTTTATGCTGGAAGAGAGAGCGAACAACCAATGCCTTCACCTGCTCTCAGGACTGTGCTCTCACATTGTAGCTGATAAGGTTTAAGGAAAGACTTAGACCTTGGTGCTAAAGGAAAATGAGCCTTTGCCTTTGACCTTTCATTGTTCTCCTCCAGGAGCTACAGCTGTGGGAATGAACAAGCTGGGCTGTAGCATTTCGACAGCTGCTGTTGACAGGGCTAATAAATGTGATTTTTAACTGCTTCCTGGGAAAAGCCAAAACATGTTTCATACAGGATGTGATGCTCAAAATGTGGTTTCCTTGACAAACCCATGACCATAACATGGAAGTTGAACTTAACAATGTGATTGTGAGATGGAAGAGTTTTATTTGTGGTTTAAGTGTCTTCAATACAGAATTAAGGGGGGCACTATTATTAGAGTATCTCCCTGCAACTGGTTACTGAAAGAAAGATATCCAATAGCAAAAGCAGAAACATGTAAATTTTTAGGTAGTCAATAAGTTCTGAGCAAGGATATAGTGCTTTAATTCTGAAATAAAGAGACTAGTGTCAGTTCATCCTCCTTAAGGTACAAGCTGCTGGAACTACAGGTTTCATGTGACTCTCGGTTTTCCTTTTTTTTTAGTTTTTTTTTTTTTAAGATTTGCAAGTTTCAGGATTTGTAGCAAAAAAGCAGCAAATGCAACCCAAATGTATGCTTGGAAGCCTGGAGCATGTCAGAACAAATAAAAGGCAACTCAATTGGTTATCTCCATTTAAGTCGCAGCACTTTTGGAGGCTTGTTTTGGCACGATCAATTAGCTCCTCTGTGCTTTTTCACCTTCCACTGAAGCAGTGAGAGCTTTACAAGCACTGTTTCATAATCCTCAAACAACCTACTGATGCTTTCGTTTCCCATCAGTTCGTTGCCAGGCACAAAGGGGTTTAATAACAAAATGATTGATGACTCCGTTTAAGCAGCCCATTAGCCTAATGACGTATGAAAGCACAAATGTAGCACAAATGTGCTCCTCGAAGAGTGGCTGCGGGTGCTCGGTCCAGTGTCCGAATCAGTTTGGTGATCTCCCCGCAGATTTATCCTCCCTATCAACCTGCTGCTCCTGGACACTCCTCAGGCACAGGGCAAGTGCTTGCTCCATGCCCCTGGTCGTTCCCAGCATCCTGGGAGTGACAAGGATGGTGTGTGGTAGCGGGATGTCCACATTGAAGGGATTAAACTGCATGTAGCCCACGCTGTCAGGGCAGCCTGTGTCACTCCTTCCTTCCACAAGAAGCTGCTCCCTCTCGGAGCTCATGATGCTGCATCTTTGAAGTCTTCCTGAACACTGCCATTATCCGAATCATATTGTGATTTTTTTCTTTTCCCCAGAACAGGTGAATCTTTGTCTTATCCAGTGGTTTTCTTCAAAACAGCAGTAACTAAGAGCAAAAAGCACAGTGGAGGCATGTGGGAATCTGGCCAGCACACACTGTCCAGCAGGTGCTGTGCATGCTGTGCATGACCCCAGTGTTTGCAGACCACCCAGCTCCTAGGGACTGGCTAAACCATCTGACTGCAGTCACATTCTGCTTAAACCCTGCAGAGCATCCACTGTACATCTAGGAATCAATAATCTGGATTCTTTTTACTCCCAGAGGCTCAAGATGGAAAACTGATGAAGAGTGAGCAATACATGAAAATGATATTGAGCTCTAACACCAACTACAGCAACCACAATGTTTTGCGGTGTGATGCCCTCTACTCAAGAGTATGACTTGGTGCTGTGGCTGGGTTTTGCCTGGCAGCACCATGGACATCTGGCTGTCACAACCACTGCCAGTCAGCAGCCATCAGCTCATGCCTTGACCCTCCACAAGGCTTTGTATTTTCTACTGGTCCCAGACACACAGCTATCACCTGGGAAGCAGGAGGATGTCGGTGCCACCTTTCAACCTTCCCAGAACAGGAGCTGGTTTGAGGATCCTTGTGGGTCCCTTCCAGCTCAGGATATTCCTTGATCCTATGGTAACTCCCACAGCAGCAATTTTTTTAACAAAGGACTTGGCCAACAGGATCATGGCATTGCTGTGGATTCATAAGGGGTTGTCTCAGGGATATCAGGATTTGCATTGCATGCTCAGGCTCATATCAAAAGCAGCTGGGATGACAAAGCTGCTGCTGAGCCCTGGGTCTGCTGTCTTTAATGGGACATGTTTCATTAAAGACTCCCAGCTGTAGTGGAGTTAATCTTCCCCTGAACCAGAACTCACCTGACCTTAATCTGAAACCTCTAGTACTTTTCCATTATCGCACACTTAGAGGAAATCGGTTTTCTTAGCCAGTGCATTTATAAAGATTATGCAGGCTGCATCACTATTTTAGAGAAGGTTTTCACTACACATTTATTTTTCTTCATCCCTTCTAATGAGTATTTGGCCAAGGAAAGCTCCAGCTGCCTTTCAAAAATGCTCCTTGTCCTTGGGTGACCAGCTAGGAAGTACTTTACCAGTTATCTCTGTCTTCACCCGAAATGCCTCACTGCAGGATGAAAGGGTTTCTCCTGGTACTGATCCCCATGTAACCTGACAAGTCCATCCAGCTTGGATACCTGATGACAAATGAAGTATGACTGATATTCCCCTTATACCCAGCAGCCACTAACCCTGCTGGAGTTGTTCTGTCACACGGGAGACTATGGGAAGGATGGTCTGCAAGTCTTTTATACCTAAAACACAGCTATTTATAGCCTGAACACTGTGCAGGAATGATGGGAAGTGAATCATCAAAGATGTTTTGATTACATGAATAAAACCCAGTTCCAAGTTTATCCTAATGATGAAAATATTCTTTCCTGGAGATGCATGTGTTGTCTCCTGCCACACTGGCAGCTGTACACAGTAGGGCTTTGCCCTTTTCAGATCTGGCTAAGTTAGGAGAAGAACCTTATCAGTGATCTGGTGGGAGACCTCTAAGCCAAATTTGGCATGAGGGAGTCATTCATTATGTCATGTATTTTTCTAGCTGAATTAATACCAAACCTGCAGATCTTGCTGTCCAGGAGGGAAGTCACTCCTCAGCTGGCTGGAGCTGTCATCCATGGGCAGAGGCAGCTTATAATGGCAAGGCTCCAGCAGCTCCCTCAGGTCTGCTTCTGCCCTGCTCCCACCATCTTTCATCATCTTTCACCTCAGTTTCCCACCTGCAGTCTGGACCTGGTGAGTGGGTCCTGTGCAGCAAATGTTAGCTGTTGGTGTTCATTACTTGCATTCATTTATTGCACCCTTTGCAATAAATTAATAAGACCCTATGATGAGAAGAGACCAAAAATAGGCTGCTTTAACATGCACTAAGATGAATGTTTGTGGAGAAATCTTGAAAAAGCAAAAGAAATAAACAAGATAGTCAGAGGAGCTTCTCCTTCGCCCACCACCTATAAATAGCCTGACACTGGGAGCTAAGGAGGGAGTTTTTATTTAAATAGTATTGTTTATAAAATCATCAGAAACATAAGTTTGGACATACTGATGCTCTGGTGTTTTCTGCCATTGTCCTGGATCTCAGTCTTCTTTAAGCTTTAAAAATTTTAAGATACTTCTGGCAGAAACATGGAAAGACAGGTAACTAATTTTCTATATGTTCCAGGAGGGACACATTATATTAGGCATGTATAGTGGGAAAATAGCTTGAAATGCAGGCCCTGCCATGCCAGGAAAATATCTGTGAGGAATTATGTCCTGGTTTCAGCTAGGGTAGAGTTAATTGCTTCTCAGGTGGGTCCAAGATACAAATCCATGGCATTTCTACATATGAGGAAACATTTCTATGGAATGTGAGTTTGGGGTTTTTTCCCACATTTCTGTGGAGCCATGCTCTTTACCATGCAGGCTGCCAGAGCTTGATTAGTCCAGTTCCATGCTATGAAAAGCTGTTCTGGTGGTAACATTCTTCTGTCTGCCTGCATGGAAAAAAAAAGAAAATCCATTTTTTTTTACTTGGAGAATTGAAAATCAATGTTAGCTTTTACTGTCTGGGGCTCAGCCATAGCAAAACTTGGGCCAAAATCTCTGCAGGTGTAAAGCAGTACAGCTGCTCTGGCTGGAGGGTGCTCGAGCCAGCTGAGCCAGATGGAGTTTATTGCTTATTTCAATCAAATTAAAGGATATCTGTATCTCACACCAAGTCTGACAAAGAGGTTTGCAAACAGGAGCTTTAAGGATGATGAAAGTCATGCACACATACACATATTATTAAATAATAAATTAGGCTTGCATTGCCAGGGCAGGACCCCCAGGCTAAAACTGACCCCAAGACCTGTCCCGTTCCCAGTGAGATAAAGCAGAGCTGATAATGGCATGGTGGGAGCAGTGATCACCCTAAAAACTGACAGGGGCCACGCTGTTTGCACCAGCAAAGAGCCTGCTCCATCTTTTCCAGTGGATTCCAGTCCTGTAAAACCCAGGGAGCACACTGATGATGGGGACCAGGCAGACCAAGGGACAGGAGACTCCCCTGACCGAGGAGGGATGTCCCCTGTGGGCATCAGTCCAGCCAAACCCTGTGGGGATCCTTGTTCCCACAGTGTCTCATGCACCTGCAGAACAGCAGCTCCATTCCTTCCACTAAACCCAGATGAACAAACTGGACTTTTCATCATATCCTTGAAACACCAAATAAAAATTGCAATATATCTGTCTGCAGGTGATGAGTACAATTAAATCCCCCCTGCTGCGTTTGTGTTTTGTCTTTTGTTTTTTCCTAAAGGAAAAAGCATCTTTCACTGCAGAAAAGCCTGTCCTTCATTTAGGGAAGCCAGCTGTCAGGAGAGGAAAGCTGAAGATTGACAGAGGAAAGACACAGCAAAAGTGCTCCCAGAACATTGTACAAAAAAGATAATCTTAAGATGTTGACCTCTTACAAAAGTGTGTATAATCAAAGAGAAAAACTGCTATATAATGTCCTTGGTTATTCCTTAAATGGAAGAACTGCACACACTGCAATGTATCCTATCTGAGAGCCTGCAGTTATATTTTTCTTGTGATTTTTCCTTCAGAACAAGGAATCTGACATGTTTAAAGGTTGGTCCCTTTATTTCTGAATCCCTGCTCTTCCTTTTTCCCATCTCCTTGGCCATTTTCTGGCCTGGTTTTATCAAATTGCTCCGGGTTGATAATCTGCAAGGGAATGGTGCAGTTGTATTAAAATTCTGACCATGAGAAAACATACATGGTATAATTTTAAACCAAATAAATTAAAATAATAATAATAATAATTATTATTATTATTATTATTTATTCCATCTCCTCTCCTTGAGTTTTTCTAGTCTTTGAATTTTTCCTCCTTTAATATTCTGTCTATAATTCCGTTTTCTTCCAGACCCTGCTGTTCAGCTGTTACTGAAACAACGTCTTCAAAAACACAGAGCGGGGAAATGTTGATTTGTTTTGATCTCAGGGGAAATAATGTAACACGGCGACAAGCCCACCAGCAGCAACTCTTAACACACAGCAAGACAACTCGCAGAGAAATCACCTTGCTCTTGGGCTGCACACACACATTTAATTGCATTTAATTCTTGAGTGCTGGTTCATCTCAGTTCAGCTCCATAAATAATGGGGAGTTTTGGTTCACTGGCTGAACCAGAGGAGACTGGAGGAAAAAACACCCCACAAACCACTCGGTTTCATTTTCAGGTTCGTTAATCTCCTTTGCTAACGGCCTTTTATAACTAATTCTGTGGGTTTTATTGTTAAATGGATGAAAAGGTGGTCGTCCCTCTTCCCCCCCAAGCAGGGGCTGGTGGCAGCGTCATCCATCACGTACTGGTGGTGCCATGGCAGGGCCACCACATCCAAAGCATTTGCCACCCTGTGGCTTCCCAAATCAGGAGGAGAGAAGAGGGGAACAGAGAGTAGAGGACTTGTAGGGCTGTGGCCCAAAGACAAGAGCTGTCAGCAGGTTCAGGGACCCTGGAGAAGCTCGCTGCCAAATGAGACTAACAAATAACACTAACAGAAGAACGCTGTGATGCAAGAATAAGATAACCCATACAAGAATGGGAATACGAACAAGAAAGACATTGAGGACATGCTGGAGCGTGCCCAGAGAAGGGCAATGGAGCTGAAGGGTCTGGAGCACAAACCTTGTGAGGAGAAGCTGAGGGAAGGTGAGGGTGTTCAGCCTGGAGAAAAGGATGCCCAGGGGAGACCTCATGACTCTCTACAACTGCCTGAAAATGAGTCTGTCTCTTCTCCCGGGTAACAAGTGATAGGACAAGAGGAAATGGTCTCAAGTTGTACCAGCAGAGGATAACATTGGTTATTAGGAAAAATTTCTTCACCAAAAGGGTTGCTAAGCATGAGAGACACTACCCAGGGGACTGGTGGAATCACCATCCCTGGAGGGATCTAAAAGACATGTACCTGTGGAGCTTGGGAACATGGTTTAGTGTTGGCCATATTAGGTTAGTGGTTGGACTTTACGATCATAAAGGTCTTTTCCAGCCTAAATGATTCATGATTCTATGAATAAAAAATGCCTTGATTTTAATTAATGTGGGTTTTTTTATGTCATGCACAAAATTTAAAAAAATCCATCCTCGATCACCATCATCTTTTTTCTTTTTTTCTTTTAATTAGGAGGTTTTTGCTATACTAATTGTTGCATTTGTCCATTTCTGTCAAATCAAGTCAAACTAATGACAGCCAGATGGTCACAGCTCTCAAGATGCCTCACTCAGGGCTAATCCATCCCTCTCACACAGAATCAGGGAGCAGAGGGAGCCTTCCTCTTCCTCCAGGCACCAAAAGGATGGGATTAAAAAACACACACATACTCAGCAGGAGGCAAAGGCAGTGAATATCACTGCTACCAGCTCTCCCCATGGAGCTGAGGTTGGACTACCCACCCCACTAATACCCTGCCATGGAAAAACATGCAAAGGGATGGACGGGGAAGGGTGAGTGTGTATCTCTGGTGGAGAAACAAGGCACGTATGATCTCCTCAAGTCACATTGTAGGAGGTTAAGATTTGCCCATGCCCCCTCCCACACTCTGTGTAGATGCTGTGTGCCCCCTCTTGCACACCCTCTGCCTCCTGCTTGGTTCATGGCCCACATGCACAAAATTACCAAGGGCGAGATTTCAGTGTGAGCCTTCTGCTCTGCAATAACAGACTTGAGCTCTTGTTTCCGGCAGCTCCTGACAGTACAGGAGTATTAATAATTTCAGCAATGTATTTAGGAAGAGGTGGGTCAAACTTGTTGTGATCACTTGAATGATACTTGAAAATTATTACAGGGTGCACCCATTGTAAGTTGGGATAATTAAGGCTGCTTCTATTAACACTCTGCCCTTCCCTCTTGCTGTTTTAATTTCCTCGAACATTTTTACATCCTACTCCCCATCCTGCCTTGGGGTTTTGCAGTAAAATTCAATAATCATTTTCCTTTCTAGTTTTTCCATTAAGGACCAGCTTATTTCATCACCAGAGCTCAGAAGCAAGTTAAGCCTCCGTGGGCTGGACCAGCCAGAAACTGGGGGAACTTGTGCAGCTCTTTCATCACATCCCACAAGCAGCTGCTTGCAGAGACCCTCCCAGTTATTAAGGGGATTTCCAAGGACTTTGAGGCAGGCTTGAACACCCACAGATTTTGGGAGGTGACACCCATCAAGGACTGGAGCAGACATCTTAACTCTCTGTGTTCCCAAGGTCAGGGGGAAAAACACAGGGCTGCTACAGTCCACCCATTATCTGGAAAACCTCAGGTTCCCCTCTTTTCCCTTTTGATGGACAGCCCTGCTAGAAAGAAAAAAAAAAACCATAACCACAGATTGTGATTCCTTGATCGTAGCAACAAAAAAAAAAAAAAAAGGGTCTCATCTTTTTATTTATATTTTTTACTGACAGAAGCAGAGGTTTGTTCACCTGGCATTCAGACAATGGTGTCTCTCTGTAGTTTGGATGGTTGAGACAGTTTCCTCCATAGGGAGGAAGGGAAGATTTACTCCATACTTTTTAGTCTCTGGGGACATAAAGGCTCCCTCTGAGACAACCTTTGAGCTCTGTCTCCAAGAGACGATGCTGAAAACCAGCTTTTTTTTGGGTTTTGGACCCCTTGACTTGCACCAAATGCCTTAGTCTGGCATGTTTGAGAAGTGCAGATGCTCCTGAAGTTACTACAGGGACTTCAGCTCTTTCTCAAGCTCTCCAGCTTTGGCTAAAGACAGCAGGAATCACTCTTTATGCTGTCTAAAAGGAAGTATTGCTAGCAAGGCTGTGATGGGATTTTCCCTGTGGTCCAGCTAAGCTGACCATCTCCATTAGCAGCCAGTGTTGGGACAGCTCCCACCAGGCTTTTTTCCATGCCTGAAACTGTTTTACAAGTCACAGCAGCCAACACTTTCACAACCAGACACCAAAAGAAGTGGCACTGCACTCACCAAATAGAGAGGCAGCAACTCTGGCTGCCACAGGGATCACAGACCCGATGAGACAGATGAGAAAAGGCTAAAAAGCACCTGGACTGTTGCACCTGGGGCCTAAGGATGACAAATTCCAGCTATTAAGGCTGCAGGAGAAGTGCAAGCTCTTTTAATGGAGACTAGGGGCTTGATACAGAAACTGTGTTTGGTGGAAAAGGCCTTGTGAGAACTGACTGTGCTGCTGAGAGTGATTTTTGTGGGGATGGGGAAAGAGCTGAGTGTGTGAGGTGAGAGAGGCTGGACAGTGCTTGATAGATGTCAGCTCACACATAGGACTGAGTCAACATCCCTCTGCTTATGTAACACTTTCCTCCCTTGAGATGGACACTGGTACCCACTTGTCCATGTTTTTTATTTGGGGAATGTTAATGACCATTTGGTTAAGCTTGAAAGGGTTTCTGCCCCAACTCCTGGCAGGAGGGCAGGACTGGGAAAGATGAGGAAAATCATCTGTGTCAATACACTGGACTGGAAATTAGCATCTTCTAGCTGCACTTGCACAGCCTGTGTGACCTGACCTAATGGGTCAAGGGGCAGACAAAATTCAACACCATCTGCTATTAGTTAGTTAATACTTAACCGAAAAATTGGGGTCAGCAGCCTCAATGAGCTACAGCTGGAGCTGGAGATAACGGTGTTGGCTTTGAGAGGCATCCGATGCCTGAATCAGCCCAGGGGATGTTATAACCCCACTGGGGATATTTGGGATGGTACAGAGCTGATCCCCCTGGCTTTTGCTTCAGGCAGATGTCCTGTGGCTTTTGGATGCTGATGCACCTCCCTCCAGCTGGTCCCAGTTTGGGTGCCCAGTTTCCAGCCTATATAGCTGCAAAACAGCTGGGTGCTTAGACACGTGCTCTAAGGATCTCATCCTGCCTGCCAAGAGCTTCTAGCAGCTGCACAGGCTAATTTTACAAGTCAGGTGTTTGCCTTTGACAGGCAACTCTTCATATCTTTATGACTAGACATTATTATATTGTTCTTTCATTTGATAACTGCTCCAGTAATGGCTTCCATTTGCAGTAAATCTCATGCGCTGTCTTTTTCCCCACTATTAAACATAAGATGATAACCTTTGTGGGAGGCCGTGCACAGAAATTCAGCAAAGCTTTAAGAGGTTTGGGAGGAGGGGATATGTGGAGGGGAAACATGGCCAGTGCTAGTAAAGTGTCTGGTAGGAAGACACTTTTGGAGGAACTAATTACACCCTGGAGCACTTGGAAGAACCTACCCAGCATGCAAGTTCAACCGGAAAATGAATATTTAAACGGCTCTTCAAGTTAGTAAGTCTTTGCAAAGCACTGCTCAATACCTGGAAAATAGACCTGTGACACAAGAATGGATGAGTCTGAATGTGACTCAGTACAAATACTTGGCTTTTTTTACCACCACCACAGAGCAGAACCTATACCACTTAAATGACTAGAAACACCAGCTAAAATCCTTTGATCAGCTCTCCCCAATACACAGCTGGTTCAGTTTTACCTTCCCTGGTAGTGCAGCCCTTGGTTTGCCATAGGCAGTGCTGAGTCTTATCCAGAAAGCTGGGCTGGGACAAGGCAAGACCCCAAAGCCATGAAGGAGTGTCCCAAAGACCATCTCTGAAGCTGCTCTTGGGCTATGGCTCCTCTTCCTCATGAGGTGTTTTATACATATTTTACATATATAGTCACCCTGGAGGGTGACAGCACAAGGAGAGATCAAACACTCAGCAGCACCATGAGCTTGGCACTTTAACCCCTCTGATGGAAGATGGTTTTGGTGGCCCAGTGCTGCAGCTCTGGCCAGGTCTGGCTTACCTGGTGGCTCATTTGCTCTGGAGTTGAGCTGAAACTTGTCAGCAAACTGCAGCGCTTGGAAGTAAAGACATCCCTGAGAAACACAGCGAGGTGTGTTTAACCCAGGCAGGTCCGTGTGCTTTGAAGCAGGGAACGACTACTGGGTGTGCAAGTGCAGGAGGAGGAGGAGGAGGAGAGACTGCAGCACCAAACATCAGTGC
This sequence comes from Vireo altiloquus, assembly GCA_013396875.1. NCBI lineage: Eukaryota > Metazoa > Chordata > Aves > Passeriformes > Vireonidae > Vireo > Vireo altiloquus. Next base: position 433,930 of record VZRF01014988.1, read on the forward strand.
TTTGGTGCCAGCACTGTGAGGGTGTGTTTGAGCTGGGCCATGCAGACAAGGATTAGAGTCGCCTGTCATCCCTGTGTCCATAAGGTCCTGCCAGGGAAGAGGGCTGAGGATGGGCTGGGACTGGTGCTCCAGTGCTGTGTACAGTGCCCTGCACCTTCAGCCCCGTGTGCCAACTCTGCCCCAGGGTGGTGGTGGCTGCTTGGGTTTAATTCTATGTAAATACTGGTATTTGTGGAGACCCCTTTGGGTCCCACCAAGGGGGTTCGTGCCCAGGATGCTTTTTCTTCTCAATCTCTCATGTCAGGGAAAAATAACAAAAGACTTTGTTGCTGCTGCAGGTTGTTTATTCTAGGTCATCAAGGATTCAGGAACACAATGTCCCCACTGTGTCCAGGTGCCGAATGGCCAATGACATCCAGTGCATGGAGATTATATAGTGTTATCATCAAATAGGAAGATTCTACGTACATTATTTTGTTTCTAAATCCAATAACTATCAATATTGTTAACATGTCTCTTCTAAACTAAATTCTTTCTACCAATTACTACATGATAGGAACTGAGGTCACAGAGAAGGGAAGGAGAAGGAGAAGAGGGAAGAAGGAGAAGGACAAGGGACCAACACCCTAAAATCTCCATCTTGGTCCCACAGTAATACATGAGGCAATTCCTAAAACTACAAACCTGTTTTTCTGTGGCACATCAAACATCCAGCTTTTCATTTCTTTGGTGCATGCTGATCACCCAGAAGTGAGGGCAGTCTCTCCCAAGGGCTCATTTCTATGGCAAAGCCTTCTTGTGGAGCTTTGGGGGTAAATTTGTTCCCCAGGAGAACAGGCAAAGCTATTTGACTTTGCTGGTCTCCAACAGTATTAAACCAGGGCCTGGAGCTCTCTGGGGGAAGCTAGGTAGTCATGGTCCAAACCCCTCTGCACTGCCAAAAAATCTGGGCTGGAAATGCAGGAGGAGCCCAAAAAAGCAAAATAAATATTATTGAGTGGAGCCCCCCATCTGGGCAGTCCCTGACTGCCTCTCAATCAGAAGTGTATGTGCAGAAAGATCATAGAACCACAGAAAGGCTTGAGTTGGAAGGGAGCTTAATGATTACCTTGTTCCAGAACTCCACCTTTTAACTCCTGAGTGTGCTGGGATTAAAACCAGAATTCGTTTTCCTGCTGTGGGCTTTTCAATCCAGAATAATCTCCTCTAACCTGCGGGAAAAGGCTTGTCCCCACAACATGCCCATCTAAATTACCCCCATTGCAAGAGGGCCTTTTAACTTCAGTCTGTGAAAAGGATGGAAAATTGCAGTGTTTTCCTACAGCATGTTTAAGTTCAGTTCAGACAACGATTATTTTGTTGGCTTCCCAAGTCCCAATTAAATCATCATTTACACACTGTAATTTAAAGTGTGTGCTTTGCTGGTAAAATCCATAAGAGCTACAAAGTGTGCGTATGTATGTGTGTGTGTGTACAATCATTATTGTTGCTGTTTGGTTTCTTCTCTATTTCAATCACTAAAATATTAAAATGGGAAAAGCAAAGTGCTGATTATCCACAGAAATGCCTAATTTCACATTGCGAAGGTATCTGCTAGAATAATGTGTATATAATATAGGTAATGAGTGTTCATGGGAGACTAAAGCTGGAACACAGCAGCAATTCCAGAAATAATTGTTTCTTCAAAGGGAAAATAACAAAAAAAGAAACAAACCCAAACTTGCCCTAGAGCTTCAAGCAAAGCCTTTTGCTATGCTTTTAAAAATAAATGCTAGCAATGCATTTTAATTTCCCATGTGGCTACATACACTGGCATTATGAGAAATCCCTTATTTATGAAGCGCCTGGATAATCCTGGGTGCTGGTCCTGAAATGCTCCATCCCTCTTGATTATTTCTTCAGCAGCTAAGAAACAAAAAGTTTTGGTGTTTGGGGTTGGGTTTTTTGGTTGGTTATTGTGTTTTGTTTCTTTTTTTTAACCTGGCCACCCTATGAGCAGCAGGAGAGGAGCAGCTCCTGCAAGGAAGGCTGTATAGCATTAATCTCTTGTGTGATTGAGTTTATTTGGGAAAAAACAAATAAATGTGAGGGGGGAAGAGTGTTTCTTCCCTCTGGCTGCCTGCTGCTGGCCCTGGGATGAAACGTGGCTGCTGCAGCCTGAGGAATTTCTCTTGCATACTGTTGGGTTTGGGGGTTTTTTGTTTGATTGTGTTCGTCTGGGTTTTGTTTTATTTGTTTCTTTGGGGGGTTTTGGTGGTTTTGGTTTGGTTTGGTTTTTTTGCTTGGGAGGTTGTGAATAAGAGTAGATGAACAAGCGCAAAGATTTCAACTACCAAATATTTTTCCTTATAACTTTTAATCTAAGAAAGCTGCCGTCTAAAGGGAAGGGTGAGCTCTCTTCTTCAGAGGTATAGGTGCATGCACAAAAAAAAAAAATCACTTTTTTTCTTAAGAGGACAAATCCTCAAACAGGTTGGTTGCAATAAGCCATGAAATGCTTGAACTCTAATGCGTTCCTAGTTTTAGAAAAAGGCCATTTCTAATTTATTTTGTTTTAAAAAAAGGTGGTATCGTTAGG